>JAWWLV010000144.1:925074-972457 GCA_035041135.1 Platyrinchus mystaceus | reverse complement strand
GCGGGGCTCGTGCCCGGGGCGGGGCTCGTGCCCGGGGCGGGGCTCGTGCCCGGGGCGGGGCTCGTGCCCGGGGCGGGTCCCGGCCGGTGCCGCCTCTGTCCCGGCAGCGGGGTGCGGGTTCCACGGCCCAAGCACCGAGGCGGGATTGGGGCTGGGATCGGGACCGCCGCGGGCAGGATGAGTCCTTCCGGAGCGGGCGCTGGAGCCGAGTCCGGCGCTGCCGCTCCCGCTTCGGCCGTAGCGAGGCTGGGACCCCACCAGGGAACGAGACACGGTCCCGCTCGGGCCGGGGGAGCCGGGGCTGTGACGGGGCACGGGCACAGGAGAGCGGCAGCGGTTCCGTCGTGCCTCCGATGCTCTGTGAGCACGAGCAGCTGCCCCTCTGTCCCCGTGACCGCGTGTCCAGCGGGCAGCCCCGTGAGCACCCTTGGCCCAGGGAGCTGGCACTGACCTTGCCGTGGGTCAGGCACAGGCTGGGCCCAGCTCTGCCTTCAGCTCTCCATGCCTTTGGAACTCAACGGAATTTCAAACTGACTTTTTACCCTCCAATCTGACAGCACCTGCCAGGTGAAACCTCACCCTCTCCTTCCTCTCCCCCCATTGCTCGGCAACTCACACTCTCTCAAAGGCAAACCCCATGTTTTTAGAAGTCCAGCTGAAATATTTCATCTTTATTTCCCGATGGGCAAGGTCCTGCCTGGGATGGAAACAGCTACAAAGGAGGAAACTTCAAAATGCCAAAACCAGGCCCTGCCCTGTGAGTCAAAGCAGGGAAAGACTTGGGATGTTGAAGGTTTTATTGTCATGTGCTCCCCAATACACGCACAGCATCAGGAGTGATAGACAGAGCAATGAGCTTGGAAGACAGGACATCCAAAGGTCCAAGAATTATCTGCTCTGGGGGCTGGACACCTCTGCTGAGCCATTGCCACCCTTATTTCCTCTGAGGGACCCCACAGGGGCACCAAGATGTTGCCAGAATTGGATCTTTGGGGCCCCAATCACTTCACAGCATTAAATAGGTTGGTCCTGGGGATTCCTTACAGGGGGGCAGCAATTGCATGTGAAACTTTAATAGCCCACTGAGAAATGAGAGGCCTGTGATAAAACCCTGTCATCTTTTTAAAGAATACAAATCAATCATTTCTCTACAGCAGTTTAGTAGCTTAACCTTCCGTTCTGTCCCTATGACACAGCATCTAATTCCATCTCTGGAGTTGATCTTGGCAAAAAGAAGTCACCTGCCCTCGGTGTAAATATTTAGTATGTAAAATATTGTCAAGAAATCCACTTTTTAAATAAATATCTGTAGCTCTCACTCCCCTATACAAGTCCTTTACAGCAATGGGCTGGAGGGAGTGTGGCCGGTGGGGCTGAGACAAGGTGAGGATTGGCATAAATTAACGATTGCAGTCGGATGCGCTGTGCTCGAGGAGGTTTGGAGGTGAACCACGGTGGAAAGAAACATCTCTCAGGCCTTGAAATCCATGCTTCCTGTCAGGAAAAAAATCCTCTTTGAAGTCTTGGCGGCGCCTGTTCTGCCTCTAGGTGCTGGTTCAGCACGGACACGGGGAGCAGCTGGGAACCCCTTTGGCCTGGGACCAGGACAGCACTTGCAGTATCTACAGGGTTTCTGTATTTCAAAATCCAGCATCGCACTGATGATGCCCCAAACCCCCCAAGCCCGTGGTGCCAGCAGTTTAATTCCTATGCAAATTAAACCCCTCCTTTTATGCTAATGCTGCTTTAAACACCAGACCCTTGAAATGTCCATGGGGCAGAACAACACAGGTAAACAGTTGTGTGACAGCACAAAACTCTTATGATAACCCTGATTTCCTGCCCTGTCCAGGATTTACCCAACGGCTGCAAAGGTGCTTGTGCAACATCCCTTTCCAGGGATAGATGAGCCAAACAAGTCCTGAGGGCTCCCTTGGTCCGTGGCAAAGGTGTTTTGTCAAGTGTTACTGTTTGGGCCTGCCTGCAATGGGGCGTTTCCTCCAGGCGAGTGTTTGGAACCCAAAATCATGGGGGAGAGTGAGATCAGGGCCACCTTTGGGCCCAGACCGGATGGAGCTCTCAGCGACTCCTACTCCCTGCCAGGAATGTTACTTGGGTTTCCTCCGTGCATCCCAGCTGGGCAGGGAACACGGGGCGGGAGGAGGCCGGAGCAACAGAAAGTGAACCAGCACTTCTTGTCCTTTGTATTTCTAGGGGACGAGCTGTGCCCTGCAGTGTCCTGCCCGGGGCACACAGTGCACTCCAGAGTGTCCAGAGCTCAGGGAATTCCCTCTGGAGTGCCCAACAAAGCCCCTTTTCCATGGCTGTCCTCCACCAGCCTTCCCTTTCATCGATCCACAGGGCCGGCCCTCGGAGGCCATCGCTTCCCAAGGCGCTCCTCGCTGTTCCCGGAGGTCCTGGCTGGTGCAGGAGCCCCTGCTGCCATGTTCTCCGCTGGCACTGGAGGCAGAGCCCTGCGAGGGCTGAGGCTGCTGCTGTTGGCAGGGGCCTGGTGCAGCAAAGCCAAGAGCCGGGAAGTCTTCCCAGCCGGAGGAGCTCTCCGGTGCGGAACACTCGTGCCTTTGGGCTCGGGGCTGGAGGGCGGGATGTGCCACTCAGCCTCCTCTGTGGCAGGAGGTGGCCGGCCCAGGGAACTGCTCCTGGGCAGGAGCTGAGCCCGGGCGGGCACCGCAGGGGTGGGTCCCGGCGGAGCCCTCAGCAGGTTGCCCGGATCCAACGCTGTGTCCCCCTCGGTCCCGGCAGCTCCGAGAGGTGCGAAGGTGCTGCTGCGTTGCCCGCAGGATTCACAGCACAGCTTGTGGTATCCAGGGATGGAGCAGTACCGGGCCAGAACTTCCATCTGGCAGAAGATGGATTTGTCTCCCAGGCAGGGCTCGTCTGCAAAACAAACATCCTGGGGATGGGAACCCAGCCACTGGCACTGGGATGCCCTGGCAGCACTCGGATGGGCACAGATAAAGGTCTGCCTGCAGCTCCTCAGCCATGGGCGGCTCTGAACAGGCACTCTGAGAAGCTTTGCTCTGGACAGACCCCACCAACACCCCAAAAATACCCCAAGAAAAGAGGTGGTACTTGGAAATGTCAGCATGTTGTGTTTGTGAGGAACTCAGACAGCAATTCCCAGTGCCAAACCTCCTAGAGCTCCCACACACCAGCCAGGTACATCCTACCCACCCCAAATCCCTGCCCTTCCAGCCTGAGGACATCATCCAGCAGCAGCATTAAAGCCAAGGGAACCTTCACTCACAAAAATTAAATCCCAAGCAAGAGCCTTTGGAGATGCCTTAAAATAAAAGATTATCGTTGCATAAAGTTCTGTTTGGATGAAGTCTGGAGTTTTCCAGCGACCAAATGGAACTGCAGAACTAATGGAAAGTGTTACCAGATGGGTCAGACCTGAGGTGCCCTGAAAGCAGGCATGTGCATCCCTTTCCTTGGGGAAAAGAACTTCCAGAGGCCACTCCCAAGGCTCTGAAATGAAATTTGCTTCCTGCATGAAGCAACATCCTCCCCTGTGCACAGGTGCTGCCTCACCATGTGCCAGGAGTGTGTCCAGCCACCACCTTCTCCTGATTTAAAATACCAACTGGAGCCTGACCTCGGGGGGGTGAAAATCAGCTGAATTCCAGGGAAGTCGGTACCAAGCCCCCCACAGGGACATCAGTGGGGCTGGGGGACAAGGGTTATAATTAGCAGGTTCTATGGAATATAAACCTGGCCTTGTCCTGATCCCAATGAGCTTCCTTGGATCCTTTGCTGGTTCATGACAAACCCGGTATTAAAGCAGCAGCTCTGCAGGGGAATATCCACGCTCCATGAGGCACTGTGAGGCTATTCCAGCAGGCATTCAGCATGGAATTCTGGGCTATAGCTATAATTCCTCTAAACTAGCAAAGCTGGTACTGAAACCCAAAGCTTGGCACCACATAGAAAACAATGTTTTTCCTGCTGCTGTGTCAGCGAAAGACCATGGGCTGGGAAATTTTGGCAATCAAATGTGTGGAATTCTATAAATCAAAGCAAGCAGCATCACCCCAAAACAACAAACCAAGTCCCAAACAATTCCTTTTGCCTTTCCATAGTGACAGTGACCCTTACTTGGTCCTGTTCTCCCATGGTTCATTTTGAGGTATTGGTTTCTGCTGGTTTATATTCCATGACTCTGCCCACAGTGCTGAGATTTGGGGTTGTGCTTTTCTACTTCCAGCAGGTTCCGAAACAAGTCATATACTCACATAATCCCTTTTTTTTACTTTTTAGGTGAATTCTGCACAACTCAGGCCACCGTTCCCTACCTTGGCCAGGCTGGTGGGCAGCAGTTGGATCCGTTCTGGCAGAAAACACCCTGTACCTGCCAGGAGCTCTGGCTGTTTTTCCTACCAGCTCCTGATCAGTGTCAGGGCCACTGTGAGCAAGTTAAAATCCAGATAAACCCCAAATCCTACAGCGTGAATAATCCACAGGAAGAAATGCATTGTTGTCCTAAAAAGCTTAAAAATCTGCTAAAAATTCTATGAGAACAATATAATGGGATTCTCTGAAACCTTACTAATGCTCTTTGTTCCATTTCTTATGTATTTTTATTCCTTCAATTGGCAGCTTGTAGAACTTATCCTGGGATTTAGAGGTCGAGAAGCGTTTGCTTTGGATGGACGTTCACCTCTGGCCCCAATTTGTGCAAGCACAACTTGGGCCAGCGCGGTTAAACCCTGTTTGTGCACGTGTACAGGAGAGACCCCAGTGCAGGGAAGCACCGACCGCCTGGAGCTGTGATATCCAGAATGTGCCGCACTGAACACAGGAAAAAAGCTGGATTCTGTGCCTGACCCCACTCCCAGCACTGTGCTCTGCAGGCAGGAACTGTTCCCCCCACTGCAGCCCTTCCAGCCGTTCTCTTACCGTCACAGGGAGCGAGCTGGCAAACCCTCACGGACTCGGGCCGTTCCCCGTCGCAGCGGTCCCCAGCGCGGCACAGCACCTGCCGGCTCTCAGTCCCCTCCCCGCAGGTCACTGAGCACTGCCAGACACAGAGGGGACAGCTTAGGACTGACCACACAGATGAACTAAGGTCTTCCCTCCAGAACAGTCATTGTACTTTACAGAGCAACTCACGTTTCACTTGAAAATTTTCCCTACCTGTCCCCTACTGATTACCTCATTTTTACCTCAAAATGTTAATTCTCAGCCCTGGAGATTATCTCAAATTTAACCTCCAAAATTTTCCATAAATGTCCACTACTGATTGTCTCATTTTTACCTCAAAATATTTATTTTTCTACCATGTAATTACCTCAAATTTAACCCTAAAAATTTCCCTACCTGTGCACTGCTGATTGCCTCAGTTTACCTCACAATAGTCATTCTGTGTGCTGTAGACTACCTCAAGTTTACTTCAAAAGTTATCCCTCCTACTGATTACCTCATTTTTACCTAAAAATATTATTAGTTTTCTACACTGGAGAATATATCAAGCGTTTCCCCTCCCCAGAATTTCCTACCTGTCCATGACTCACTGCCACAGTTTACCTCAACTTCTCTCCCCTCAGATGTCCCTTCTCTCCCCTAGAGATCACCTCAGATTTTCATGTCAAAATTTTTCCCCTCATTTTTACCTCAAAATATTCATTCTCTACTCTTAGATTATTTCAGGTTTTATCCCCCAAAATTTCCCTAACTGTCCACTCCTGAGTATTTAATTTTTACTTTAAAATATTTATTTTCTACCCTAGAAAATAGAGATTACCTCAAATTCTACCCCTCAGAATTTCCTGACATGTTTGTTCACAACTGATTACCCGAGTTTACCTCAAGATGTTCAACTTCACCCTAGAGATTGCCTCAAATTGTAACCCCAAGTTTCCCTACCTGTGCACTATTGATTGCCTCAGTTTACCTCAAAATGTTCCTTCTCTGCACTATACACTACCTCAAGTTCACTCTAAAAATTTTCCCTTCCAGTCCACTACTGATTATCTCATTTTTACCTCTAAATGTTCAGTCTTTTATCTACAGATTAACTCATGGTTTAAGCCCAAAATATCCTTTTTCCCCCCTTAATATTACCTAGAATCTAAAACAAAAAACCACACAGATTACATCTATCTTATCCCCAAAATGTTCATTCTCTCCCCTACAGATTCTGTCAGACCTTTTCTCCAAAATCACTATTGTCTTTACATGACCTCAGGTTTGTCCCCCAAATTCACCCTAGATGTCCAGTACTGATTACCTCATTTTTACTTCACAATATTTATTTTCACCCATGTAGATTACCTCAACTTTAACCCTAAAAACATCCCTACCTCTCCACAACAGATTGCATAAGTTTACCTCAATATGTTCCTGCTTTCTGCTACAAATTACCTCAGATTTTATCCCCCAAGATTTCCCTACCTGTCCACTACTGATTACCTCATTTTTACCTCAAAATATTAATTTTCTACACTGGAGATCAAGTGTTTCCCCTCCCCAGAATTCCCTACCTGTCCAGGACTGACTGCCTCAGTTTACCTCAAAATGTCCCTTCTCTCCCCTGGAGATCACCTCAGATTTTCCCACCAAAATCTTCCCTTCCTGTCCCCCTTTCATTACCTCATTTTTACCTCCAAGTATTCATTCCCTACTCTTACATTATTTCAGGTTTTATCCTCCAAAATTTCCCTAACTGTCCACTCCTTATTAAATATTTTAAGGTAAAAATTAAGTATTTCCTACCCTGGAGATTACCTCAAATTTGACCTCTCAAGATTTCCTGACCTGTTCGACACTGATTGCTCAAGCTTACCTCAAGATGTCTTCCTAGAGACTGCCTCAGATTTTAGCCCCAAAAGTTTCCCTACCTGTGCACTATTGATTGCCTCAGTTTACCTCAAAATGTTCCTTCTCTGCACTATACACCACCTAAAGTTCACTCCCGAAATTTTCCCTTCCAGTCCACTACTGATTACCTCACTTTTTACCTCAAAATGTTCATTCTTTCACCTACAGATTAACTCAGGGTATATGCTCAAAATGTCCAGTTTGTCCCCTATATATTACCTAGATGTTAAAACCAAGAAACCACACAGATTACCTCTATCTTGTCCCCAAAATGTTTGTTCTTCCTCTACAGATTATATAAGGTTTTTTTGCTCCACAATACTTACTGTCCCTTACACATTACCTCAGGTTTTGCCCTCCAAACCTTCTGTACATGTCCACTACTAATTACCTAATTTTTACCTCAAAATGTTGATTCTCTGCCCTACAGATTATGTCAAGTTTTACCCCCAGAAGTTTCCCTTCCTTTTCATGACTGCCTGCCTCAGTTTACCTCAGTATGTTCATTCTCTCCTACAGAGATCACTGAGCACTGCCAGACACAGAGGGGCAGTTCAGGACACTCCGTGTCAGAGCACTGAGCACAGATCCCCGTGTCCCAGCCAGCCCCTGGCACCGCTGCCCACCTGGGACCAGGGTCCGGCTTTCCATGGCGCGGGACACGGTGCCCGGTTGCAGGAGCGGCGGCTCTCAGGGCGATCCCCGCTGCAGAACTTGGCATGGACGGAGCGGTTGGTGCCGTCGGGAAGGGGCTGGATGCAGCGCACCGTCCGGAGCTGGTAGCCAGAATTCCCACAGGTTTTGGTGCAGTGTTCCCACTCATCTGCTGCCCAGCTAAAAGGAAAGTGGAGTCAGATACCATCATACCTGTTGTCCAGCTGTGTCTGCCCTATCCCTGGAAGTGTCCAAGGCCAGGTTGGATGGGGCTTGGAGCAACCCTGTCTGGTGGAAGGTGTCCCTGACAATGGCAGGTGGAATGAGATGAGCTTTAAGGTCCCTTCCAACCCAAACCATTCCAAGGTTTTATGATATATATGTATATATATGTGTGTGTGTGTGTATATATATATTTAAAATATACTATAACCACCCAGTCAAATCAGTACCCATTCTTACACAGGTAGAAATTCCCCTACACATGCAGGAGCTCCAGGCTGGAAAGCCATCAGCATCCCACCAGACTGATCCCACCCGACATGGCTGGAGCAATCCCTGCTCTCTGTGCCTGGCTGCACTCACAGAGGCTCCGTGCACTCCTGCAGGTTGCACATCCTACGGATGGGCTTTGGCTTTTTGCTGCCTTCACAGAAGCTGCGATGAACCATCTTGTTGTCACTCTTCCTGCGGCACCCGTATTTGGTGTACTGGAACCCTGGGAAATGTGTCAGAGAAATCAGAAAAACCACGTCCTTGTTAGAATGTTTGGTTCAATAGGAGTGTCCTGGCCTATTACATGGGTTTAAAAGACAATATATTTTGGTGTTTGCATTGACCATTCTTTGCCTAAGAGCCATGGACACACCATGAATCCAGGGAATGCTCAGGAGCATCAGTGTCTGAGCCTGGACTTCCAGAGTGGCTTTGGGGGCTGAATTTAAACATCTAAAAAGGCCTTTTCCTTCCTAAGCTGGAAGTGTGACACTTGGGAACAATCAGACACTTCAGGTATTTATCAGCTTGGGTTGCTGTTAAAAAAAGAAGGCCGAGAATCCTAAATCATTCCCTTCCCCCAATTTTTTTGTAATTTGTCCCTTGTTACAGGTGCCCCATTCCCTGCTCACCTCCGCCACAGGGTTTGGAGCACTGGGACCAGCTCTTCAAGGCCCACTCGAAGGTGTCCGTGTCCTCCCGCAGCACGTTGTTGCTGTGGATGGTCGGCACAGAATCCTCGTGGATGATGTATTTGTAAGTCAGGCTGGATCTGGTGTCGTTCTCCCGAGGAATGATCTATGAATAAACAAGCATAAGCCCAGAGCTGTTACTGACTGCTCTGCAAAGTAAAGACACCGAGGTCTGGATGATCCTTAGGTCCTTTCAGACCCCTGTGTTCCCAGGGCTCGATGCGTCACCCACCAGCACCACCACGGTGTCATGCAGAGGCCCGTCCGTGTGCAGCGTCTCGATGTCGTCCTCGATGCTGTATTCCCACTGCACGCCCAGGTCGATGAAGGATCGGGATCTGGCCTCCTCCCCTTTCCCATTCAGGATATAGTGTCCTGTGGCCTGGTTCTTGATTGCTGGGAGGAGCGAGAGCAGAGCCTGTTGTGCCTCCGCCACAGCAATTGGGGTGGCACGGGGAGAGGTATTTCCATCAAGTTGTGAAAATACCAGATTTTCATCCCATTTTAGTTTCCTCTACGCACACAAGTGTGTCCCAGATGCTAAAATCCCTAAGCAAAGAACTGAGGAACTGGAGCCTGGGTTTGGGTTCCTGCAGCACACCTCAGCAGCCAAGTACAGTTGGGATTAATATGATGATGATTAGGAGCCAATTCATTAGCAATCTGAATCACAGAATGTTTTGGATTGAAAGGGACTTTAAAGATCCCCCCCATTCCAACATCCATTTAAACACGGACCCCCATTCTTCTCTTCCATACAACTTTTTCCAATACACCATAATAATAATTAAAGATACTGAATTTGATTCACCCCGGTAGTGCTCATTTCCATGTGAGTGATGACAATCTTTGGTTAGTAAACATGCAAACTCGGGTCAGTTTAATATTTTGGAGGTTTTAAATGAGCAGTAGGTGTTTGTTTGCTGAGGTATGGGACTGCAGGACTCAGCCCTGACCATGCCACTTGGAAAGCCTACATTTACCCAACCCCTTCTCTGGGTTCTCTCATCCCTCGGGTTCTCTGTCAGGAGCACCCTGTGCTTCTCCCTAAGGCTCAAACCAAACCTGAGCAGAGAAACACTTACCAAGGAAGTGAGGAGAGGCCTCGTCTTCTTGGATAAACACATGTCGAGCCCCAGGAGGGATATCAAACATCTTAAGGTACCCTTTGGCACGTGCAGGGTCAGTGGAGGCAGCAGGGATGGAAAGAGAAAGGAACAGCCATGGTCAGGAGCGCAGGGCATGGCCCAGCTCTGCTTGCAGGAGAGGGATCCACCAGCAACCGAAGAGCAGGGCCGGGAGACACGGAGCCAATCGGTTTGGAACGTGTGGGACAGGCCCTCCCTGGGCTCTTCTCTTCCAGGGACAGAAGAGACACCAGTTACAGAACAATTTGCCACTTCCCAGCTAGGATCAGCTTAATATTTACAGCCATGCTGCTACAGGCTGGATCTATCCACAACTCGGGTAAAAAGATGTTCCCTGAGTTCCTCGGCACATGAGGGCACAAACACAAATTATTCCTCATAATTTTCCCAAATTACTCCTCAGCCAGGCTGTTGGGTTAGAAGCCCTTGCACTGACCCAGTGTGTTTTCTGCCTCCTTTGTCCCAGACAGGGAAACACTGCAAGTTCCTCTGGGCAAGGGAAGGGATCCTCTGCTCCTCCCTTAAAGAGAACGCTTGGAATTAGTGCCCTGGGAGACCAGTCCAGTCATTGCAGTGACTGGGGGTCATTTTACCAGCATAAAATATAATTTACATCGTGGTCAAGTGCATTTGCAGCACATCTGGACACATCTGGCCAAGGTGACCAGTCAGTGGAAGTCGGACCAGTGAAAATCCGTGGGGGAATTTTAAGTTGCATACTTGCAGATTTCATTTTCCAGAAACTCGAATTCTTTTTGGCACTTCTTGCTTAAATGTTTCCCTGTCGGAAGAGGTCAATTAGTCTTTTTAACGACCAGACTGACAAAGTTCGGGAAAAGCAACCAGCACTCCCTGAACACCTCCACCACTTCCATATCCACCCGTAGTCAGGGGCCAAAGGGCAGCAGCCTGCCCTCACTGGGCTCAAGGGGTGGTGTTAAGCCCATTACTCCCCAAGTTTGAATGATGCTGGCATTATCCCGTGTCCGTGAGTGTGACACAGACCCCAGAGCCCACAGGAACTCCAGCCAGCTGCAGGCAGATGTTATTCCTACCGAGCTTTTTGGGGGTGCGGGTGAAGGTCCCCTTCACGGTCCGGCAGTGGGAGTCGTCCCCGCCACAGACCCCACACTGATCCTCGGCCTTGTTGGAGCCAATTTCCTTGTCACAGCCCACTTTCTGCAGAAAAAAAGGGAAAGACTAGGTATTAGGAGGGAATTCTTCCCTGTGAGGGTGGGGAGGCCCTGGCACAGGTTGCCCAGAGAAGCTGTGACTGCCCCTGGATCCCTGGAAGTATCCAAGGTCAAGCTGGACAGGGCTTGGAGCAACCTGGGATAGTGGAAGGTATCCGTGCCCACGGCAGGGGGTGGCACTGGATGGGCTTTAAGGGTCCCTTCCAACCCAAACCAGTCTGGGATTCCATAATACAAAACAACCAGTGGAAGCTAAGTGGAGCATTTCCATGGGACTGGTCTGTGCTGTTCTTTAATTTAATTTAAATCTCCAGGAAATATGAGGAATGTGATGCTGCAAATATGGAATTTAGAGACATATGCAAAGCCTCTCTCTGCCCTTGAGTTCTTCCCATGGGTTGTCCCTGGGGCAGCTGCCACTCACCACACATTCCCCACGGACACAGATGCTGTAGGGATCCTTGTAGGAGCAGCGAGTCCCATCATGCACCAGCTGCTTCATGTGAGCCACATCCCCGGTTTCCCTGGACTGGCAGTACAGGTGACATCTCTTGGGAGCTGTGGAGCCAGGGAAGAGAAGGAACTGCATGGCTGGACAGTGATCCAGGTGTGCTCCCGAAAAATATCCCGCTGACAGGGCAAGGAGTGAGAAAGGATAGGCAGGTTTGGGAATGGGGACAGGCGGAGAGGTGGGACAGGGAGGTTTGGGGAGGAACAAGTAAACTGTGGGGAATATGGGGGGGAATGGGGAAGTTTGGGTGGGATGGGGAGGTCTGGGGAAGAAACCCGGAGATTTAGGGCAAAACTGGTCATCAATTTTAGACATAATTGGGCGATTCTGGAATCATAAAGGTGAATTTTAGAGGTAAACTGGGGGATTTGGGGGTAAAACTGGGGATTTGAGGGTAAAATTGGACATTAGGACAAACCTCGTGATTTTGGACATAATTCTGCAATTTTGGGGCAAAAAGGTCAATTTTGGGAATAAAGGGGCGTGTTTGGGGGTAAATGGGAGATTTAAATGTAAAAAGGGTAAATTTGGGTTGAGAGAAATTGGAGGTTAAAATCCGAGATTTAGGGCAAATCCGGTGATTTTTAGATATAATTGAAGAACTTGGAGTCAGAAGTGTCAATTTCGGGGATAAATGGGCAATTTTGCACGGGAAATGAGTAATTTGGGTTTAAAATTGGAAATCTGGGTCAAAACAGGGAATTTCGGGGCTGAAATCTGGGCTTTAGGGCCAAACTGGTGATTTTCAGAAAAAAACAGAGAGAAGGGGTAGGGAGGGAAACCAACTAATTCTGCTTTTCTGGGAGTTCTGAGCCTGTCCCTGAGATATCCAGGCCAAGGGGAATGGCTTCAAACCCTTTCAAGTGGCACTAAAGGCCCAGAGCAGGACGCACGGTCGGGGTGCTCGTAGGGCAGCCAGTGGTGCCGGCTGCCCCGGAACTCCAGGTGGGAATTGCGCTGCTGGCACTGCTGCGCCCTGAAGTCCTCAAAGTGCTTCGGACACTCCTCGGTGCTGCACAGCTGGAACTCAAAATTGACCCCGGCGCAGTCGTCACCTCCGTTGATGGGCCTGTGAGGAGAAAACATGCCAGAGATTCTCATTAGGGAGAAATTCTTCCTTGTGAGGGGAGTAAGGCTCTGTATAGGTTAAATTTAAATTATGGAGTCCTCATCTTTCAGAAAATCAGGTTTATTTTCAGGTACTTTAAGCCTGGCTCCTGAGATAACTATTCAGGTTAAAACTGTAGCCTTTCCCATAGTTCCTTGGAGAGTAAAACTCCATATCAATTTATCAGGGCCCCACAGTTTCACTGGGGTCCTGAGCACCCTGGAGGGCTTGGTACGCTTTCTGACAATTTCCACATCTCCCTCTGCATGATGTGTGCACTCACTTCTATTACATTCCAAGGCTTGCTTCCCATTGAATTCTTTACAGAGCCCAAAACCCCCAGAAATGTGTCACATGAAAAAAAAACCAAACAAAACTCCATGTACTATTAATACATCTCTGGTGTATAGTTAATAATAACTAATGTAATACAGTTCTGCGGTATAAAAATAAAATAAATATATAATTGTATCTAGTGGAAGGTGTCCCTGTCTAGGGCAGGGATTTGGAATTGCATGGGCTTTAAGGTCCCTTCCAACCCAAACCACTCCATGATTCTATGATTCTGTGAAATTCTTTGATTCTACAAAAATGATCCAATTTCCAGGGCCTTGAACAGAATCTCCACCCAAGCCCCACATGCCATTTCAAATGGCCCCTCCCTGGACCCCCAGGTGGCTGCAACCCGCAGACCTACATTGGGTTGTTGCACTGGCGCGTGCGGAAGCGAACCCCAGTTCCACAGGTCCGGGAGCAGGAGCCAAACTTGGTCCAGGGTCCCCAGTGCCCATCCTGCTTCAGCTGGTTGGTGTTCTTCCACATGCAGTGACCTTTGTAGCACCACTGAGGGAATTGGGGCAGGAAACGGGTGAGAACAGACACAAAGCCCAAATCAAACATATCGTCACAGTACAGGAACATTTTGCTGCTGCCTGGAGCACACTCAGATGGTAGAAGTGACTGATATCCCAAAATACAGGAAATTTGCTAAAAAAACCCAGGTATTTGAGTATAATTTTATAACTAAAAATGGATTGGCAGCAGGACACCCACTAATGGGGATATTAAAGAGAAAAATCAAGTGCTAATCCTCAGCCTACACAAACATTTGCCACATGGTGTCTGGACCACGAGCTCTGAGCAGCCATCCCACAGGAATGGCATCATCTGCTTCCCTGGATTCCTGAAGACACTTGATGGACACTTTGCAGGGAAGAACCCAAAAACCACATCAAAATGGTCACTGAGTGGGTTTACAACTCCGCTGGGGTTTCAATGCCCCAGCAGACCTTGTACAGCTCATGGAATATCCCAGTGGGAATGCACAGCTCCCTCTTTTCCCATCCTCTTGCTCAACCCAAGGCAGGCTGAGCAATTCCCTCTGTTTCTCTCTGTGCCCTCACCTCAGATGAACAACGCTGTTGGTTGTTTTCCCCCAAGACAAACACAGTGCAAGGCCCAGACTCACTTTTCCAGGGGCACATTCCGTGCCGTCGAGGGGAGGTCCCTTCTTGGTCTTGCAGAAATAGGGGTTGTCGGGGTGGCTGCACCACAGCTGCTTGCACGGATCAAAGGTTCGGAACTGAAACCCACAAGAGGCGTGAGATGAAATGCAGAACCTGAGGTTATTTACAGTTTTTGTGATAAGGATCCAACCCACTCCGTCAATCAATCTCACACACACCAGTGAGTCCAGTATCTTCAGGGCAGTGCTTATTCCCTGCATCCCCCAGCCCCGAGCCAGTGAGAAGAAAGGAGACACCCAGAAGTGGGAGGAAACTGAGGGTGTTTTTCCTATTCTTCCTCGGGATCACTCCCACCAATGTGTGCCACGTGGACTGTGCTGACAGCCACTTGCCCATTATCCCACAGGACTGGATTTCCCCCATAAATATCCCTCTGTTCTTCACAGCTCTGTCGAAATACTCCATTAACTGCCCTCCAGTGATTACTATTCGGTTCTGACACACTGCAGCTCCCCAGTCAGGCCAGGCCCCCCGGGACGTACCGCTGTGCACATCCTGTAGCCCACACCGAAGTCGAAGCGGCACTGCTCGTCCATGGAGTAGTTGATGCCTGGCAGCTCAGGCAGCTTGGGCCAGTCGTGCTCGAAAGGGTCGTCGAGCAGACAGTCGTAAGAGCTGTGGGAAGAGACACAGAAAACAACAGCATGAGCAAATGTATACTCCTAATTCCTGCCCCGTCCCGGGAAGTGTCTGAGGCCAGGTTGGACAGGGCTTGGAGCAACCTGGTCTTGTGGAAGGTGTCCTTGCCCCTGACAGGGGGTTGGAAACAAATGAGCTTTAAGGTCCCTTCCAACCCAAACCATTCTCAGATTCTGTGATAAGCAGAGGCCTATTCCAAATCCCACTGGACTCAGAGGGGTCTTTCCACTGCCTTTCCATCCCCAGCCCCCCTCCAAGCACACAGCATTCATGGGCTAGAGCCCTTCTAACACAGATTTGAAGGGAAAAAGGGCCTGGAAAAAACAGAGATCAGAGCCCGGGTGCAGCGGGAGGCCTTACTGGATGTATCTCCTGAGCTCCTGGCCGCTGCAGCGGGACCAGTGGTAGCGGTGGAAGGCGGCCTGCACCAAGGGGGCCATGACGCTGCCCATCGCCGTCTCGTCCCCACATCTGTTCCCCTGCCCGTCGTGCTCCATGCCCAGCCTGGAACAAAGAATCCCTCTCAGAGCCACTGGGAAACAACTGTACGGAAACAGCTCTCAAAGAGGTGCCAAGTCTGACTCGCCAGCACAGGCAGCTGGGGAGGAGAAAGCAGTGAAGGACGCACAACCAGCTCCTGTCTCTGCCAGGCCTCCAAGGTGCCTTCCTGACCTTTCCCTCACCCCAGAGAAAACAAGTTCCCCCTCTCTCTCCCCTTCCTTTCTTCCACCACTTGTCTCTCCATTGTTTCAACTACTGCTGCATTCCCAGGGGATGGAAATAAAACCAGGACAGCTTCCGCAGAGCCATTAAACCCAACCCCCTTGGAGCAAGCAGGAGGTGCAGCACCATGTTTTGGTGTGATCTGATTGTAAAAGTTACACTTACACGTGCCCAGTCTCATGAGCAACAACAAAGGCTGATGAAAAGCCGTCCTCGTGGTTGAGGGTGCAGCTCCGGACCGGGTGGCACATGCCCGTCACGGGAGCGTATCCTATGGAGAGACACCAGGGCTGAGTCTTGTGCCCAGGACATGGATTTTAAATGAGACCCCCCAATAAACTTCCTTTTCCTCAGGAAAAGCTACTGCTCTGAGTCCAGGGCAGTCTGCCCAGCCCCTCAGCCTGCCCAGTGCCTGCCCTGGTACAACCCACACCTGGGGAAACCTGCCCATTAGCATTAGTTCCCCGAGTCCCAAAGATGGATGCAGGTGTCAAAGTGGCTGGGATGTCTATAAACAGAAATCTACAGTGAAGGATGCAATAAAATAAAGGGAAGTGGAACACCAAGTGCACTGAATGTTCCCAGTGATCCCTGCACACATAGGAGTTTGGAGAGAGTAAAGAGGTGTTTATTTACAACTCTCAAGTAAAAAATGAAACCTATAGTTGGATATAAAGGGCAAGGACTCATGGCAAGGTGGTCCCGCTTTTTGAAAAAGTCTGTGGAACAAACAGCAGGAAGTGCTAACAATGCAATTCCCAATTTTTCCTCTTTTCTGGCAGACACCAGCCAAGAAACACCGAGCCCAGAGAGCTCTGCTCCAGGTCAGCTGCATTACCTTGCATACCAGCGGGCCCAAAATCTTGCCTGGTTAAGAAGATGGCATGGTCGTGGTGCTCGGCGTGGCTGGGGTCCGACTTCTGCTGCTGATAGGCCCAGCGGCACACGTTCTCCAGGCTGCGCGAGGGGTTCCCCCGTTCGATCAGGCTGATGGACTGAAGGAGCAACACCTCAGACCCAGCAGCTCCAGCCACAGGCAGGGAATTCACACCAGGGTGCATTTTCTGCCCAGGAGCTGAAGGTGGAGGAGCCGGCTCACTGACCTTCGCGTACCCCAACATGATCATTCGGACCAGCACGACGTTGATGTGAACGCCCAGGGACTCGTCGTGGTAAATTTCATTCACCTGAGGGGAAAAGAGGGAAATTTAAGAAGAAAACAACCCACTGATGACACAAAGGAACTTCCAAGGCCATGGAGCTGTTATTTCAAGTGCTTGTACCACTACGGTCCTCTCAGAGGAGGATTCAAGTCTCGGATCATTTCCACACACTGAGAAATGTAGACTCACTTCCCACCACCACATACCCCTCTCATATGGAACTTTGGGAAGCTCACATCAAAGTTCCCCTTTAAGGGCAGGATCCCCTTTTCATGGATTAGAGCCCAAAGAAAAGGGGAATGGGGAGAAGACTTGAAGTTCAAATGCTGCAAATCCCAGAATGCTAGACTGATTTGGGTTGGAGGACACCTTAAAGCTCATCCCGTTCCACCTTCCACCAGACCAGGTTGTTCTAAGCCCCATCCAACCTGGCCTGGAACACTTCCAGTGCTTCTTGTTTTGAAGCGCATTTTTTTTTAGAAAGCAACTAATGCTGCTGCCCTACTTTTTCAAGATCAATTAGAATTCTGTGGTCACTTCTGTACTAAAAAGAAGCCTTATGAAAGGGAAGTTAGAAAAACAAAATTATGCAGATGGGCCAAAAATTGTCCTTCTCTGAGGCCCTTCCCTGTGTCTGGGAAGGTGAGAAATGTCCTGGCACCAGAGTGTGAAACATCTGCAGGTCCTCAATGAAGCTCCTCATCCCCCTAAAAACAAAATAAATATTATGCTATGGGCAACTGCTGAGAAATAAACACCTCTGTTCAGAGGCCAGTGGGTTTGAGCAGGAGTTAGAAGGGTTTTTATTTTTCAGTCTGGCTAAACAGAACTTCCCTCTTCCCCTCACAGGGAAAAAGGTCACTGGGAGGTTTCCAGACTGGGGGCATGAGGATTTGAGCCCATGGTTTAAACATGCAATCCCTGGGGCTGAGAGCAGAGTCAGCAGGACAGTGGGACAGGGAATGAGCACAGAGCTCAGGCTGCCTGTCCTGTGAAGCAATTATCCCAAAGGTCAGTTATTCCTATTTCCTTCCCTGCATGCAGCAGCATCACTCCCACAAAGGGCTGGGCCAGGAAAAACGTTCACAACTTTCCCTGTGCCAAGAGACAACCAGGGAGTTTTCCCAGAGACAGGAGTGACTTCCCTGCAGAAAAAAAAAACAACCTGGAACTGACCTAAGGTTACAAGTCTTGAAGATTTCCCCATAACCTCCTTTTATCCCATTCTCTGGATGGCTTTGGGCAGCAGAGTGTCAGCTTGCTCTAGCTCTGGCCCCACAGCTGCTCCCAGCAGATGGAGCCTCAGGCATGTAAAAACCATGGAAGTGGCTTGGGACATGGATCAGCCCTGCTGCTCACAGAGTTATAAAGGCTTTAAAACTAAAAAGACAACATTCTGCAATAATACATAACGGAGGTTTACTGTTGATGTGCTATGGGGTATGTGGGAAAAAAGAAATTATTCCCTGAATTATGCTGGAAAACACATTAGTTGGGTTAAATTCACATAGGGATAATGTTTTCCTCTCAAATTCTAAATTCTCAAATTTAGATTATTTGCAAGCCTAAGCAATGATTCAAAAATAATTCCAGGAATAAAAAGGTGAGTGTAAAACATACAAGATTCATTCCCACGTACATCCAGTCATTACTAATGGGAAGACTATTCGTCATCTCTGTCCTTAGGAGGCTGTTTTTCTTTCCTGAAAAACCTTACGATCCCACAGTTTCTAAGATAGATCTTCTACTTGTATTACCAGGAGGTTTGCTCTGTCAAGAGCCACGGGGGGTTTAGAACACTTTTTTTCTCTACATGTTTATTTTTTAGCCAGGTTTTCTCTAGAACTGCGCTGCAGGAGGAGCTTGGAATTACTAGAAATGGATTGAGTTTACATTTTTTCCTTACTGTTTTTCAACTATTTCCAAATTCTTGGAGTTACCCTCAAACGTGCCATGCCCTAGAAAACTACTGTGAAAAAGATGAAAGAAAGGAACATCCTGAAAAGAGAAATCCATATTCAGTAGCAGCCCAAATGATCCCATTGCTATTTTTCTCAAGCTGGGTGCTCCTACAAAAGCTCCCAACAGCAGCTCCCATTCCCAAACAAGCTGTGGCAGACACTCACGATGTTCATGAGGGTGAGGAGGTAGTTCTGGACGTGTTCTTTGCCGTGGAATCGGACGACGGAGTCGTCCACCCCCAGCAGCACCTCGATGTTGTGGTCGTCGTCTCCCGCGTGCCGGCGGCGCCGCAGGGTCTCGTTCAGCTGCTGCTCCACGTGGCCGTGCAGGGAACCCAGCGCTCCCAGGAGGGACCCTGCAAGGACAGTCAGGCATCACTCGAGTCCTAGTCCCTGTCCCACCCCTGCAAGTGTTCAAGGCAAGCTTGGACAGGGCTTGGAGCAACCTGTGCCCCTGTGGCTGTTCCTGTGTCCCAGTTGGGAGCATCCCCATTCTCCCACTCTTCCCATAAATGCACAGGGATCTCCCTGCTCTGCTAAGCCATCTGAGCAACCAGCATCCAGCAGATGGAGAGGAACAGTCCTGTCTTCCACTCATGGTGTAACGGGGTACTTCCCCCAACAACGGCACAACTTGCAGCCCTTTTCCTCCACGCAGGAATTCATGAATGCCAAAGCTGCAAGTCCACAAAGTGTCCCTTCCCCTGTTTTCAGTGCTCTCAAGAATGCCCACCCTGGGACAGCACACCAGTGGGAAAATCACAGACTAGCTCCACTTCCAAAAGCTGCTGCAGCTGGCGAAGCTGCCAAGCACAGCATCCAAAAAACCAGCTGAGAAGTGAAGCAGTGGGTCCTCTCCCTACCTGCTGTGCCCTGTCCAAAAAGTACTGGGCAACAGAGCAGCTGATCCGTTCTCTTGTCTGTTTTCCATTACCCAGCACTTCAGTGCCTTCAGAGTCAAACAATCAGGATCAATCCCAGGTTACACGTGCTGCCAGCAGCTCTGTTTCAGAGGCTGCAGTGTGCATCCATGGCCAAGCACTTAACAGAACACACAGGATCTGAGTCCATCGAGTCCAACCATTCCCGCAGCACTGCCAAGGCCACCACTAACCCATATCCCCAAGTGCCACATCCACATGGCTTTTAAATCCCCCCAGGGATGGTGACACCACCACTGCCCTGGGCAGCTGTGCCAGGGTTGGACAGCCCTTTCTCTGAAGGCATTTTCCCTTATGTCCAATCTATACCTCCCCTGGCACAACTTGTGGCTGTTTCCTCTTGTCCAAACGTTTGCTACTTGGGAGAAAGAGAACACATGAGGCAACAGTGAAGAAACACACGGAACCAGTCTGGCTGTTTGGGGATTTGGGCTAGACAGACTAATCTGTGCTAATCTCATTCTGGAATTAGCTGGCTTGTTATCTCTTCCTTTTTTATTTTGCTGGTCACCTGCATCACTTGCATCCCGATCATACTGGCAGGAACAGATCAGCCCGTGCTCTCGTGTCAGGAGAAATGGTTATTCTGGGTTACAGCACATCTTTCCTGGAGCGTAAGTGTGGAAGAATGGAACTACAGCTCTTTCCCTGCTATTAAATAAAGCCATGATCCGCCCAAATCTAATTCCATCAACGTTGTCATCAGCCAAACCTCTCTGTACCCAAAAAGAATCCTTAGCATTGCTCACATGGGAGACTCTCACCATCTTATTTTATACTGTAAAACACCTGGGCTGAATTCTATGCTACAAATGACACCATTCCATATATATACACACACACACACACACACACACATATATATATGCACACACCCTCTAAATCTATCTCTGTATATATGGTCCTCTTATGTGCTTACTTGCTCAATTGCCTAATTTAGCCTTTTCCTGATTATAGAGCTAGGAAAAGTGTCTAGGGAAGATCCACACCTTCACTAATTCAAAATTAAACTAATGAGAAATCAGTTTGGAACCAATTGAGATCAATCTAAGTCCCTTGCCAAAGAGTGTGTTAATGTATAAAGAGTCCCCAAGGACAGATGTGTTCTGCAGCTACTAAAAAATTCCATTCTGCAGTTCTCAAAGTAAGGAAACTAGGCCAGTCCATCCTGTCACTGCCTCCTGAGGCTTATTTTCAAGCGTGCCTTCTGAAAAACCAGGGAAGAAAAGAAGAATCATAGAGTTCAAATGCAGATTCCAAGCAGTTCCAACAGAATTCTCACTGATTTCCAGAAGAATTGTTTACATGCAACATTTCTGTGGTGCTGCCGGTACTGCCTCGTTACGAGGGATCAGCAGCAGAAACCACCCAGGTCGTCAGGGCTAAGACACAATGACAGCACGTCCTCCTGAGGTTCTGGGATGTGCTGGAACTCGTGTGCTTTGATTTATTAGGGCCTTAAGAAACAAAATTCTGGCAAGTTAGGCGTTCTCCCTTATCTTTTCTTATCAATTTCCTGAAATTGCCTTTTACTCAAGAAGCATCAAATGACTTTCTAATGCTACCACCACAGTTCTGTGCTGAGGACCCTGCTCCAAGCCCCTTCCCACGTGGAGCACCAACACTAGGACCTGCAGTCTCGATGCTGGATTCAGGGCCTTAATATTAAAAGTGTCTCTGGAGGAGAGTTTGTTTGCTTAACTGCTGCCAAAACTTCTGCTTGTTCGTTTTTGGGGGCTGAGGAAAGGGTTGGTCTCTGCAGTGACCCCAACCACGCCATAAAAATACACAGTTTTACTCCATGTTTCACTGTGTGTTCAAGGCTGTATCCGTGAAGTGCTTCCAGAAGCCCCTGCAGGGCATCTCTCTGGGATATTTCACAATAAATAAATATTATCTCTGAAATTTTGATAACACAAAGCAAGCCAGCTCTGCTGCTGCAGAAACACGGTGCAGTGACACAGAGAATATCGGATTTAACATTCCCCTCAAGGCACAAGGAACAATTACTTTAGCATTAGCAAAAACCAAGCAAACAAAAAACCAACCTAGAACAAACCTCTTGTCATAGAACCACAGAAACCTTGAGGTTAAAAAAGACCCTTCAGATCAAGTCCAACCATTCATCCATCACTGCCAAGTCCCCACCAGCTGGATGCTGTCCACCATGTGGGCATGAAGTGCTACGGCACCTGGGAGGGTCTCAGGATGTGGCAGAGAGGGTTTGGTGGTGGCATCACCCCTCATAAAGGTATCTTGGTGACAGAGGATGGCAAAGACACTAAAGCACTTCCTAATGGAAATCAAAATGCAAGCAACCAGGTTTAGACACCAGCAACCTCACCATACTGAGGAATGAGGAGAAGAGAGAAAAATGTTCTTGTGACTTCGTAAGTAGCCCAGCTATCTCTTACCTTCCTGAGATCATTAAGCTTGGAGAATGACCTCTGCTTATGTTCTCTTCCACCCTTGGAAGTAACAGTGACTGGCAGATTTACAAACAAACAGAGATTAAAGGAAGGTCTGAATCTTGGGGCTCTGCAGGATTAGTTGTGAAATGCACAACCTCCACAGGCCACAAACACAGACCCCATCTCACTTTGTTCTCAGACTTAAAAGAGAAAACAAAACATTTCGAAGTGCTGACTGCTTCCATGAAATATGTGCTTCTCTGGTACCTCAGCAATTTCAGCTGCAGAATGATTCTGGGAAGGATGGAAGATTTCCTGCACTATATTCCTTGCTCTGACATCAGGGGAAGGCTCCTCCCTTCCACGCGCCGTCAGCAAAACCAGCTCTGAGCACTCACTTACACGAGGGCTCGATGCCAGGGCACACTCAGGGAGCCACGTAGAAAGGCATCATCCTCTATGTATTTGAACTATGTTTGGAGCCAACTCTGAAGGATACTTTTCCAGTGGAAATGGCTGGAATTTTACCCCATAATTTTCTTGTCATCACTTCCCTACCTGGCATGAGGCTTTCTAGGACTGCAGGTTATCCATACCTGGCAGCAAACACACACAGAACATAGCCAGAACTTAAGGAAACTATAATTAAATATGCCTGAATTTAGGTCAGCTATTAACTGTTCTTTTTCCATCTCATGACCAGAAACTGGGAACACAAAAAGAAAGGAGGAACGTCAGCCTGTTCCAGAGTTCTCAGTGCTGTAGAACACGCCTGACACACTACCTGGACAGTCTGCAACAGCTCTGCACTTACCTGATTCACAGTGAAAGTGCTTTTAGACCTGTGGAAATCTAGTAGTGGCGGTGCTGGCAGTGGAAGTGTCACTGTGAGGTTCTAACATGCAATCAAAAGACGAGGAATAAGGCTCGGGATCAAACCGAGCCCGTTTGGAGTAAGGGCTATTGCTCTCTAATAATGAAAAGCCGAGGGAAGACACTCTGAACAACCAAAGGGGAGAAGCTCCAGAGTGAGAGCCCAGAGCCTGCTCTCTGCACAGCCCACAGACACAGCACCACCTCGCCTGGACACCACTAATACCAGATCACAGCTCCGCGCTGGCTTAACACGGCCTCGGGACTTGCCCGGCCTTGCCCTGGCTCATCTGCTCTGCACCTTATTTTTAGCTGGGTTTTAGCCCTAACAGCCAACTTAGTCAAGAGATAGTTACCCTAAAACTACAAACCACGTCTCCTACAATTTCTGCTTTCCTAGCAGCAGGAAATCCTCCCCTTTCACATTTCTTTAATCATTTGTCTCTCTCTATATATAGCAAGAATTCCATCATAATTTTGTTCGGGATGCAGAGATGATTTGGTGGTTAGTTTTGGTTTCTAGGGTTTTTTTTAGAACAGGTTAAAAATACATACTTACATGCCATTATTCAAAAAACTTAATTATGGAATTCCCCTTTTCCCCACAGAAAGGGGAACCCCCTGGTTACAGGGATCGTGGGTAGGGCTGGAGTCTTGCTTTGACTGAATTCTGAAGTACTTTGCATCTCCTAAAATGTAATAAAAACGGTCTCTTGACAATTCCAGGTCATTATTACAAGCTGTCCCTCTTCCACCAATGTAGCAACTTACACATGTAGTTCAGAGACTTTATTACCAATAAATGGAATTTATCTACTTTAATCCTAGGAGAATATTCTGTCAGATAAAGGCCATAATTTATTGGGATATACAAAGAAGACTTGAGCATTTGGGTCTGGCTTTTTAGGAAACCTGAGGGACACCTTCTGCTGGTGGTTACAAATGAAAAGAGGACACACAGAAGTTTGTGGGTCACAGATTAGACGCACATAAATCAAGCAAACTCATTCCTTTGTCACTTCACACCACAAAAAGTTCTGCAATTCAATATCAACGGAGCCCTTTAAACAGCACTGCAAAAAAACCTGTGAAAAGTAACACAGAAAACGTCCCATTTTTGCAAAATCATCAGCTGTATCAAAGTCCAAAAGTAAGAAAAAAGCATCTGTAGAGGTTCTGGAATTCAGTATGCAGAGAAGAAAGAGTAAGTCATCAATCATGTGCAGCCTGGCCCACTGCTGAGGTGCACAGCTGGGTATCTGGGCTGCTGGAACCAAACCCAGTTTGGGTATGGGAGGGCTTATTTCCTAAAGCTTGGAGTGGCCAGCCCTGTACTTCCAAAGCTTCCAGCTCCTAAGAGCACTGAGTCCATGACTTTCCAAGTCAGACAGTCTCCCAGGAACATCAGAGAGCTCTGCATTAACAACCTGAAAAGCACTCATGCCTTCATGTATCATTACATCAACCCAAAAATCACTTTTACTTCACAAAGGCACATTCCTAAAGCATCCTCAGGTTCCCAAGTGGAATAATGCATTAGAGAAGGACAGAGCAATCCAAAAAGAGAGGGTACCCCTAAAGCCCACCACATTCAGAAAGCACAGGTTGCATTCATAATTTATTTGCTAATTCAGAACTTACTGGAAGAATAAATGCTGAACAGCCTGAGCTCTCAGCATTTTTGGGTAGCTTCCCTGAGATTCCAACAGGCTTCAGAGATGTTCCAGGGTCTAAACTCTTCAAACAGGTGTTTTCAGCAGCTGACCACTACTACGAGCTTTCAGTGCTCGAGGAAGTTGCTCTGGCAGAGATGCAGCCCCTCAGTGCTCATTAACTAAGTCATTATAGCAAGGCCTTAAAATTATTTCACTCCCAGTTTGGATTCCTTACTCCTTGGCACCCAAGCCAGCTTCTGCCAGCTGGCTGAAAGCATGGAGAGAGACATGGAAGGGTTTGGGCTGGAAGACCATTTAGTTCCAAACCCCTGCCATGGGCAGGGACAACTTCCACTTAACCAAGTTGCTCCAATCCCTGTCCAACCCGGCCTTGAACACTTCCAGGGATGGGGCAGCCACAGCTTCTCTGGGCAGGCCAGTAAAGGAATTTTCAGTGGCAAAGAGTGGGGCAAATTGGGGCAGTTTCCACAGGGAGTGCACTAACAACTCCTTGGACTGCTCATTTCTCTGGGATAAAGGGAGCTGTGTTTACATGCAGCTGCTTATTTTTAAAAGCTGTGTAAGGAATGTGTTCCTACAGACGTGGGACCTGTTACTGCCACGGGAATGGTGTGAGAGGACACGGCCCGGGCAGTGCAGGCCCAGCCACAGCCCTGCTTGTCACAGAGCAGCCCAGTGCCTGCTGTCAACAGCAATTACCCTCCAGTCACCACCTTATCTGCCTTAAGCCTCTGCAAGTCGGCAAAGCCAGCTACACTGTCCAGACACAACGGCGGGACCTCGGGACACAGCCCCGCTCCCTTACACGGGGATTATTCCGAGCGGGGAGCTGTGCCTTGCTCACACAGCAGCACAGACACCGCCCTGCCCAGCTCCTGGGGATGAAGTATGGAGCCTGGCAGCTGCTGAGGAAGGACTTGTACAAGCCACCAATGTGCTGGTTAATAGTTGCCCTAAATGTCCTAAAATCTGTGCTCTGGACCAGCCCCACAAATGACACAAAATCCCCGTGGTGGAGGCCTGTCAGTCTGATCCACTCGGGGAGAAAACTCTCCCACCATGATCCACGCAAGGGGAAATCCCTCACAAGAGCTCAGGGAACAGTCTTCGTTCTTTTCCAGGACAGATTTGCATTCTCCTGCCTATGGAGAAGCTGAAGAACTTCAGCTGAAGGGCTCTGCATGACCCACCTGGCCTGAGCCAGAAGTGCTGTCCAGCTGGAGAGCAAAGCCAGGAGCAGCCCGGGCAGCTCAGCTTTTCCATTAATGACCCACACTGAAAACACGTCGTAAAAATCCAAGGGAAGAACGTCAGTGGTGACAAGGTGGGGCATGGCACCCTGCTACTGCAAAACTGCTGAAGGACACTTTGGTGGCAACAGTGGAAAACCAAAAAAAAAAGGTGCTTTGAAAGCTTTTCCTGTAAAAGCAAAGAGACAATGAACACACTTCTGGCTGACTTGCTCTGCGTCCTTTGGAGTCTCTGAGAGATAGGGCAGACCACTACCACCGCAGCATAAGGATCACTTAACACTGGCATCTGCGTCCTGCCCGCTGCCCTGGCAGTCCTCCCCTGACCTGTCTGTATTATAGAGCTCCAGAATCTGGATAATCCATCCAGAGGACACTGGCTGGACTGGACATTCGACCTGTTACAACAGAACAGAGAATCATTTAGGCTGGAAAACACCATCAAGCCCAACCATCGAACACATGAACTCTGAAAGGCCAAATGAGAAGCGGAGAAGGGATGAAGCTCTGTCCAAGTGCCAAAGCCGGAAGTTTTGAACATAAAGAAATCTAAGGAGATTTCTGTATTTATTGGGACTGAAGCAATTTCTTTCCTGGTCTCACACATTCACAGAGAAGGAATAGCTGGGCCTGGCTCCATTCTAAAGTCAGTGAACATCTTCACAGGTATAAAAGATAAAAATTATTCTCCAGCACCCTCAGTGTGATTCCCTTGCACAGCCGCCAGAGCAGGTGGAAGCCAAGGATGTGAACACCACAGGCAGACGCAGCTGTCTGATGGTTTATGCTGAGATCGACATTTAAAGGAGACAGGAGAATGGAATTCACAGTATTCACTCACATAAAAGGAATAACTGAGTGTGTAAAACTGGAAAAAAATGTGGGAAAATATTTATGCAGTCCATATTACCGAGACAAAGAGAACTTCAAACGCCCTGCCAGTGCTAGTGAGTCACAGAGCGCGGGTGTGCGACAACGGCTCGCTTCCTTCCGAGGTCTCCCTGCCCCGGTACTCGTTAATGGAGCTGAAAGCATAATTGTCCGTAATTGCTCAGTTGGCACTAAGTGGATTCCAACCTTCTGACAGGACAAAGCCCAACAGCTGGTTTTTGGAGCCCGGCCTTCTGATGAGCCCGTGCACCTGCAGCGACATCGGCCACGTGTGTGGAGGGCTCCTCCGCCACTGCCAGGCAGCAGCAGAGCCCTGTCTGCGTGCCAGGGAGGTCCCTTCCCACCCAAAGCAGCCCAGGGTTCCATGATCCTATGAGGTACATGCACAACATTTAGGCAGATATGGTAAATTACAGTGTTTAGGTATTAAGGCATATGAAACTGAAGTTTTGCAGAATGTCATTTGCCCATTAAACCCATCACAATGCTTACTTTTTTAACTCATACATAAGAATTGGCTGGAATACTGAAGATGGAGTGGGGCATTATAAATATATTCCAGATAGCTGTGCTGGGTTGACAAATTCTGGTTCTTTGTTGCCAAATAATATTCAATGTCACACAGGCAGATTGTGTGAAATCACAGAAAGCCAGTCAAAGCCTCTGCTCTCTCCTAGTCACATATCTTCTGGAAGAAAGGATTTTAAAGCTGGAAGGGCTGACAGGGACGGAGCAATCCTGAACTGAAAGCCAGCTCTCAAACCTCCCAGTTCCTTATGGAGCAGAGCCTCTCCTGCCCACAGCTCTGGCTATAATTACATAGAGTACAACCTGAGTGTGACACCCTTATAAAACCCACACAGCCTGACATTACAGACATACTGATTTTCAGGGCAAAACACAGCAAATAGGCAGCTCGGGAGGGTTAATTTTGACTGTCACACCACAAAACTGGTTTGCAAACATGAGAGTCTCACCTGCGCTTTCCGGTCGCCGTTCAGGGAGGGGAAGAGTTTCCTGCAAGGCCCAAACACAGGCCCTCAGAAACTGCCACAGAATTATTTCATTATGGATCCATCCCCCTCGATATTTCCCTTTTATTTCATATAGACTCTTACACAACAAGGCACTTTTTTTTCCTTTCCAGCTCCCCAAATTCCTACGAGCGCGCCAGCCTCGCCTGCACCTCGCACAGATGTGTTATGAATATAACTCACACTGTTTCCACACAGGATATTTTGATCATTCCCCTCTCCTTTTCCCCATCCCGATCCCATCCAAAATAGCACAGAGTCATAATCATAAATTCTCCTGTTCTGACCTGAAAAAAACTGTGACTAAGGAGAGGGAGGTTTTGTCAGCAAGGTTCATCCCTGCTGCTTGCCATGGGAGGTAAGGTCTGCTAGAGGCATCTTCCATAAGGAATTAGTACTTCTTTCTGCCCAGAACCAACCTCCTCCCTCCTGACACTCAAGGCCACTCAGATAAAACCATAAATGTACACCTCTTACGTTAAATTAACTTGAATACATCTGAACATTAATTGCTAGAGCCTCATCACAATGCGTGAGCATCCCAAGTGCCATTTAGCTGTGGAATGACGCTTCACGAAGCACTTGGTGCCCCTTCAGTAGCACACTCTCTCTATGAAGCTGCTCCTCGAATCCAAGGAATTCCTCTGTGAGAGGAGAGCTGCCAACTTTCCCTCTTTGGCGAGCAGGGTCCCATTCTTGCGCCTCTCTCCATTTCCTGCACAGTGTTGCTTTAATGAGCCCTTCGGTCTGGTGGAAAGCTAGCAGAGACGGGGAAAAAACCCAATAATAATAAAAAAAGAGATGAACCTGAGAGGGGGGAAGATTTAGGAGGAATTTTCCATACAATGGGTCTGACTAGAAATATGACAAAAAGAGATAGCCCTCCTCCTCAGAAGGAAGGAAAACAGCCCGAGGGTTTAGTTTTAGACACATAAAAGGACCTCTCAAGCTAATCTATAAATTTAATGACTAAGACTTACAAAGAACAAATGCTTAGTCGAATAATATTTGTTTCAGGAGCACAGGAATACTGTAGAAAGAGCAGTGAGACAGTCCAAGGCACCAAAATAAATGAAGAGTATGGTTTGTAGAACTGTCATCCAAAAATGCAGCCCTCAGCTTGGATTCAATCCCTAACTAACACAAAGGCGAGTTTATCCCAACTCTGGATCCCAGTTTGACGGTGTGGTTGCAGTAGCTGGATCCCCAAAGTGATGCGAGAGTGACAAGGAAAGGAGGGAAAAAAGCTGTCCAGAATTAGGAGACAACAGAACCAACCAATACAACAGAAGAGTTGAAGTGGCAGGACAGCAAATAATCCCAATTTTAAAAAGTGCATCCAAGCATTAGTCATGGATAATAAGCCTCTCTTTCTTGCCACACAGAATTTCAGCCATTTTTCAAAATTCCACTGGCACAAATATAAAGGAAAAGCTCCAACTATAAACTGTCACTGAATGCTGTTGAACTTGGGTTCCTGCTTTTTTTTCCATGAATGCACTGTAAGTCAGCATTCCAAGAGCAACAAATGTCTCCAAACCCAAGATATTTCCCAACAGTCCGTGAGAGTGCCCAAGATAACGGCAGGAATATGCACGAGGCCATTCTCCTCAGACCCCACATCCACAGGGGAAGGGGTTCCCCAAAAGCCCAGGCTGATCTGCACCAAGGGGGTCTCGGGCTGGGACAGCAAACAGCTTCAACAACCCACCCAGAGCACGAAGATCACTGTACTGCTGTACTGAAAATCCTGGAAAACAAGTAACATCCAAGTCCTTAGTGAGATGGAGCATCTGCTTGGGATGTGGGAGGTTTAATGTGGATTGAAGGTCTGCCACTGTGAAGAAGCCTTTTCCAAACCTTGGGCCTCAGCTTACCCACTTTATTCAGGGCAATGGCCTCCAGTGTCTTTGAATATCCCACTCAAGCTGTAAATACTATCATCATTCCAAATAAACCTTCACAGAAGGTGCTAAAAGCAGCTTATTATGTCCCAGGTACCTAAAGGTTTTACAGATGCTCTTGTTGTCCAGCTCTGCTCTTCCAAGAGAAACCACCCGAGGGAACTCGCTGTCCAGCAGCACAGATGGAACCTGCCCTTCCCTGCTTTGGCAAGCCAGCTGCTGCCTCAGTTTCCCTGGCATTACAGCCAGAATCCTGTCTTTTACCTGTGCCAGTGCCTCACTACCCTCACTGTAAACTTGCACATGGATTGCAGACTATGGAGGTCTATGGAGATACTGGCAGCTGGGGCACCCGTGCACAGTGTCATCATCACCTGTGAGGCTCAGAAAAGGGATGTTAAGTTCAACACAGGGACTTCTCTCTCTCTAAAGAAATTACAGGCCTAATTTCTTAAAGGCTTTAAAGACGGAGCCAGGGCAGCTGGAGGCAGAGGACTCTGGGTTTCCACGGAGCATTACATCTGAGGAACAGCTGTGAGTCAACCTGCATGGCAAAGGTTCAAGGATACATGTGCTCAGCTTTAAATCCTACAGATACAGGCAAGGAATGACCTGCAGGAGACACTGCTGGCTTGTCTCCATCGCTTCCTCCCACAAATGCCACAAGTTTCTTCTTTACACAGGAACAAACATCCTAAATCAGTGGTATTAAAGGGTCTGATCAAGAAACAGGCATTTGGGGTTTAATGCCTATCAAATTTCTTTCACTATCAGCAATTCTAAGTGAGCCTGGAGATGGAAAGCGAACACATCTGCTCGCTGCAGTGCTGGTGAGATGTTCCTAATAACGATGCAGATGTTTCCAAATGGAAGTGGATGGGATGCCCAGATGGCTTTCATTGTCCTATTTTTCCAAGCAGCCTGACAAGCTTCAGATGTAAAAAAATAAATATGAATGATGAGTCTGTCTCGCCAGCAAAAATAAAGAGTGTGTTTGACAAAAGAGCAAACGAAGCAGATCTGAGGAGGTCAGAACTTCATCAGCCTTCCTCCAACTAAGCCAGTGTCTAACGAGCCCCCAAAACATGGCACAGTGCTGCATGAGCCCTCAAAGACCAGATCCTTTTAATTGAATTATCTCCCACTGTGTTCCCTCTTAAAGACTAACTAAAGGAAGACTGCTTTTTACTTCTAGTAGTAAATGTTCTCGGCACCAGAAACTTGGAAGCTTTGAAGTGCTGGAAGTAATGAAAATATATTGTTACTTAATCTTGGCAGGGAAAACTCTGCAAACTGATTAAGAAAAAAATCTTGAAATAAATCAAGAATCAACCCCATGAAAGCAAATTGGGAAATACCATTAAAATACCAAAGTACAGCTCCAAATGCATCTGTTTGCAAATTCACTTGTGATCAGGGATAAAAAGAACATGGAGTTGGCTGTGGAAGAACCAGAGCAGAACCCAGGGATATGGAAGTGCAGTTCCAAGGACTGTTCAGGACAAGCTACTTAGAACAAGTTAGCAAAATGAATTATATGGTCCCTGTATACTCCCTGCCTGTTGGTTTAAACTGAGAATTCCAAAATTAAATAAATTAGGAAATAAATTATTTTGTGAACTGGTTATCTGTTGCTATCACAGATCTAAGGAATCCAGGGCTTTTGCTCAAATTAGCTGTATCATCTGTGATGATATCAGTTATATGTTCTTCTTAAGCCATGGAGCAGTCCAAGATATTTCTCAGGGATTTTCAGAACAGCTTTCGCCACAGATGAAATGAAAGCAAGACATATACTTGGAATTGCTCTCAGTCTAGACGTACCAGCTGAATTTTCCATGTTCAACAAGATGATTTCTAGGTTAAGTTTGGGATACTTATCCTGTGTTGTGAGGAAACATGGAAGATCAGAACTCATTTTCACTATGAGTTGGCCCTGAGCTTCCTTTCTGCCTAAGTAAGTGAAAAAAACCCCCACAGAGAATCTTTATCATTAAATCACACTCAAAGCCAAATTAAAACCTCCACATAGAAATGGAAGAAGCAGAAGGCACTACTTTGTAGCTGGACACGGTTAGGGAGTCCAAAACCTAAGTGAAGATGGGTACAACATCCCAACATCACAACATGACCTCTGATGTGAAAGGGAGGAAACACACCCAAAGCCTTGAGGCCCAGAGGCTGCACCAGCTGCTGGAGGGCAGGGACCAGCCATGGACCCAGCACTGACTTCTGTACATCAACAGAGCTACTGCTGCCTCTTACCTTAATACCTCTGACAGATTTACTGTCGAGCAGAGAAAAGCACAACTGCTATTTCCTCCTGGAAATTGTGACTTTATGTTCCCTGGAACTACTAGTGAAGAGAACTGAAATGGCAGAGCTCTCCTCTCCATTAGGGAAGCACAAAGTTCCTAAGATGGCCTTGTATCACCTGTTACTGTTTCCAGAAGACACTGAAAAAGTTCAGTTTACAGTGTATTTAAACCTGTTGCACTTGATTTTTTTTAGCACCTGAAAGATTTGTTATTATTAGGATTTTGCACAAGATGGTCAGCGTATTTAGAAGTTTTAATTTTAATTTACAATAACCAGGTGGTGCTGATATATTATTTGATGTCTGTAGGATTACAGAACGCAGTTATTAGTCAAACAAACTCTGTGATCCAAATGTTGTATTATGACTACAATGTATATTCATTTCATAGAAAAAGAGCCCTTGCTAATGATTTCACGTGTTCTCACACCCCATCATTCCCTGTCCTCCATGGAGGATGCGAGTGCCCCAGTCCAGCTTTCTCCAGGTGTCTAGGTCTGCTGTCAGGCACAACTATGGGGTTTCCTGCCACCTGATGGACAGTGCCCCTTGCCTGAACGAGAGGAAGGGCAAACCTATTCCCTGCAGGCGTGTCACTCGCTGCTGGAAGGCAGCAGCCTGCTTGTTATTGGGGTGGAGAGTTAATTCACCAAAGGAGACACCAGAGAGGCACCCAAGCCCTTACTGGCATCCCCCCTACAGGTGTGTTCTCAAACTTTTCCAGGGAATGTTTAAAAACAGGCCCTGCCAGTCAGGCTGTAAAGGAAGATGCACCAATGAAACACTTCCCTTGGCTACTCCTACGGTACGAGCCAGCAAAGCTCTTCATCCCTCACTGGGTTCTCTTCCCAAACCACACAGTATTTGCTGGAATCTAACCCAGATTTCCCACAGGTCAGCCTCTCCCTGTCACCATGCAGGAGAAGCCAGCTTCCCTGAGACTTCAGTTCCCTCTTTTCCAACTCAAACTGCAAGCTCAGGCTTCTGTGACTTTTAATAACCTCCAGAACTCAAATTATCTTGCCGATCCTGTCCCATGTTTTTGGAATACCCCAAGGAATGATTAGGCAAGGCATTCTGGCAAAAAAAAAACCCCTGTTTTCTGAGCAAACAACAGCTGGGTCATGCTGTTACTCTGTGGTGTTTTACTATTGCGTTTTGGAAAGATTTATGCACTTGTGTAACCCAGATATGGGTCTGAAGAAACTCGGTCCATGGGGAGCAACGTGAACTACGAGGATGATGTTCTCACGTTAGTCATTTCCATCTGCATTCCTGGCAGCTCCAGCTGCCCAGATCTGGGTCATCCCACCTAAGATGAAACAGAGAAGTTCACTTCCCATTTACACCACGTTCTGGAGGATGCAGTGAGCAATGCACGTGGTACAGCAGGATTTCTCCACAGGACCCCACCAAAAGGAGAAGCACAGCATCCAAATCACTCATTCAAAGCACACCGGATCCATCTTCCTTTTCTGTCAAAAATCCCAGATGCCTGCATCTCATCCAGGTATTTTCAAAGATATGACTGAATTAAACTGCCTGTGGTTTGGATCCTTACCTGTTTCTAAAATCTTTCTAAAAATACACTGAGCACCAACCCCATTAAAAACCAGGTATCTCTCAGTGGGGAAAGATGCCAAAGCTGTAGTAAATTCAGGGGTAGAAAGTCCAGCAAGAGCCATAGGATATGGGAATTAATATTTTATGTTAGGACACAAACTGCTACATTTTAATTCATTTTCCCATCAAAGACATAGATTAAAAAGCCAACTGTAGAACAGCCTGACTAAACAAGGCTCTTCCCTTTCCGTGGAAGAGTCTCCCAGTGCTGTCACTGCAGTCCTAAGTTTGTATGATGTGCATGTAAAACACATAAACAAGCCTCAGCCCCCGCAAGCTGTGGGAGGATTCATTTCCTTCAGTTCCTGACCTTTAATTCACATAAACTCACCCTGATAAGGCAGTCTCTTCTGCTTCCCATTCCCATGTTCCCAGGCAGGGATGTTCTGGTACATACATCCTGGTACATACCGCATTTTACACCACCCTGGTCCCTTGGCCAAAAATTCAGAGCACTTTTAACCACCTCAGGTGCATCTTTCTAATCAAACTCAGCAGTAGAAAGGAGTCAGTTCTCACCTCAGGCAGGGACCTCAGTCCCACACGGATCACCCAAAGGGTAACCCTCTCCTTGGCATGTCTTCACCTCTCCAAGAACATCATCTATAAACCAAACAGGCTTCTTCATGTGGGAGCTGCTGCTTACACAGTATTAAAAAACCTCTGCTGCCCATTATCACCACTGTTTCTTCAAAGTTTTCTTTTTCTTATGCAATTTGGGGGCACAGGGAGTTTTCACTGGAAAACTGTACGAGCCCTGGAATGGCCTCAAGCTGCATGTACTGACCTGCCTCCAGTTTTTCAATTTTCCCTTCACACAGACTTTTCTGTGTGTTTTACTACTCTGGCATTGGGTGCCTGTGGTTGGAACGAAGCCTTTATCCTCGGTTTTATTTAAGAATCATTTTCCTTTGTTATTGCCAAGAAGAGAAGACGACTTCAGCAGATGGATGTCCCCACTGCCATCATCGGGCCGTAAGCACAACCTCCCTGACACAGACACAGCACATCACTCACTTCACACTTTTGATCCATTCCTGCTCAAATTTCTTTCTTTAAAAAAAAAAAAAAAATTACAAGCTTTTCCTCAGCTATGAAGTCTGGGTTTGCTTTTCCTTCCTGAATACATCCATCACCAAAGCTCCTTTTCCTTTGTACTGTGCTATGCTGCTCCTGTTCTATTCTGCTGATTACTAAGCAAACTGTTACCTGAAAAAAAGAATACAAAAAACCCATCCCACAAACCAATATTCAGTCAAGAACTTGAGAGAATCCAAGTAAGTTTCAAGGCTAAATTAAAAGCAAAAGCTCCAGCAGCTCGGGATCAGAGGCAGGATGTCTTTAGACAACCCAGGTTACTGCCATCAATAGAAGTTATCTGAAGAGCCTTTCTTGAAGGGACTACAAGAGCGCTGGAGAGAGACTTTTAATTAGATACTGGGAAGGAATTTTTTCTTGTGAGGGTGGGGAGGCCCTGGCACAGGCTGCCCGGAGAAGCTGTGGCTGCCCCTGGATCCCTAGAAGTGTCCAAGGCCAGGTTGGACAGGGCTTGGAGCAACCTGGGCTAGTGGAAGGTGTCCCTGCCCATGACAGGGGGAGAAATGAGATGAACTTTGAGGTTCCTTTCAATCCAAACAACTCTGTGACTCTGTGATGATACAAGAATGCCCTGACTGAACAGAGGATGTTACACAATGTGGTGTGCTCGGTCTCCACAGAAATCATTTCCATCTTTCCCATTACTCCTGATTGCACAGGCTCATGTGGTGGGCCGGGCAGTATCTAAAATATCCTCCACCAGAACACAGGTCATGAGAAATTCTGCTGAGAAAGAGTTCAGACACCCTCCGGCACGACGGCATCCCTGAGAACCACTAACGTGCCTGGGGAAGTGCCGAGGGAGGTCTCCCAAGCAGGCAATAGTCTTCCCATTCTTCTACCTTCTATTCCAGGGTTTCATTCCCAGGCAACCAGGAGCAATTCCCAAATCATTTCTTCCTCCTACATGTTTCCCACCTGGGACAAAGACACTCGAAGCCAGTGCCATGGCAACCCCATCGGACACACAAGCACTTTGGTTCTTTGGGGAAAATGAAAGTTCTGAAAGGAAGCCGGGAGATAAAGGCTCCTGTTCCTTGTTTCCCACTGTTAGTTAGTAATTACAAAAATACTTTCATCTCAAGTGCTCTCTGGGTGACTAGGTTGTCATTTAAAAAATACTGTGATAGGAAGAGGAGGATGAAATAGGAAAGCTGTGAGTACATTATGACACTGTGTAACCTCTACGCTCAAGGTTGGTTGTCATCATTCTACCACAGGAAAAGAAAGTGCGTGGAAAAAAACACAAAAGAATGAACAGGAGGAAAGATAAACCGAATTCTCAGTGAGCAGCTCGAGCAGAATATGATCCAAACCCCGCCTCGTCATCCCACTGACGTCAACCTGAGTCTTCCCACCAACTCCAGAGGACCTGGACCAGGCTTTTATGTTTCTGAAATACAATTTGGGTTTTATTTTACCACACTCCTGAGCCTGACTCAGTAGAACTTGCACAGAAGACCTCCTGGGTGCAAATTTGATTGTAAATTCCACAGTCCTTTGCCTGTTTCTGTTGTTTCTTGGATGCTTTCAAGGAATAAGGTTAATGATCACACATCTTGGTGATGTTTCTCAGTGTATTAACAAAGAGCAGCTTCTTTTCATCCCGCCCAGACAGAATGATATCATTGTTGTACTTTCACACCCTCCCAAAATCAGGCTTGTCCTGAGAGAATTTCTTTCCATTCCTAAATGAAAAGCTGTTTTGGTGAGAAAGTCCTAAAGATTTATTTAAATACTGTTTTAAGATGACAGCCTCATACATTGTTATATTTTTCTCTATCTGCATAGCTCGCTTGCTCTCTGTCTCTCACACATGGAGTCTTTGATCTTCATTTCTTTTTGCCTTTAAGAATAACTATTTTTTGATTTAACAGACATTATTTGGGAACAACACTCACAACATGAACACTGACCATGAGTACCTGCAGTACTCAACTCAAATGAGAAGCACAGATGTTCGGTGTCTTTAGGATCAAGACTTAAATGACTGGGGAAGTCGAGCTTACAAATGTCATCCCAGGGCAATCCGACATGGAAAAGCTGTCAGGAGACTGTTGGGTGTATTTACACCCATGGAGAACTCCAGGCATCGTCCTGCTCTGTGATACGATTCCCAGACCAGACCTAACCAGATGCTCATCCCAGATGTTTAAAAACAAATGTCCAGTGTCTCATCCTACCACATTTCCGAGTTTTTTTCAGTAGCTGGGATTTCCCAGGGGAGGCCTTGGCTTCCATCCCGCAGAAGAGGAAGAGCTTCCTCTGTCCAGAGGAACCAACCTGAACTCAGCACTTCAAACCAGCAAACAGACTCACCCTGTGTGATGGAGATCACAAGCACCAAGCAGGACTTGGGGTTTTTAAAATGATTTTAACATTTAGTGGTGAAGTGCTTCCCTGCACTGCCTCACTTGGCAGAAGAGAGATCAGATTCCAAGAAACACAGTCAAACGAGATCCTTTGAATCACAGACAGATTACCCATGACGTACAAATAGTCAATCCTGCCAGCACTCTGTCAAAATATGGAAAACTGTCATCATTTCGCTGATATCACAGACTGAGAGCAGAGGCATTTTATAAGCATAAAAGATATAAAACTATCCACTTTTCCCTGGTATCAAAACAACCCCCAAGTAGTCAGGGCCATTTATATGCAGGAGATCCTATTCACACCAGAATGATTGAAAAGAATGAGGTATAAAAAGGCAATAATTAATGAAGGGGTCTTCAAGGAGCCCGAGTTGGGTGTGCACACACACAGAGAACAATTCCCCCCAAGAATGGGGCAGGATTTCCAGTCTGATTTCTGGAGTGCCTCATATAAGGCACTTCTAAAGAAACCAGTCTCTACACAAAGCAAATGATGAAACCAATACATGCAATATGCTGCTGTCATTCCCTAAAGAGGCTATCCAGAGCCATGGATACCACAGGTAGGAATCAGCACAGGGTGCTGCTCTGGGGTAAAGGCTGAACTCACGCTATCCAGTAGCTCAAGGTATCCCAGTACCCCAGAATCCCAGATTTCTGGTTCCCAGCTAAGAAAGCTCACTGAAACTTCACCACAAAGGACAGCCATAAAGAAGGAAACAAGGATAGATCCTAAGTGTGCTTACTTCCATGAGAACCCAGTATATGAACCAATTAATGTCCCTTGCACTGTGATCACTGCTAAAACCTTGCTCTCAGGATGGCAGCTTTTCCACTTACAACTCCCACGCACATTCTGTCCGACTGTTTGAACAATGTCCAACCAAATCCCAAATGCTGCAAAATCATGCAGGAATTCCACATGTCCTGTCAGACCGAAGGCTCTTCCACATATCTGGAGCTGGAAGCTTTCCTCTTAGGAGACTGGCTGTTTGTAGGGAGAACAGGCCGCAGAGTGTCCCATGTCACCGTGGAGGAAAGGCTTTCACACAGCATTTCCCAGCTTTTGTAACCACTTCACTGACAACGACAACTTTAAGTACTTTTTTATCTTAATGACTGCTTTGTTGAGTCATCTGTCATCTGTTGCTGAGAACTTGGATTTTTGTCTGTGCTGGCTGAACTCCCAAACCACCAGCAGACCGTTCTCTGCGTCGCTGCCTCCGGCCCGGGCACGGGGGTGGGAGCAGAGGCAGAGAGGAACGAGGAAGATGTTCATGGCCTCGATGTGCCGCTGACAACTCCACCACTGCAAACATCTCCTCAGGCTCCAGGGGCTTGGGCAGCTTGCTGTAACCTCGGCCATGGAATCGTTTAGGTTGGAAAAGCCCTCCAACATCACTGAGTCCAAATGTTCCCCCAGCAATGGCAAGGCCACCACTAACCCATGTCCCCAAATACCACATCTTCATGACTTTTAAATCCCTCCAGGGACAGTGACTCCACCACTGCTCTGGGCAGCCACCAATGCCTGACCACCCCTTCTATGAAGAAATTTTCCCTAATATCCTACCTAAACCTCCCCTAACACAACTTGAGGCCATTTCCTCTATACCTGTCACTTGTCACCTGGGAGAAGAGACTGAATCCCACCTGGCTCCAACACCCATTCAGGGAGTTTTGACTTCCAGTCTGAGAAGGTCTCCTCCGAATCTCCTCTCCTCTGGGCTAAACCTCCCCAGATGCATGAGCTAAACTGGAATAACCTTGTTGGGGCACCAAAAGCCAAGCAGCTCTAGTTCTGTGTGCTGCATGTTATTGTTATTTCCCAAACCCTTTCGAGTTCCATCAACATGCAAACACATGAACAGGAATATGAACAGGAATTTGAGAAGCTGAGAGATGCTGAAAAACAGGCAGAGCACTGACAGGGAGCGGAGCTGCTCTTTCATCCTCAGCCCAGAGGCTCAAAACCCTCGGCCCCCACCATGCAGTGCCTTGGCTTGTAAGGGTTTGTGCAAAATTAAAAAAGAAACATACAAGCAAATGGATTAAACTACATGATAATTATTCTCAGACATGGTAATTACTCTCAGATGGACCAACCACATTATCTTCAAGGCAGAGGGAAATCCTTGGATGTGACAAAATATATCCGACCCACATAAGTGCCTTCAGACCGCCTTAACTGCAACCAGTACACGGAGGAAAACAGTAAATTGGCACAGTTTCGCTGTTACTCAGAAACAAGCGGGACCCAAACTTTAAACAGGAGTTGTGTGGCCTCTTTCCAAAGCTTCCATAAGCTGGAGTCACCCGAGACAGACCTGCAAAGAACCCCCACAGGGTACTGTACCTTCTGTGTGGACATCGGGGAGCGTGTCGGGGGGATGCTGCGCTACCGCCGACCGCCGGTACACCATGTGGATCCTTCCCTTCTCCTCCTCCATTTGCTTTCCTCTTTCCAAGGGCTCAATGAAGTACTCATCCTCATCGGTTCTTATCATTCCAGCCTGGTGAGGAAGAGAGACAGCATGTCCACGTCACTGCAGAGCCTAAAGACCCGGACTGAGGCTCCACAAGAAAACATCAAGGGGGTGCAAAGTATAAAACGCTTGGAATATCACTGTAACCAACAGATTTCTTTTTCCCCTCCCCCAGATTTCATCAATAAAAAGAGCTTGAAATTTTCCAAGTGAACGGAGGGAGGAAGAGGGGCAGAAGCAGGTACTGCATTTTTAAGTGAATCTTCCCTGTAAACTGTACTGCCAACCAAGCGTTTCCTTCCCCCCAGGCAGGTGCTCAGAGCACGTACTTTTCAAGGCTCCCTTGGAGAAAAGGCTGTGGTGGATTTTCAAGAAAGAACTATGTAGTGGAAATTTTTTTTATTTTTTTCCGCAAAAACACATTGATGGAGCAATCCAGGAAAGCACAGTCTGCAATCTTGGAATGCTATTAATTTTACTACTTTTTTCTTCTAAATTAACAACGTTCAGAATTTCCACCCACTGAAGGAAGCAGGGTGGAATCTGTGCTGCTGTGCCGTTCTCTAGAGCTGTCCTCTGGATTCTGGGAAAATGGGAAGACAACGGGACCACCAAAATCCAAAAGCAGCCTTTGGGGCACAGTGGCTGGAATGAACCTGCCTGTTCCCAGAACCATCTCAGCCCCGAGGCTTGGCGAAGTGGATTAACTTCCTGGCTTTCCCACAAACTCGCTTCTCCCAGGAGAGAACCTGGAAAAAACCTGCCCAAGGTCCAGTCAGCACCCCACGTGCACCCACCCTACTCCCCAACATCTATACTTGTCTTTAAATGACCCCTGAACATTAACACATTTCAACCCTGCAGCTCTTTCCGTCCTCCTTGATCCAGGAGCAAACCGAGGGGATTCCGTGGAACTAAAGCAATGCAGGAGCAAGTGCTGCTGGAGTTCATAATAAAAGGTAACTGGGAGCAAGGCCAAACCCAGCCTGGCCCAGACAGCCCACCTAGAAGGACTTCCCAGAGGACACTAAGCCTTGCATCCTTTACTGGACAATCCACGGATAAGCCAAAACCTGGAAAAATGCATATATAGTTGGGGTTTTTTCCCATGTAAAAGACACAGACAAGAATAAGGGAATTAGCAACAATATAAAGCCTTGAGAAAATAACCTACAAGGGCAGGTTACACTAAGGAATCACTTCCCCAGCCAAAATCAACAGCATTTAAGGGGGAACATGATTCCCTATAAATATGCATGGGGTGGTTGCTGGAAAAGAGGAAAGAGCCTTTCATTCAGGGAGCACAATGGGGAGCTGTGGAGTGACCATTAATGGCCACATTTAACTTCGGTGTTACACATTAGGGTGGGATTTCCAAAAGTATTTTAGGAAGTCAAATGCCCTGTTTGTAGTGGTTTGCAGTAAGGGAGAGGCAGTTAATTCCCAGGTGAGTTTTGGAAAGGCCACCCTCGAGTGTCAGGAAGTGAAAGGGTTTGTTCAGCAGTCACACTGTTGGCCATTATCAACTGCTGCTAAAACTGATGTTACCTGAGAGTAAACATCCATCCCAAAACTCGGCTGGTATCTATATTCTGAACACCTGGTGTTCTTTTAAGACACAGAATCTCCCACAGAGAAGATAATGCTATAAATTATGTTTTTAATTGCGCTGAGTGCCTTTGTGCCACAAAGAAATAGGTTTTCAAACACTGACATGATCCTCTGGGGAACTGAGGCGTTAATTAGCAGCTATTTCTCCTAAGCCAGCTCTGAACAGTGAGGGAACTTGAACTGTAAAGCTGCTTTAAGCAAATCAGCAACCCAATATGGAAATATTGGCCACTTTCATTCTTTTCCTGGAAATTCAAGATCCACAGAGCTTCCCTGCATCTCCCTATGACAATGTTCATTTGTATTGCAGGCACCTTTTATCTGTCTCGGGATCCGCACCCCTTCTGTCCCACACGGCAATTTGGAAATGCCACGTGCTGGGTCTTCACTGGGAAGATTTGAAATAGGCCAGAGAAGGAGCTTAAAAAAACTGAAGTTTAACATCACATTCAAGGCTCTACATTCATCTCCAAGCAGAGCAGGCTGTCAACAAGGTGGAAGCAGATTAATAAGCGGGCTGAGTTTGCTCAGCAGCAGCAGGAGGCTGTCTGTAGGAAGCTGGGCTGCACTGGTCACCCATGGCAAGAAAGGAGCAAGTCAAAAATCAGGAATAAGCACAGGGATCCAAGGATCCCAAAATCCCCTTCCCTCTAGAAGAAAGTTCCAGTTTGGGACCCTTCAGTCACACACAAGGGCAAATATGCAGTACTAAAGCCAGGCTGTGCTGTTGGACTCTACCTGGAAGGGAAGCATGGGAAGATCACAGCTCATCCCAGAGCACACATGAAGCAGACACGTGTGAAAGAGTCGGGGTTAGAAGGGACATTGAAGACCATCTTGTTCCATCCCCTGCCACGGCAGGGACACCTTCCACTAGCCCAGGTTGCTCCAAGCCCCGTCCAACCTGGCCTGGGACACTGTCAGGGATGGGGCAGCCACAGCTTCTCTGGGCAGCCTGTGCCAGGGCCTCCCCACTCTTAAACAATTTCTTCCTAACATCTAGTGCAAACCTTCCCTCCTTCAGCTTAAGGCCATCCCAACTAAATTTCCATTCTGTGAAAATCAAACCCTACGCACCTCAAAAATTAAAAGCAGAAATATGTATCTGAAATATATATGGAATGTCAGCACTACCCCAAATGTCAGAACCAGGACACCTGAACCAGTTCTTGCTCTGGGCTGCACATCGATCGTGCAGCTCGTAGTGAAATCTCCAACAAGGGTCTCCACACATGGAAAGTTCAGCTCAGGAAGTTCCATGTGCCATCCCACGTCATTCCAGCTCTGCCTCCTGGAAAACGCTTCCTTCTCACCATTCTAGCCATGCAATCGGAAAACATCTCCAGGGCTCTTCTCCCGCTCCTCATCCCTCCCTTTTTTCCCGCTGGACAATCACAGGTAGCTGACAGCTCTATCCTGCCCCATACTAAATAGAAGCCCTATTGAAAAGCATCAAGAGCTCTGTGTTCCCTCAATTTAATATCCCAGCCCCGGCCAAGCAGACACTGCCTCCTGCCAAGACAAACACCTGGGCTGTGGAATGGGGAGGGGGCAGGTCCTGGAGACAGCCCTCCAGTCTAAACTTCTTAAGGAGTCCAGAGAAACATGCTTTTATAAAAGAGGTGCTGCCCCGTCTGAAAACACGGATTCAGCCCCAAAACACTGCCACCTTTCACCCTCTCTGTTGGCTTAAGGTGGGTTCAGGCCGGTGACTGTGCAGAACCTGCGTCACACCTACCTGCTGCTCCGCTTCCCAATCCAGAGGAGAAAAGCTTTTGGAGTCACACCGAACACTGGGTGATTTATTGGAAGGAAAGCAAAGAGAGAAGCTTTGCCCACAGCACACTTCCCTTGGCCTGCCTCCCCCAAAACTGAGCCCTGGTGGGTGGACATGGATCCTAAGTTTGTGTGGCTCCAGGGTTATACCCTCAATTCCTTGGGTGGGTATTATTTCTTGTGCCATATTTTGACAAGAATCAACCGATTCTCTGGGTTTCTATTCAAATATATTCCAGAAGCTTCTCAAGTTGTAGTATGCCTATGACGCTCCTCTTCAGTCTGTGCCAGGGCCTCCCCACCCTCACAGGGAAGAATTGCCACCCAATATCCCACCTAACCCTGCCCTGTGGCAGTGGGAAGCCATTCTCCCTTGTCCTGTCACTCATGGCCCTTATCTCCAGTCCCCCACTCTGGCAGGTATGGGGACCCAGGCCCTGCTGGAAGGGAAGGGGAAAGGCATCCAAACTGACATACTTCCCTCCCTCCACACCTTCTGCATGTTAAAGTATTTATGGCCTCAACATACTTGGCATACAAAAAAATACTACACGTTGGAGGAATGCTGGAAAAAAGTAATGTGGCAGCGCTCCGCACAGTTTGGAGAAACAGATGTTACTGATCCAGTTGCTGGGTGCCCACAGAGGAGGTTTGCAGATGGAATTCCTTCTCCCCCATGGATGGGCCTTCAGTTGCCATGGAGGTGTCCGGGGCTCAGGCAGACACCATGGTTTTGGGGTAAAACATCCTCATTTACTGACCCCTCCAGCTCCAGCACCCTTGGAGTGATTCCTAGGGGAGCAAGTAGGAATTCCATAGCTCATTTTCCCTTTCTGGAATATCAGCGTGATATTAAATCCGTATTTTATCACATGTTTTATCCTGGCAATGCATCCCAGAATTAAAGCAAGAGCTCCTGAATCATTTTAGGCTCCATTCTTGAAGGGGGTTGAAAACAGCAGAGAGGGTTGGGATTTTTCTTACAAATTAAAAACATGAAACCCATTTCTGAGACCAGTGAAATACTCAAAGAGGACGCACCGCTCAGGTCTCACAGCCACCTGAATTACTCACACAGCACCAGCTTCTGACCTATCACCTACTCCCAGATTTTTAAATCAAAAATCTTCTGCAGCTGTGAAGAAAAAAAAATCTTATTTGTTCAACCAAATACCAGGATGAAGATTCAGAAACAGGATGAAAACATAGGAATGTTTAATATCCTCTTCCAAACTACAGGCACAATTTAGGAAGGAGCAGCTAAGACACACTCATACTAAAATACTGAATATAATCTGCCCAGAGGAATCGAAGCCTCTCAACACACTCATTGTTGCATCACTTTACGAAGCAAAAAGCATTTGGGAGAGCCACCAAATTAACCAAAATTCTGTTGAATTTTGCACAGAAAAGATAAAGAAATTGTAGCATATTACTGGGTCACTGCACTGGGCTGAAATGAGTCTTTCTAGCCTCCTCTATAAACAACATCCATAAGAAAATTCCTTCATGCTGAAATTTCTCATGCTTGGTTTTGATCCAAACATTGGGTTTCTTTCTTCCCCTTTCAGAAAGTCTAAGAAAACTGAGTGGAAGTCCTTAAGAATTATATGAAAGCAGAGAGAAAAAACAAACTTTGATTTTATGTGGAAAAATATGTCTCTATTTTTTGTTCTTGGAAAACCTACCAGGCTTCATTTTAACAGCCACGCAGAGCTGGCAGGCCAAGTGCTTTGTCCTTAAAGAAGGAATAGAGAGTTTAAAATATCAGTTATTAAAGAGCAAAAAATATGCATGGATCATGCTCAGAGCAGTCAAGCTCCCTGATCCCAGCGTATCTCTGCAGAAATATTTACTGAGCACACGTTCTGTCCCTGTGGCAGACACGGCAGGTCTTTGCTAGGAACTATTTCATGGTGAAATGGTACAGGAGACAGCAAAAATCACTTACAGGGCTGCCAGTGCTGTGGTAAACCTTGTGTTTTCCCAGCTCCTGCAGTTGTGGGGTGACACCAGGCATAGATTCCTCTAAAAAGGGGAAAGGAAAACACAAAGCAAGGACATCTGATCCCCTCCAAAGAGGGGAAAACAAGGACTGAATACTCCAAAACTACAAAGCAAATAAAATCGTGCTGAAGTATGAAGATCTCATGATCTGGAGGTCACCAGCACCATGTCTGCTGTGGCACACTAAAGAAACATGGATTTATCTGCTGCCTTTCCAAGGTAACAGAAAATTCAGCCCAAACTACGTGTGGGAAAGGCTCATCTCCTCAGATACGAGTCAGAGAAGGAGAGAAAACTGATGTAATTTCCTTTTAATAGAAATACTCTGTGGATCAAAAGCTGGGAAGCACCCAAGCCAGTAATATTTACATCAAACTCATTTGAAATTGGTTCTATATTCTCGCACAAAAAAAAAAAAAACAAACAAAAAACCAACTATGGTAAAATCTCTCAAAGGAAAATGAAAAGTAGTTTTACACATTTGATCAGGTATAAAAGAAAAAAAAAACAAATGAAAGTGGGATTTGTATGATGTTGAGAAGTTAATTTACTGTTGTGTGGTTGTAGTTCATTAAAGCTCTCAGCCAAGCTGCAGAAGCACTCGATGAAAACTAAATATCTGTTTAAAATAGAAGTGAAAGCAAAGATTTTTTTCAACAGGAACAATAGTGCTGCAGCTTGAGCCACCATTTCAAGAAGCTCCTGACGAAACATGAGGGCAGGAGATGGAACCAACTGGCTTTTCTTTGCCTGACTCTTTCAGAGCCTGGATCGGAGTGCACTGCGTGCAGCGTGACCCTCCCAAACAAACAGGTAAGGGCAGACAAACCCTTTTTCTCAATGACCCTGCACAGCATTTTCTTCCCAGTCGTGTTTCCTGCCCTATTGCAAACCCCAGACCATGTGGCTCGGAAGCCAAATCCCAGCTCCGAGGGCGTCCCGCGCTGAATAAACAGGGGACATCAAACCAGCCATTCTGAATGTGGCTTCTGTACCTCCACCCCACCGAGGGCACTCACAGACTCAGCCCCGCCTCCACCATCAATGGGAACTTTGAGAGAGCCCACAAGGATTAAGCTGGGAGAACATTGGCTATTTCAGCATCTATTTGCTTTCCTTCCCTGAGACACGCACTTTCCCGCAGGTGACATGTGGAGGCAGGACATGAATGAGGAATGAGAGCCCAATTCATGAGCTCTGTGTGTGTTATCAAGGGTCCACACAACTTATACAATCTGGGATTTATTACTAAGGCTATAAAAAAGGGTTGTACTTAAGTCATTTTAATAAGCTTGGGCTATTTTATAAACTGTTAGTTGTGAGCCTCCAGGAATCAAAAAACTTAAGAAGCGCATATTGCTTTGGGAACAAAGAGCAAAAAACATCCAGAAAGGAAATTCTTTGTCCAAGTGCCCTAAAAGAGGTGTTTTGTGAAAATGCATTGCCAGGACTACAAGGTGGGATTCAATATCAGCTACAAAAGAGATATCCAGAGCAGCACCCAGCCACCAGCAGTTTGTTCCACACCATTTTTAACCCCATACTGACCTGGAACAGCAGTTCCAGCCCCTAAATACATTGCTTAAAGGGGAGGAATTACGTGTAAACCCTTGCTTTGCTGTAAAGAGCGATTTTTCAAAATCAGAAATAAACAATAAATAAAAGCCTGAAGGTGTGGCAATCCAGCCCCTTGAAAATGAACACTGAAAACTTGTGCAGCACCATGTACAGACACCTGGACTGACCCCGATGTCCATACAGGAGCAGCAATGGACACAAACCCCGGCCAGGCCCGGGAGGGTCCATGCAAGCTCCAGCAGCCTGTCGGGAATCACGAGCCCTGGTTTTAAGCAAGGAATTACTGCAAGCAAAGCGATGAGGGGGAAAACTGAATTACTTCAAAGGCAGATTTCAAATCCCTTACTGGAGTCTGCTCCCAGGCCCCTCCTGGCTCTTTCAACTTGGACTGCACTCCAAGAAGTAAGGATTAAGCACCCATTTGCTTTGAGTGACAACTCCAAGGACAAGCAGAGTAGACGTATAAAAAAATTCTGTATTATATTATTTTACACTATACTGATACTTGACTTCAACCCCCACAGCCTCCCTTCTCAATCAGTGCTTCTCCCCTCTGTGTTTTACACAGGAATCCCCAAGTCCAGAATAAGCATTTTCCCAAGTTTCTGGAGCTCCTGCCCTTTGAGAAATCCCCTTTCCTGTGGATTGCCAGGACTGAAGAGCCCGTATGAGCCTGTGGGAAGTGCCCCAGAGCAGAGAGGTGACGGGGATGGAGAGCAGCTGCAGCCCATCAGTCCCAGTTCATAAACCCTGCCAGGCGCAGGGAAACGCCGGCGGTGAGAGCCAGGCACGGCAGTGAGAGCAGGCACGGCAGTGAGAGCAGGCACGGCAGTGAGAGCAGGCACGGCAGTGAGAGCAGGCACGGCAGTGAGAGCAGGC
>JAWWLV010000144.1:912197-924974 GCA_035041135.1 Platyrinchus mystaceus | reverse complement strand
ACGGCGGGGCACGGCAGGTCACAGGGAGGGAATTACTGTGGGAAGAGCGCAGTAGGGCAGGGGAGCAGGAATATCAGAGCCTTAAATCAGCCTAAGACGCTGCTGCCATCTGCCCAGAGTGGCACCGAGCCGCTTCCATCTCCCCAGGCTTTATCCTGGTTTCCTGTGCTCTGCGCTCCCGGGAGGTCCAGGATTACCAGATGTCCCCTTGGCCACAGACCCCGGCCTGGACTGGGAGAGGCCTCCAGACCCAAAGGGATGGTCCCAATCCCAACCCACAGCTCAGCAAGAGTCTCCTGTGCGCTACAACCAGATGCTCAGCAGCGGTCCGAGTGTTTGTCTCCAGAATGCTATTCCAATACACTGGGAGAAAACACCAGTGGCTCCTAGAAAGCTGCTTCTCCATTTAGGAACTCTAGTCTTGCCAGCTTGGGGGTAATCATGCTGAAATAATCAGTTTAGAACCAACACAGGAACAAGAAATAAGCCTTAATACTTCAGCCCTGATGGAACAAGGGCAATAAAAAAGCATTTGAAACGAATCAAAATGCCCTGAAACTCCTTGGATCCCACACGCCTCAACTCCAGCAGATTTTTAAAGCTTTTCCTGAACCAAGGCTAAAGGCTGTGCAAGTATCTCTAGTCTGAGATATTCCAGACTGTATTTGCCAAAGGAAAGCAGCTGTGAACATGCACAGACATGTTTCTTCACATCTCCATATCCTCAGCAAAAAGAGATGGCAATACGCAAGTGAGGAATAATCTGTCACAAGTGATAGATCTGAGCAGATTTGCTGGTTTTTTTTTATTTCCTGATGGTTGGTCTGTCTTCCAGGATTTCCCTGGTTTGGCAGCTCAAATCTACAAGCCAGGCAGACTCCCCAGCATCCTCCATGTGCAAACAGCTGTACCTCCAAATGAGAATATGCAGCACTGGGCCTGAAGGCCGTGGAACCCCAATAAACAAAAAAAACCCCAAAATAGTTTCCAATAAACAAAAAAATAAGCCTCATTTTCCTTGGAATCTGAAGTCAAAGATTAAAGGTTCATTGCGCTGGGCCCGGCCCTTTGATTTCAAACAAGCAAGGTTAACGCTCTAGGAGAGGCGGAAACCAACATTCCCACTTGGCATTGCATGGATGTGAGCACAAACCAGATCCCAGCTCAAACACAAAGGCACATGTCTACAAAAACATCGGAGTGAAAGTACAAGCTAAAGGCACCACACACCAACACCTGCTCAGGAAGCTAACTGAGCAACCGAGCTCATTTTCTCTCCAACAACAGGTAGAAAAGTGGTTTAAACCATTATTTGTCAATGCTGGGCTTGCTGCCTTGTCTTCATTTGCAATGTGAACCATTTATGGTGGTTTTTTGAGGCTGGCACCTTCCACTCCCCAAGGATTGTGACAATAAATATCACTATTTTGGTGAAAAAAACAGTAGAAATATCCAGCAGAAACCCATGGAAGCCCCAGCTTCCCAACACCCAGTGAAGAAGACAAGAGGCAGCTCCTCCCTGACTAATGAAGTGTTCTTCTGCCATGACAAGTGCAGGCACATGCATGTGGGCTTTTTAAATAAACAGGATTATTTTCCAAGGGAGATTAAGCAGATGTGAAGACAGGAATTTGCAAGAGTGATGGCACACAGACAACTTCCACTGCAGAAGTAGATATGCAAACTATTTCAAAACAAAATGTCCAAATATTTGGGGTTTTAAATGTAAGTTTAGATTGAAGAAGAGACTGTGGGCAGAATCTTGCTTTACTAATGCAAATGCCAATTATTCCATATATCTACAATCAAGCAATCAAAATTTAGCACCCAAGTGCTCTTTTTCTGTTACTTATGATATCAAGCTTCTTTTATAAGCTACACATTGTGCTAATTGCTACTCCAGTGATTCCCTTCACTTTCTCCCCAAGAGCTCAGAACCCAGCTGGCTACTCTGGAGAGTGTCTAAATTCCTTTGAAGTAAAAAATAAATCTCTCCAGCAGACACACACATGGCCTTAGAATTTCTCACTCTTGTTCCAGTTTCTGTAAGCCACATTATCTCACCCTTCACATCTTCAGGAAACACTGAGGATCAAATATTCTAGACTGGGTTGAGAGACACACAGTACAGCAACAGAGAGGCCAGCAATGGTAACTGCAAGTTCCTTTTGCTACCTTTGGAGATGCCAGGAGGAAAAAAAACATTAAATGAATCTTCAGGATTATTTATTTCTGTCACGCTCCAGGAGATGTTACAACAGCTAAGGTTGTGACGAACAGAGACAAGAGTGACCCAGGAGCATTTATCCACTCCTCTCCTCAAAGAAAATGCCCATGTTCTCCCAGTCCAGTCCCTAAAACCATGGAAGGTTCATGAAGTGCTTCTCCTGGGTGCTATGAGAAAAAAGGACACCTTCCACTAGCCCAGGTTGCTCCAAGCCCCATCCAACCTGGCCCTGAACGCTCCCAGGGACGGGGCAGCCACGGCTGCTCTGGGAAACGTGTGCCAGGGCCGCACCACCCTCAGCCAAGAATCTCCTCCTGGTATCCCATCTAACCCTGCCCTCTGTCAGTGGGAAGCCTTTTCCCCACAGAAAAGTCTCTTCTGGCTTCACTGAACTGCAAACACACCAGGAGCAGCTTGCCAGCCACATGGCAATCTCTGCCGGAGCTGCTGCACTCCTCAGGCTAATTCCATTTAATCCAATTTCTTGTCTTCACGTGCTGTCTCCACACAACAACTTCATTCAGGATTACTGCTAAAATCCAGCTCCCAGTCCCAGGGTCTCATTCACTGGAAGGATTCTATCAGAAGCTACATCTAGCCAGGCAAATGTCTGCTTGGTCTTCATAAACACAGCACACTGCCAACAGATTCTCCTAAAAAACCCCACCAGAAGCCCTCCAAAACACACCAAACTGACATAGGTTATAACCTCTGATACAACCACCACCAGTACTTACTTGCTTTAAGCAAGGGAAGTCAAGGACTTGCAGTCTGAATGGGCATTTGGAGCCATTTCTCCATTACTCCCACAGTGACTGCAGCCCGCTGCCAAGGTGGGAGCCTTCCTAGCCAGGACTCATCACAAAATGCAATCAAATCATGACCACATGGCACGTGAAGGGAAGAGGGAAACCCACTGCCAAGAAGGGATACTTGGTACAGACCTTTCCATGTGGTTGCTGTCCCGAACAGCAGGAGGGTAACCAGGACATTTATCTCCCTGGATGCTGCTGGCATGTTCCACCACTGCCCCCTCGCCTTACGGAGCTTAAGGTGAGTATTGCTGGCTTTACCACATGACTGAATCCAGGAATGCTATGTGGGAGCCATATGTACCCAGCCTTTCACTCTGGGATCTGGGCATCTGCTGAGCCACAGCGAAATCCCACGTGTTCGCAACCAGACTGAGAATGAACCCTTAACAGATGTGAACCTCTCAATTCTCCTGATGAAACAAAACTGCATCTAAGAGAACAAAAAGTGTGTCACTTTATAAATAAATCCTTTAAAACTTAAAGTTGCTATTCTTGGACTATAGGGCAACCTGTGATTTTGCTACCTGAGGGATGATTTGGATGCCAGATTCTAAATTCAGTCATCAAAAAGTTGCCTTTTACCTTTAAAAATGTCTTATTAATTTTCTGCTTTGGAACACCTCATGCAAGTAAAAAGGACACCCTACAAGACATACGATTTAATTCTCTCTCTCACACCAGCGACACAAAGGGCTTTGCTCATCAGCCTCAGAGGAATTATCCCAAAGTAAAGCAGTAGGATTGCCCCCATCAGTGTTTTCTAAGGGATTTAAGTTCTGTAAATGACATCATTAGCCAGGTGTGGTTAAAAGCAACAAGAAGTTGTGCACCAAGCAGTGAACAGCGGGCACAGGAGCCACGACACCAGCCTTACCAGCCCGTCGCAGTTGCTGATGGCCACGGCAGCTCCGGGGATGTCCGTGATGTCCCCCACGTAGGCGCAGTTGGTCCACAGGGGCTCCCTCTTCCACAACCGCTCCGCAGCAGTCCCGCTCTGGCTCGTGTTACCCCCATGGCTCCCGGCCCGTGCAGAGTCTTCGTACCACTCCACCACGGCCTGGGGAGCCAGCAGGCGAGTGTTGGGCGTGAGCCGCAGGTGGAATTCCCTGCCGAAGGCGGTGACGTTGAAGTAGAGCTGCCGGGGGCTCTGGGACGCCTCCCGCGGCGCTCGCCTCTGGTGACTCGCTGAGAGGATGTTGGAGACGTAGCTTCCGTCTGCATTGGTGCTAATGGGAATCACTAAACCATACGGCCTCGGCCTGCTCTTTCGGAATTCTGCCAAGAGAAACACCCAAACCCAAAAGCAAATTAGAATAACGGCACGAAACCAGCCTGAAGGCTCAAGGACCCTGCTGCCTCACACCTCCCCTTCCAAAATTCCCAACCTAAGATTCCTGTTCCAACTACCAACACAGGAAAACGTAAGGCATGTGTCAATGCTCCTCTCTTATCATGGAATCACAGAATAGTTGGGTTGGAAGGGACCTTAAAGCCCATCCAGTCCCACCCCCTGCCATGGGCAGGGACACCTTCCACTAGCCCAGGTAGCTCCAAGCCACGTCCAGCCTGGTCTTGGACACTTCCAGGGATCCAGGGGCAGCCACAGCTTCTCTGGGCAAGCTGCGCCAGGGCCTCCCCACCCTCACAGGGAAGGATTTCTTTCTATCACTTGTTATTATAAAACTTTGAGAGAAACCCCTGAAATATTCACTGACATTTATCTGGGGAGTTCCCTGGGATTCAGGTTTGCTCCACAGCCCCAGGAGAGGCAGCGACCCTTCTGAATTCCCCTGTAAGAAACGCCACACAGCTCCGCTGCACACCTGGCACAGAACTGCTCGCTCCTGTGTCAGGACCCCCATTAAGATTTTGAAAATTAAGTGCCAGGCTTGGTTATTACAACCACAATTTGCATACAGATTACTCAAGAAATACAAACAGGGAAAAAATCCAGCGGATATCACACGGCGCTGATAAATTAATCCACATCAGCAATGGTAAAGGCAAAAACTTTTCCCTCTATAAATCCCCTTACCCAACAACTTGCTCTTGCCTTTCCTCTGATGACAGAGATGAAAAACAGCAGAGAAGCTAATTATTAAAAAACCCCCACAGCACAGAACTGCACAAATTTTGCCTACATCCTGCACTTCGGTGCAAAAGAAAAGCCCCAGCCCCAGCAAACCCACACTGCTGGTAACACTAGAGAAGCTCAGTGGCACGACCCTTGGCCAGGGCAACATGTCTGCAAGTGACGTCACCCCACCGTAGAGCAAACCCGGCACATGAGTTTATCTTTGCGGTGGGGCCTCTGTGCCGTGGGAGCAATCAGGATACTCAGTCAGGATACTCGGTGTCCCATTTCCAGGCTGTAAGGGGAGAGGGGCCAGGTCAAGCTGTGGGGCCACGTGCTGCTCCCAACGGGACCCAGGCCTAAGCCTAAGCCAGTGGATTCCACTGTGTGAGAGTTAAAGACACTTAGGACAGAAACAGTTATTCCCTAGCTCCTCTCCTCCTGGGAGAGCTGGTGAAAGCAGTGTTAGAGTGATATTACTGACAATTCCATTTAAAAACCTCCAAGATTGGGTGGCTCTGGTGCTAGCACTAAGTGCCACTGAGAATTCCTCAAATAAATGTACTTAATTAAGTGAGCTAAATTTTACCTGCTCCCAGTGTGGCTCACACTTGGGCTGAGAATTAACAGAGCAAAAGCTCAGTGGCCAGTTCCTCTCTCCTGGTAGCAGAGGCTGCTGGTTTTAAAGGATTCACACATTCAGTGAGTAACTTCAGGAGGAAAATGTTCCTAATGGCTTCACAGAACAGCTTTTCATTTTCTCTCAGGCCAGTTACTGAAGAATTTGACCAAAAAACAATGTATGGTACTAGTAGGACGAACAGACATTTCAATTCTTGCACTACAAATTATCTTAAGATGCAAATACTATATCCCAGGAATGTGACAAGTCATTTCCAAGCCCACTGCTACCCCACATCCTACAGCCAGGGTGGGTTTCAGCAGCAGCCAACTTCACCTACTTTGCCACGCACCCACAAGATGAGGTTCTAAAACTGGTACCCTAATTAGGCCATTATCCTTAGGATAATTCCTATTTAAAACACTGGGAATTCTCAGCCAGGATTGCTTGTCTGTCTCCTTAGAGAAGGGACCGAATTAAAACTCTAAAGCAATTTTTATTAATTAGACACCGGGCCATGCACAGGAGACAGAGCTGCAGGGTTGTACATCCTAACTGGGTCAAAGTAAAAACACTGCTCCTCACATTCCCAGTGCTTCAGGGCTGGGACTTCATTCCCAGGTTGACATTCTGCCTTTTACCTTGCCGAGGTTCCCTGTGGCTTGTTCTTTTCTTTTAAAGCAGGAGATTCAGTGCACCACAGGCTGGTGATGGAACTCTGTGCTTATGGCACAGCAGAGAAACGGTTCTGCACAGCTCACAGATAAATTCCCACATTTCCACAGGCTGGGGCAAAAAAAGGGCTATTTTGCTAATAAGAACAGCCCGCTAGCCACAAGAAGGTAGGAACAAAGGCTGGAAAATGAGAACTGTCAAGGATTTGAGTCAGCAAAAGCCCTTTCCAGAGCCTGTAAATGCTGAGCTAGAAGAGGAAATGCCTTTTGTTCAAAGGCAATTAAAATTAAATGGGACATGACTGAATCCCGAAGACATCTGAACTCCTCCGCTGACTTACATTACCCTTTTTCCACAGACTGCACGCTCCGAGGAAATGCTATTCCAGCTGTAGGTGTTCCCTTTCCTAAGCTAAAATTTCAGAGTCGATCCGCTCTGCTAATTCAAAGCTGACAGTGCTGAGCAGAGCAAGAGGAAAAGCACTTAACTGCAAATTTTCTCCATTTTTTTAAAATCTGGCTTTAAACTGCTGCTCCAGTTGCACAATGTTTAGGTTGAAAGGAAGCACTTAAGAAGGAACATCACATTCTTTCATTGTGTGCCAAAACATAATTAGCTAGAGAATGCCTCTGAAGAGAGCTGTCCTGGCTTTTTTTTTTTTTTTTCCCCCCCCTCAAATACTCATTAAACTGCAGAATTAACACTGCTGGCTCTCCCAGGAGTTGTCTTTGCACTGTACAACAGCTGGGTTCCAAAATCCTAAACTTTTCCCTTTTTTATCACCTGCATTTGGAAAAATATTATCTTTTTAGGCACAAGATTCTGTGAAATGCATTGATCAAAAATTTCCTAATGTGGCTGCGTCCACAGGAGACTTCCAAATGCCTCAACATCCATTTGAGAAGATTTCAAAAACACAGTCTCAGCAAGAGGACTGGATCTACGGTGACACCTTGAGAGCACTCCTGTGCCGGCACCTTCTGGCTGGAATTCACAAGCTGTGACACAACCAGATTGCTGGATGGCAGACATGCTGCTCTGCAGGAAAAGTACTGGGGAAAAAAGAGTTACCTGCTGCTCTAGGGATGGAGGGGACAGCGTTTCCACAAGGAGACTGTGCCACGTTCTGGGAGGTGACACAGAGCTGCTCTGGTCGCTCAGCAAAGTAAGGCTTTGTAAGGCAACGTGGTCTGGAGACCACCAGACAAGCCCTGCAGGGGTTTTGGCATCACCATTTTCTGTCTTCATTGTTGGCTGATGGCTTCCAGAAACAAAGGAGCAGTTTTGGTGCCTCTCAACAACCTAGTTCACTCCAGAACTACTGTTTGCTCTTTTTGGCTGCCTTTAGGTGGCAGAAATGCCCACAGAGAAAGACAAGACAGAAAAGGGCAATGGGTTTCTTGAAAATTCCCCTCACAACTCAGCACCTGAAGAGACTGTGCTGCACCCGGACACTGCAAGCTGGATGAATAAAAGCAATGGAGTGCAAGGATAGAGGCTGATGTGGGACACGTCTCTGGTGCCCTCATTGTTTTACTTTGCTGTCACTGGCCCCAGGGATACAGACAGCTCAAGAAATGGTTCATGTGGTGGTTTTGCAGCCTCTGCAGAGCTGCAGGTGCTTTCTGCAGGCAGCAGGGCCTGGCACCATTGTGTCACAGGTCAGATCCCAGATTTCTTCCAGAAGTGGCACTGAGCAGCGATGGAGCTGCTGTGTGGGAGGCTGAGGAGAAGTGAACATGCAGCACAGCCCTGAGCATCAGCACCTTCAGGCTGACTGTGCCACCAGTGACACAGAACCAGTTCCTCCTGACAGCCCCCAGGCGCCCCAGCACATCGTGCATGAATGCAGGTAATTAAATGTGGTAACTCCCCGTGCCTGTACTGCAGTCTGTGCTGATGTTTAACAAAAATAACCCCCCAGGTGCTTTAGTGTGCCCTAGGTGACTTCTCAGGCGAAAAGATCAGCTGCTGACAGCAGCCAGCCCTGGGCCAACTCAAAATACACAACAGCAATGCAAAGCGACACTTGGTAAGGGCTCAGAAGTAGGACAGCACATCTGAGACAATCCCAGTGCAGGTTTTACCTCCAAGTCATTAAAACTCTCAGCTGAGGAAGGCACAGTTTGAAGTTGTGGCTGCCCTATCCCTGGAAGTGTCCAAGGCCAGGTTGGATGGGGCTTGGAGCAACCTGGCCAAGTGGAAGGTGTCTCTGCCCGTGGCAGGGAGTTGGAACAAGATGATCTTTAAGGCCCCTCCCAATCCAAATCATTCTGGAATTGTATGGTTCTCTAGTGTTTAAATCAGAATTTACAGGACCAAATGCAGTCCCAAACACTCCTGAGTACAGCAGTGCTGAGGCCGTGAAAGAGAGGAAGACATTAAAGGACAGAAAGTTGTCTTCCAGATTCAGGGATTTTGCCTGTATAATTTAAGAGACACATTCCTATACAGCTTATGGTTTCTGAAATTCAAATACAACCCATTTCTCATGGAAAGGACTAGAAATAAAACACAGGATCAGCATACCACTGGAAAAACCCTCTGCCAGTTAGCTTTAAATGTAGCTCACCATCTCCATTCCAATTATTCAGTGATCACAGTGGAAGCCAACCTAAGCCCAGGAGGATGCAGTGCCAGAACTGAAATTGAGACAAGACTTCCAAAATTTACAGAAATGCTTGAAATTCTTTTCTGAACAAAACCTGAACCAAAACCTCAGGGCTGGAGGTCTAACGGCAACTGGAAGCAGAACTGCCCGGGTCCATTCCCACTGCTGAAGAGCTCCAGAGCACGCTCCCGTGCAGGGACACACACTCAGCAGCATGGTGAAAGGCTCATTGCACACTGGGCAAGGGAAGGAGCACATAGGATGGCATTCCCTGGCACTAACACCTTGGGAAAAGGAATGCCAGCTTCCACATCCTCCTACCGCCTCTTCCAACCCTTAGAGCACCCAATAACCCATTAGTCTAAATGAACACACACGCCTGAAGCTAAACAGTAGGTGCATCGTCCTAATTAAAGGAAGCTCTCTGTCTCTGGGAGGAGTCCAAGAGGCTGAAGTTTGAGTATGAAGCACCTCATGGGCACAAAGAGGCACCTTTCCCTTCAGCACCTGCACGTACCACTGACACCAAACTCGTTGCATGGCACGTTCTTACCCAGGTCTATCAGTCTACGAGGCAACAGTGAACAGCTACAGATTTTCTAACTTCTGTAGGTTTACATTTCAGAAGGGAAGCACAGACACATGAGGATGCCAAACCGCAGCACGAGAGGACATGCAAATTCAATCCATGCCACGTCACCGTGCAACTACAAATGCTCCTGGGTGGCAATGGTGGGGAATGCTCGCCTGCATACAGATCATTTCTCCAGAAAATAACTAGTCTCTTGAGCTTGCTTCTTTTATTTCTGCTTTGATAGCAGCAACAACAGCTAAAAAGACTTACCTATTTGGATCTGCTGTTCTTTAGCAGCCTGCAGAAGAGAAAAGAAACACATGCACCAAGTTGTTAGTGCAATTACTATGCAATGGGGGATGGCAGAAGGCTGAAAAATCACTTGGTCTGTGCTGCACTATTTTATACGTTTCTGCTTTTGGTTTTCAGGGATGGCAATTCTTCCTTAACTGAATAAACAGCTGTTCCCACCAATATACTAAGAGAGTCTGTAGCAAGTTTAACATAAATGGAGCTGCTAAGCAATCCTGATTCTGAATGACCCCTTCTATATGCTGTCACATTGTGCCAAAAAGTAAGTTTGGTGGCCAAAGCAGGGCTTTGATGCCAGGAAAGTGATGACCTCCGAGAAGCACGGGTGCCGGGGCAGAGAGCTGACAGCTCTTCCTTGGATCTGTGCTAGAGAGCCAGAAAGCCAAGTGGACTTCCCGAGTGACCGCAGGGACGGTGGCAGTGACCTGATGCCACAGGGTGGTACTTGCTCTTGGCAGGGGAATGGGACCCAGGGGGACGGGATCTGGAGAGAAGGGGCTGCTGCTGCAGCCGCCAGCCCGGACTGGGGATGCCGTGCCCGGCTCGGAGCTGCTCGGATGAGGCTGTGTACAGCGCGCAGGAGGGCAGACAGCCGCCGCTCCAGCCCAGCCCGGTGCCGACCGCACATCCCGGGGCAGCCGGGGAACAAGGGAGGACGCGGGGGCGCATCCCGGGGAGGCGGGTGGAGGGACCCCGCGGGCCGGGGGGCTCCCCCAGGAGAAGGGCGGGCAAGGCAGGGGTCCCCTCACTCACCTGCCGGCCGGGCGCAGCGCGGGCCCCCAGGAGCGCGGCTGCCACTACCCAGAGGGGCAGGAGCACCATCCCGAGCCGGCCGCCCGCGCCCCGGCCCCGGCCGCGCTCCGCCCGCTCCCTCCTCCTGCCGCTCCTTCCCTGCCCTCCGGCGGCGGCTCCCGGGGCCGGGGCCGGCGGGGCGGGCGGGCAGAGAGGCGGCGGGTCCCCCGCGCCGCCTGTTGCTGCGCGCCCGCCGCGACCCGCGGCGCTGATAAACCCGCGGCGGCTCCGCCTCCGGCCGGCCCGGCGCTCCACGTCAGGAACGGCCCGGCCCGCCGGGAACTGCCGGGGAACCGCCGGGGAACCCGCCCGGCTCCGCGCACACACACACACACGCTCACACACCGAGAGATCCTCCCGCCGCGCTCCCGCGGCATCCTTGGTACATGTGCCTCAAATCCACCAGTAAACTACTTTCCCTTCCATCCCTCCATTCATCCATCCGTTCCGCCATCCAGCACTGCCTGCACAGGGATGGTGGCATCACACCCTGGCAGGGACTCCCAGGGCAGCTCCACAGCCTGGGACCACATTCCCAAGCTTCCATAATTCCAATCAACCCAAGGCAGTGCAGCAAAAGCTACTGAGTCTTAATATCATAGAATGGTTTGGGTTGGAAAGAACCTTAAAGTCCATCCAGTTCCAACCCCTGTCATGGGCAGGGGCACCTTCCACTAGCCCAGGTTGCTCCAAGCCTCGTCCCAGCTGGCCTTGGACACTTCCAGGGATCCAGGGGCAGCCACAGCTTCTCTGGGCAACCTGTGCCAGGGCCTCCCCACCCTCATCACAAAAAACTACTTCCTAATATCTAACCTGAATTGACGCTCCTTCAGTTTAAAACCTTTTCACCCCATGTCCAGTCACAACAGTTCCCAAAGGTCCCATGGGACTGGAGTCCGACACCAAAGTGACTTCTCTCCCCACCAGCCAGGAGCTTGGCACACAACACAAAAGGCAACGGTGCCCAGCCTGGGCAGAACCCAAAATCCACTCACACGGGACCTTCCACAGACAGAAATCTTCACAAACATGCTCTGTATATTCTTGGTCCCTTCTCTTTCCCTAGAAGATGTCACACAGTTGAGACTGTGTGTAATCAGTTAATAACAGACACCTCTGGGCCACCCCCAAGGGCTGAACAAAACCTTTACAAACACTTTTTTAGGAGCCAGAGACTAAACAGTACTCAAAGTGAGGACTGAACTTTGCCAGGGTCAGAATCAGCCAGTATTCTGAACATGTGGATCCCAATACAAAATCCAATTTAAAACCATTCTGTTGTACCTCCTGCAATACCACTCCTGTGAGACATCATGACCAACCCAAATCAGTTTCTGATGCCCTCACATAGTACAAACACGCAGTTTGCTGCTGCTCAAACGTTCTCAGAATACCAAGGACAGCCTAACTAGGAATTTTAGGTTGACCCTGCCCACCAGAATCCTATATATGCAAAAAAGAAAATACTGATTCTACTAAATCTAAGTTGCCTCAAAAAAAAAAAAAATTAAAGAGCTCCAGACTCAATTTTCAGGAGACACCTTCAATATTCCAACCACAGCAACCCTGCTGTTTCAGAGGACACAGGTCCTGAACTGCACCATGCTCTCTCACAAAGCCAAAAAAATAAAAGGAATTTTTTCTGAGAGTGGGAATGCACCTGTTATTACACGTGTAGGATCATTTCTGTACATAAAACACACAGCAGCCTGTCACACTCAGCACGCCAACACCGTAACGTCCAGCAGCTGCACGAAGCCACTTCTGGGACAGCCCAGAACGGGAAAGGCTGAGGGGCCTGTAAATTGCCAGGCCCCAATTCTCCATTTGAAGGTAATTCACGTCCTGTGCAGCTATGCCACCTTTTATTTCCCTCATGGACATTCCCTAGGCGACCTCAGAGCTGCCTTACTGCGCCCTGTTGAAGCCCTGAGCGCGCCGGTGTCGGTAATGCGACACACCTGAGGCCCTGCACACCCATCTGCTGCTTACAGTGAATCACAGAATCATAGATTTAACTGGGTTGGAAGAGACCTCCGAGATCAAGTCCAACCCTTGATCCAACCCCACTGTGA
>JAWWLV010000144.1:861242-912097 GCA_035041135.1 Platyrinchus mystaceus | reverse complement strand
TCTCTGGGCAGGCCATTCCAATGCCTGATCACTCTCTCTGTAAAGAACTTCTTTCTAATATCCAACCTAAACCTCCCTTGGCAGAGCTTAAGCCCGTGCCCTTTTGTCCTGCACAGCCTCAGGTGCTCCCTGCAGGCTGATTACAGGGGCAACCCCTGGCATCAGAATCACTGCCTTAGCCTGGGAGAGCCCTTGCATCTCCTCTAGTCCTGCCACGGCCAGGGACACCTTCCACACACACAGGGATCCAAACTCCTCACCGCCAGGAAAGCTCATCCTGTGCTCTTAAAAACACCCTTGCAATACACTGTTGTGTTTGTTACCTCCCCTCCTACCTTGTTGAACTTTCCCAAACTGGCTTAAAAAGTTTCTAAATGTCAAAGAAACCAAGATGATACACAACAGTCCGGGCTGGGAGCCAAGGCAGATACTCTGTTTTGGGGTCTGTCAAAGGCTTGACAGAATTATAAGAGAGCAAAAATAAGGTGTTAAAATTAGATGCCTCATTATTTCTAATAAGAAACAAGACCAATGCCACACCTATAACACATGTAAATTGAGGCAGTATTTGGCAGTTCAATTAAAGCCATTTCTCATCTCCAACTACCCAGCTTGGCCCCACTATTATCAAAGAAATCACAGATTTCGTGTTGTATTTCAAGTCTGATATACATACATATGCATATATGTATTTACATATGCATGTACATATATATATATCCGTTAAAAATCTGTTAAGCATTTGCAATTCTAAAATCCCTCGGGCTTTCTGCATCTGTGCAGCTTTGGCTGAGGCATGAGACTGACAGCCACAAATATTTTATGAACCTGAGGTTGGGCCCTGAAGCAAAGAGGCACTGAAATCTGAAGGCTTTGCACAGGGCCAAGCTTTGGAGCGGGAAGGCTGCAGCAGGACTTGGCAGGGATAATACTCTGGGGAGTAAAACGTGGCATTACCTATCTGGAGCACCGTCTCCAGGAGCTCTCACATCCTCTCACACACAAAACAATTTCAAAGTAAGGTGTAATTGGAGCAAGAACTCAAACTGAGAAATTTAAACAACCAAGAGAAGTCACTGATCAGGAGTTCTTGCAATGCTACTTAATACAGGCTTCAAACGTTGTGAGACAAGCCCCTTGTAAACTCAACTCTCACATCTAGCAGTAATATGTACAGTGTAACCTAACTACAACATCTAGGAATAATACCTGTAGTCCAGACAAATCCCAGTCTTCACCAATCCTGCACACACACGTGGTTTAATGCTCAGTTTTGCAGTGACATTTCCTGATAATTAGGAATCATAACAATTTACTGAGCTTCTGATCTACCATGTCCATTTGATGATCTTTCTTACAAGCAGCCAGCTTGGAAAGCATTAATTCTGTTCTTTCTACTCAAATTTGGCTTTGGTGTAAAATCCCGCCTTCCTTAAATGCCCTTGTGCCTCAGGTTCTCCTTCTCCACGGAGCCTGCCCGGATGGAAATACAACCCAAGGGTGGGATCCCCCACGAGGCAGGGCTGGAGACCCACACACCAGAACATGTCCATGACCTGCTCGGGTTTCCAGCCTTAATAAAAAGTAGAATTTACAAGAACCAAATTTTATGTCTAAAATATTGCCATTACAATGCAGAAACCCACCTCCTCTCCGGCTGCCCTGTGTGACAACTCCAGCCGTGCATCCCAAAGCTGCTAAAGCCTTTTTGGCTGAGATACCACAGTTAAATTAATTTTACCCTCATTTGCCACCCAGTAACCTGTCATTTCATTTCCAGACCTGCACAAGGATCTTTTCTTGGCATTATCTGTGTAAGGAGGGGATCCCAGTCCCAAGTTGCCAGACAAGGATCACCAGACTGCACGTGAAACACAAGCACTCTGTAAATGACAATGACTCTAGTTTCTCCTTCATGGTCCATTAAAATGGACTATTAAACCAAACAGACATAGTTAATTGTTTTAAAGCCACTATTAATCTAGCAGATTGTTACAAGAAGAAATATAGTGCACCTGTTATTTTTAACAAAGCAGCCTAAGATTTATGGTCAGGATTTAACCACAGGAAACCAGAGAGAAAAAATGTGAGACACGAAAATTGCAGTTGTAAAATACATTGTGAGAAATAAAAAGGAAGGGAAAGGGGTAGTGCTTGTGAATTTTATATAATAGGTACATGCCATAAAATTATTCCTGTTCCAAGGTGGTGAGTTTTGAAAAGGTGTGTGCCAAATAAAATGCAAAACCCCACCCCGAATCCTCCAAAGAAATGATAACCCTGTTCCATGTCTGGGTTAACAGCTGGACTTGATGATCTTCAAGTCTTCTCCAACCTAAACGATTCTGGGATTCTATGTGCACCTCCTGCTGGCTTCACCAGCTCCACACTATTCCTTTGTAACTTAACAAGTGCTTTGGTTTTAGTCACATTCTTAGAGAAATTTTTGGGGAGGGGGATGACTGCAGGGAGGGAAAGTGAGTATTTTTTCAGTGATTCCATTTCTGTCCTTGATTCACACAAAACAAGTTTTCCTGCAGAGGGAGGGAGGTTGCACACTTCAACACTCCCTTGCCTCTCAAACATAATGAAAATCAGCTCTCCTGATGTGACACCCTAAACCCAGAAAAGGCAAAAGCTGCACCACAGAAATGAAAAATGAGAAGTAAAAATCAGTAATATCCTGTGGAAAGTCAGTTCCCTTCAGCACCAACAGGCATGGCTGGTTCAGCTCCAGCTCGGAGCTCTGTGCTCCGAAGAGTTATGATGTCACCTGGTTACCTCACAAAATACTTCAAAGCTGTCATGTCAGTAGTTTTTGTCACATCAGTTTCCTTTGTTCTATTACAGAAGGCCATTCCATGACAGAAGAATAGACCCAGCACGCTGACCAGGACCAGGGCAAGCTGCAGACTGCATCCCACCTAACCATAACCCTACATGTCAGCTTTGCACGATATCAGCGTCTGTGAAGGAAAGAGGCAAGGAGTTGATGCCACTGTCTTTCCACTAAATGCATCTTGGCATCACAGGATGCCAGGACAGAGACCCCCGGCTCCCTTAGCCCTCCTGAAAATCCCAGCCAGGAGCCGTGTACACAGATCCTTCCAATGCACACTCTTGCTGGGAAAGCATACAGGCAGGCAAGAATTAGTACTTTGACTTGAATTTGCTGGGACGCTTCCAAATCACTTCCATTTCCAGAAGGAATTAAAACAGGTGCTTTGTCTCCACAAAGCAGCTTAAGCTAAAATCCTGATACCACTTGCTGCTCTCACATGGGGTCATGGTCATTAAATATTTAAGCCAAAACAACAGTAATTTGAGGTGAGAAAGCAGCAATGTTTAGCAGATAAACCCCTGCCTCTCCAGATTCCCCATCTCCACTTGCTCTCCATGAGGCTCCAGCTGCTTTAAGAGCTCAACAGATCCATGAGGCACAACCCCAAATACTGTTTAAAAACCAGAAGCTTAAAAGAAAATGAGAACTGAGCTTCTGACCTTACCTAGGGTCATCTCACCACGTCACAGCCGGGGTTATTTCCAGGGCAGCGTGTGAGAGCTTTCACTGCAGCTGCTTCTATAGGACTTTGCCCGGGGATTAATGGATGACTTTGCTTCTCTTTCTTACCAGCCTTTACAATTCAGGAGAACACACAGAGGATTTCTTCTGCAGCAGCTGAGTAAAAAGACAAAAGTGAGCTAACCTCCTGACCTGCACAATAACCCCATGGAGAAATCCATTCAACAGAGCTGCTTGCTGTTCCTGGGAAAAGGAAGAGAAGAGGAAACAATACCTTGGATGCCGTTGGAGAGGGGAAACTACCACAGCGACATTTTTGCTCAACTTCTAGGAAACTTTTAACAAAAGTAGAAGGAGCAGGAACTTTCAATCCCAGGCACCAAAGAGGAGAGAGGGAAAGGGAGGCCTCGAGCAGAAGGGACCATGACATGGATGCACATGTTTGGCTTCAAGTATATAAATATATAAATAAATCCCAGAGAAGTTAAAGGAGGCTGCTCTGTCAGCTCCAATTCAAGCGTGTGACAGTCTGTCACCACCTTGGCATTCTCCAGAGCTGTGCTGTGGCACAGGGGCTGCAACTCCAGAAACCCCCAGGACAGCATGGGATGGCCAGATATCCTGATCTGCATCAAAAACAGGATTATAACACTACACAGGGTGTTATTTCAGGATTTCATTTACATTCCAGGCTGTGTGCAACAAATTGCAGGATAATATCTGAAAATGCACCTCAGGTTAGTGGTGCAGTTACACATAGGTATGGGTGTACATGAAAAGATGTGGGGAAATATGTATAAACACAGACTCTTCATTGCTCCCTGCTTCTTTTCTGTTGGTCAGTCAAGCTCACCAGTGTTTATGCCATCAAACACAACAGACAAGCATATACCCATACTATGTTGTTACCAGGAGAAATGGTTAAAATCCATTTCAAAAGCTCAGCTTTCTTCCTACTGAAATTCCTCACTGCAGTATTTGTGACCCATGTCCTATTTCCCCTCTCTTTTGGGAGTTTCAAAGTGCACTTTTGCTTTTGTATGATGACTGTATGGAGAAATGCTTAAAAATACAATTATTTCTCGCTTTATTTGGCTCACACACCTTTATCCAGACTGGAAAGCTCAGTTTAAGTGGCCCCTGGTTCCAGGAGGTGCCCTACAGTGTTGTCTGTTTCAGCAACACACAACACTTCATTTTGAAAACAATTAAAAATGGCAAAGCATCTGAAGACTAAGAAAACACTCAGGTTTCCTTGTGTCCAATACCATTTCTAAAAGGATCTCACACTAGCAAGATCAGCATAATTAAGGGATTGCAATCTGTCCTCTTTCCATCTTTATTTCCCAAATGAAACCATGGTACGTTTTGCAAAGTGTAACCAGTAATACCATTTTCCCCTTTCTTGAGCCTCAAGTTGTGTGCAAAGTCACACAACATGTGAACTTTGTTGGAGCTTTGATACCTCTGTGGATTTAATGGATGCAGCTGAGTTCAGAAAATGAATTCAGAAGCTGTGCAGGAACATGAACAGCCATGAGCCCAAGGGCCCAAGCATTCTGCTGGTTTTAGTGGACTTAAAGTAGTAATGAAGGAAGTATAATTAAAGCATATTCCTTATCTTGCAGTTCCAATTTTAATTTGGAATGTTAGCTTTCCAGGGTCTTTCTGCAGCTTCCCCTCAGCCTCCCAATCTGTGCAGCAGGTTCTGACTTCAGGACAAGTTACAGGAGGTCCAAAACACAAGTGTAGTATTCACCTTCAAAGGGGAAGTTCATCTTCTGAGGAAGTTCAAGCCAAATATAAAATATCAGTAACTGCCACCACGTGTTTGCTTCACTCCCTGCCATCATCTGGCTTTCCCTTGTCAGAGCCTGGGCAAGAGTACCTGCAGTGTGAGTGCTGAGCAATGTCCTTCAGTGAAATGGCCAAATAATTAGAATTTCTAAACTTGGATTCTTATTAGAAAAGAACCACATCTTAAAGAAAAATGTATTTTTTACTCTCGATGGAACAAAGGGCTTAGACCATCACTATTCAGTGTAAAACAAAATAAAGAAGCTCTCATTTAATGATTCTCCCAGAGTGCCATGCAGCATGACACATGATCCTTTTCCTAGTCTCTTAATTTGCTGTTTGCTGCCTTGCTGCTTTGTGGAAGAGACACTTGACATCACAGTCTTTTCACAGGCTTCACTCTACGCTCAACTAGAACCTGAATTCAGCACAGGAGAATGAGGGAATTCAAACCCTGGGCAAAGTGAGTGCCAGCTCACAGCTCACTGATCCCATATTCAAACTAGAAACCCTCCTTAATTCTGCCAGCTCTGGGACATGGGTGATCCCCTTCACTTCCTACTTACACAAACCACTGATCAGGATCCATCAGTCAATAGCTGAGCCCTTCAGTTTTGTTTATCCCCCTTAGGATATGGTGTTTCTAACTGCCCTACAAGACATACTGACACACTCTTCCCATTTTCCTTAATAAAAACCAAAAGACTTTCTGAATGTGAGGCTCACATGATACAACTTGAATATTTAAACCTTTTCCTTAAAACCTTCTGTGGAAAGCCTAAAAAGCAATCACACAGAATACTAAAATGTGACTAATCTCAGTACTTTTTGGTCATTCTCAGTAATTTCTAGCTTGCTTTTTAAACCCTTTGGGCTGGCAGCAGCACGTTCTGGTAACACCACTTTTATCTTTTGCAGTATATTAACTCCTTGTCCTTTGCAGGTTTTACTGAATCTAACGCCTTAAAGACAAATAAAATAAAAAGTGCATAATTTTATCTATTTTTCTTTACAGTTCTATAAAGCTCTGTATGCCACATGATTTAAACAGCAAAACCACTCACCAGCTCAGGTCATTTAAGAAGTTTTTAAGTACTGGACCAAGTTTATAGGAAAGTTTTCCCACACAGAAATCTGGCTCTAACTCTGGAGGTCTGGATGATTTAAAGTTACCTTCCTGGGCCATCTGTGCCAGCAGTGAGCCGTCCCCTGTGATAAGGGGCAGAGTGGAAAGAAATCAACAGTAACTCCTTAAAATCACCCTCAGTGGGAGGGGTGCCTGCTAGAGGTCAGGAATCCCAGCCCTGCTGCTACTGAAGCCCTTCAGTTACTGTCCAGTGTTCCACGTGTGAAGTGATTGAGTGGTTGCTCTGTTCTGCCTTTCCAAGGCACTTTCTATATTTAACCCATCACTGTATAAAACACCTCGGTGTGCCTCAAGTATGGGAGGCAAATACAGTAGGCAAATACATCTGAAGGGCTCAAAGAGAGCCCTGAGGACTGGAAAAATTGAAAATAACCTGAAATATTCTGGAGTGACAATCCCATTTGTCCAATAAAATATTTGTCTGTTTGCCCAAACCAGGCTTCAAAACAGCTGGAAGATAAGAGGTGCTTTATACTGAGTCACTGGAAGCAAACCTGCGTCCCTTTGGTGGGCCCAGCCCAAGGACCACTGCAGGCAATGGAGGCCGTGAACCTGCCTGGGCTTTGACTCACCCCTCCTGACGGCTCCTAAGTGCTGACAGCACAGCAGTGCTTTATTCCCCTTTTTATTTATCCTGTAATACCATTCCCAGCCATTCATCCTTGTCTTTTTTCATCCAAGCTTTCAGTGATGTGCTCCATCTGCGCTGGCCTGGGCTGGGACTGCCCACCTCGTGTGAGTCAGGAGCACAACACTTACTCAAGATTCCTTTTCCAAATATCAACACAGTCATTGACATTAATCCCACTCGACCTATACCAAAGCATTCATGTTTTTTATATAGTGATACAGAAGAAGGAGAGATCCTCAGCACAAACTGGTGTAGTTCCTTAGAAAACACTGGACTGCCACCACCTAAGTACCTGACCTCACCAAAGGGTCGGTACATCCAAGGGATTAGAGGATTCAGCCTAGAATACAGATTAATAAAGGATATTGCTGCAGCAGGAAGAAGTAAAAGGAAGAGGCACTCAGTGAAAAGAAGTATGGTAGGGAAGAACTTTTTGGACAGTTAAAAAAGACAGAGCCCAAGCTAACACCTCTGGAAACCCTCCTGCTGGTCTGAAACTCCTTATCAAAGGAGCCTTGGCCTTCTCAGTCTGGCTGATAACTGAGCAACCTTTCACTTCTTATTTAAAAGATTCTCTTTTTAAAGTAAACACCTTTCCTGCCAGTGAGGACACAACCCAAGGTACATTATTTTCCTGGGGTGAGGCCTTTTCTCCCATTAAGGGCATTCCAATTAACCTATTCCCATACACCATTGTCAACATTGAAGTCTAAATTTAGTGGAAAAAGGTCTTCGATCTCGCTCTCTCACTTCACAGATTTATCTAAGAATCAAGGGAGTGAAGAACTGTCAGTATGGGCTAAATTTTCAAGTTCTTCATCTTTGTGGCTGCTACTATTTATCAAAAATCAACATACAGGCTACTAAGACATCTTGAAAATGGATTAAGTTGAAGCTACATGATGGAAACGTGCAAATAATTGGGGTTTTTTTCTATTTAACTATATAAAGAAGACCTCTTTTATGACTGTGTGTACATATGTGTTTCTTTAACATGTTTGGGTTTTACTGCCCAATTTTAACAAAATTTGGCAAATGGTGGAGATCTCTAAGACAGTCTCCTTGACAAGGAGTTCCTGCTGATTTTGCAATCTAAGCAGTAAGGTAAAGGAGTCCGAGTGACTTTCAAGAAAAGCTGCAACATGAGCCTCAAAGGAAGGGAGAAAGGTCCTTCAAAATAGATGAAGGAAATGCATGAATTTCTTCTTCTGTGCTATAATTTCAGTATTTATACTTTATTGAAGCAATGCCATCACATGCACAGAAACAGTTCCTAAATGAAAAGTGGAAAGATGTGGTTCTGACTGCACAGGTACCTGTTGAATAATAATTCTGGATTAAATGCCAAAAGTACTCAGTGTGATACAGATAAAGCAGATTACCCCTGAAATACCTGTCAGAACTTCTCCTTAGGGATCTTTTAAGTCCTGTGCTACAGTAAAACACTTAAGCACGTGAAGAACAGGAAATATCTATAATCCCATATAAGTGCTCTTATTTTTTTAGCTTCCTGAGTGCTTTGCCAGGGGATATGTGTACATATCATTTGAATTCAAAGTGTAAAAGCAGGAAATGAAAAAAACTAATGATTTAACTGTTAACCATTTTAAAAGATTTTACATTTTCCTAGGAATTAGCCTAGGAGCAAAAATATGGAAAAAATACCCATCAGAGTCTTACTGATCTTAAACCATGAACTAGGGATTTCCTAATAATATTGAGGCTTCAAAATATCCAGGCTTGGATTTTTTTTTTTTTTTCAGTTTCAATACTGGCATAAAATCTTTTATTGGAATTAAATCCTAATTTAGGATTGCAATCTAGCAAGAAGGAACTGAAACCAAATGAAATCTAAACCTGCATGTCCAGAACTGACACATTTTAATATTCTGCTGCCTAAAGTTCTGAGAAAATATACAGCTACCTTCCCAGGAAATTGGTTTTCATCACTTCAGAGCAAAGCTGGCTGGCTGTTTCTGCACCTGTACTCAGTACAATATGCTCTGCCTTTTCAAATAGGATACTCAAGGTATAATCCTAATGTTGGGTGCAGTCCAAGCTACGAAATTAGATTTACCACAAGATATTTGGTGCCAAGACTGTGACATGAGAAGTCTGAGCTGAAAACACTGTTTTTCGCAAAGTAACTACTGGTTGTGACTGAGGGAGTCTCAGTAGGCCCTGCTCTTTGAAGATTAAACTTTTCCCGTTTCAATAAACACAGAAAGATATTAGGCTGGTACTGTGTTAAAAAAAATAACCAGAAAGTCAGAGCCTACCTTTTTTAGGCAATATTCTTTATTTCTCACCAAGTAAAGATTATTTCAAGTGCCTAATTTCAAATGAGGAGGTGATGCAGCTGCTTCTGCACACTGGGGTTCTACAGGCACTCAAGTATCAGGGCACACACAGCCAGAGGTAGGCTGGAACAGTGCCAATACAGCAGCAGTGCATAGCTGTCTAAAATTGGAAGAAGCCAACAGAGGACAAAGAAATATCTGGCCAAAGTGTTAAAAATCTTGTACCTCAGGTTATGTATTTCTGTGAACTAGGCAAAAACCTTGCAGTCAGAGGGCTGGCTCCCTTCTCACTGCTGCAGTCCCAAACCAATAACTCCCTCTCTCCCTGTTCCTCACTCTCACCTTCTTCCTACTTTGCTCAGCATCCAGGGTGTTCCAAGGGTGACCTGCTGATGTGCTCCCCACACCACAGAGTGGAAAACCACGAAGTGTGTGGATGGACAAGTGAGACACTGAGACTCTTACCTGCTGCCTGGCTCCTTTCCGTGGGTGGCCTTGCTGCTGCAGCCTGTGCCAGCTGCACCACAGAGCCGTTCCTTTGGAATTCACCTTTCCTGCCACTGTGGGAGCCGCTGCTTGGCAGCACTTCTGCACCTCTTGACTCACACGACGTTCTTGGCTCATTCCACGTCCTTTCCTCGAGCTACAGAGAAAAGAAACAAACTGCTGAACACCAAAATCAGCTTTAAAAAATGTCACTCAGTGATGTAATCTGTGAATTCTGTGTTCTAGGAAGAGGAAACATGCTTGCTTCCAGACACATGAAAGCTCCAATTCCCTGAGGGATTTAATGCCCCTGGAAACTCAGAGTGAAGGAACTGCTGCCCCATCCTTTTTCTGTCTGACCGTAGAGCTCGGACTGCCAGCAGGGATGAGGGGAACAGTGCCGTGGGGGCCATCACTGCACAACTGTGCAGGAAAACAGCCTCTTCCCAACTGAAACGACTGGAGGAAATTTCTTTTAAAACTTCCACCTATTTCTTTGAGGAAGAGGCCTTCAAATGAAACTTTTTTTTTTTAATGGAGAAGGAGACACACCTTGATGCTTTTATAATTAGAGCAGGAAACGTAGAGATCGTTTACACAAAGTGACTATGTTATGTGGGACCATTTACCTCAAACCTCGGTCCAGGAACAGTGGGGAGACCACAACTGAAATGACAATTCCGACTGCTTTGGACCTTCTTTTCCATGCTTTCCATCCTCTGCATGGCTCACACAAACTGAAACTATCCCGCATTTCATGCAGCCCATTTGACTTAACAATGAGGTGACTGCCTCGGGCACCTCTGGGGTGCTGGGAATGACATGGATTTGCATTTGCAAAGGCCTTTTTTACTCCCTCCCCATATTACAGCTTCGTTATCATCCCACCCTGCTCTCCTGGCCATCCCATCGGGAGGCACAGGATAAAGCACGTCCACAGGCTGACCAAAATGCCCAACAGACAGAAAATGCTGCTCCCAAAGCCTCCAGCTCATCCCAACAAATCCAGATGTTGCTCTCAGAGCTGAGCCTCGCTGCGCACACCAGCTCTCTGGTACTGCTTTAACTGTGGTTACTGCTTGGAACTGGGAAGAGGATCACTCCCAGGAATGCAGCTGACACGAAGCCTCTGCATTTTAAGCGGCTGTTTCTGTTTGGAAAGCAAAGCTCCAGGAAACAGGCAAGGAACAGCCTGGAGAAGTGCTTCTCCGACGGCGGCAGGGATCAGACTGCAGCAGGAAGGAGCAGCAGGGCTGAGAGCAGCCAAAACAGAGACAATGCGAAACCTCTCTGGGCTGTTTGACATTGTGGGCTGGTCCTGGAGCCAGCGAATAAACCCAGGGGCTGGGAATGCATTATCCAAACCCTGACCCCAGCCAGATATAATTATTTGAACAATGCAAATTGGAAAAAGATTTCATCTCAGATAGTTCTGCGTGAGATGGAGATTCATAGTTCATTACGTATTTATAATGAGAGGACTTTGCTTTCTCAAAGGCACGATAATTATCAGCTTCAAGCAGCTTTTGCATTGCAAAATGCTGCTATTTAACCTCCTTGGCAGCTGCTGCCTTCAAACAGCCATCTAAAGACATTATTACATTTATCAGCACCTTTGCTCCTCCCCGTACATCACTTGATTCCATCCCTTCCAGAGACACCATTTTTTAGGACAGCGTTTCCCGCATGAAACAGCTGAAGAAACCCCTCCATCGACTCCTTCTGGTTTAATAAATAAATAACTTCTGCATAAAACAGTGTTTACAGAAAATGCAACAGACACATTTTGCTGGAAATGACAGTCCCAGAGGAAAAATCAATAATAAGTTACTATAGCATAGCTACTGGGCAAGAATAATAGTTTATTAGCAAAAATCGTATGGCAAAAGGAATGTAACTAAGGGAGTATCCTTCAAAAAAGGTCTCCTACATGAGCCCAGATTCAAACACAACTTCTGGCTAATGCATAAAAAGTTTAAAGTAGCTGCCAGTATTGTTTTCTTCAGGAAGGACCGAGTATCCAAATATTCTCAGCTGGCATGGGTGGAATTCAAGAGAAAACCTGCCCTGGGAGAAGGTGAGTGTTCACTGAAGACTCCAGCAACTCAAAGGTGAAAAGGAGTTCTAAGATGAGCACTTTACAAATTGCTACCCAGGAGAAAACACAAAGAGGCAGCAAGAAAGAAGGATATTCTTGCACAGAATGAGCTAATCAAGAAGTAAAACTAATGTAGAGGATAAGAAATGAGGCTTCCATGTCAAATTTGGAATTGAAAAATTGCTCTATCCAGCAATCCTACATGGAAAGTCACTCGAACTTGGAAGTGGGTGCCTGGTTTCAAAAGGATTAGTTACCTTTCCAGCTTTTATATCCAGCTCTTTATAGGTCTCAGGATCACAGTAACTCAGCAGCTGGATGCCATCAGCATGTGCAGTCCGTAAAACAGCATAAAACAGAGAGGCAAAAACCTACCTCACTTTGCAAGGGAGGAGGTGCCAGGAGACTTACACATATGGCCGGGGCCAGGGTTCCTGTGCCTCGGGAATCGGCTCCAGGGCACCATTCCAGGCAGTTCCAACCCCAAATGAGCACTGCCAGTAACACATCACCATTTCAAACTGCTTATCAGTGTCAGAAAAACTCAGTAAGAACTGGACATTAAGTTTACAGTTCATATTGTGACAATACCTTCTCATTCTGAGGGGGAAGCACGAGCAAAGAGCAGCTGAGAATGGCAGGTTTCAGCATGAGCAAGAAAGGGACTGGCCTGATTTACAGCTGTGTGACTTATGGCCACATCTGGCAATGTAAGGCCAGGGAATTTTATGGGGAAGGAAACAGCCCTTGATGCTTTTATAATTAGGGCAGACAATGTAGAGATAGTTTACACAAAGTGACTTTTTCTTTGAGAACATTTACCTTAAACCCCGGGCCAGGAATATTCAAAAAGACAAATCTGAGTGCTTTGGACCTTCATTTCCGTGTGTTTCATCCTTCTGAATGGTTCACAGCAGAGACTAGATATGGGTTTTAATTCCCACTGCTCACCTGTATAAAATTATTACAGGGAGAAAAGTAGGTCCTTTCTGTAAACAACAATAATGAGAAGTCTTATCTAAAAACATCTCACAAATGCTCAGCAAAGCCAAAGCAGTTCCTGCTGTTACTTCAGCATTTTGTTTAAATGATACTCTGAATATACAGCTGGCAGAGACAGCACTTGGCTGCTCTCTGCCCTGGCTACAAGGCACAGGGAAGCCACACAGACATTGGTCCTTAAATTTTGGCAGGTTTTGGGAAAAAATCCAGATCCACTGAAGCAGTTTGAGCTGTTAGACAGAATTCATGCTTCTAATTAGAATAATTCACTCTAATAGGCCTCCGAAGGCCTTCCAATTTTGGCAAACATCTTTTAATGAGGCTCAAGTTGGATCTGTATGTCTTACATCTTAAAAAATTTTAAATAAACACTCCATGCAGAAATCTTCCTGATCTTCAGAAAAAAAAGAGTTAGAACAACAAGCTGAAAAACTGGTACTAATACAAAGAAAAAGGGCACAACTTCAGATGAAGAAGGAGAAGGATTGTCCTAAGGAAGATTCCTTTCACATCCTGGCAAAGCACCATCTGTTTCAGTTGGATGTTGCTATTGGAATGACAGGGAGCTGTGCTGAAATGATACAAGTGTGGATTGTACTCTGGATGTATGAAGAATAATTGCTTACCCTGTGACCTATGCAGAAAATCCATGGAACTTGTCCCAAACAGCAGATTCCATCAGCTCAAGGAAAGCAAGGGAATGCTGCAAATTTCAGAGCTGAAACTACAGCACTAATAATTATTCTGGTAGGAACACCTGAATTTTCCTACTTCCCTAGAAGGGAGTATAAGCAGAGAATGGCAAGGGAAACAAAAATAGCAAAGCAGAAAATGAAATATTAAAAAGGCTGAGATACTTCCTTGGAAAGAGAGGACCTAAATGCAAAATGAAGAGTCCATACAAAAAGAAAATTAAGAGAGAAACAGCTGGTATTCCCCAAAGTTCTCCTACTGAAATTATATAAAAGTGAATATATTCAAATGTCTGAACAGCCCCTAGGGCTGGGATTTTCTTACCTCTGACTTCATTTCCCTTAAACACAGATATTATCCCAGCAACTTCACACCAAAAGAAAACAGAGTTGGCAGAACCAACCTAGGTGCTCCTGTACCTTGATGAAGACCTGAAGTGCAGGATACTTCTCTCAGGGTATACTTAGGGCAATATCAAACTTCTGGAAGGTTGGACTATGAATGGGAATAGTAGACTTTCATTAAACTGGAGGTTTGCTCTTGGAGACATTAGGTTGTGTTTAGGTGCCATTTATCCAGTGTAAACGGACCACTGAATGCAAAATTCATACCTGATAGATCCATCTCGTGGCCTCAATCCAGTAAACTTCAGTAAGTTCTGCATTTTTTTTAAATCCATTCACCTCCTCCACATGCACTGAGCTCCATTTTAAGACATAAGCATTGCCCAGTGAGTGTTCCAAGGGCAGACAATCCAATCAATACACACTGAACTGGAGACTGAGGGGGGGCAGAGCTGCTGAGGCAGCTTTGCTGCTCCTGCCTCTTCCTTTATGCCAGACAGCCATTGATTTCCTCTCCTTTCTGGTGCCAGCAATGTTAGTTTCTCTTAGGTTAGTCATCTAAAAGAGAAGTCACCCTTCCCTGTCCTGTCCTCCCTCCAGTCAAGTCAGAACAAAGGGAATCAGTGACAGTCCCAAAATTTGTTCTCTCCCCAAGAAAGGCACAAAACATAAAATGGATGTTTTCTGCTGGGGAAGGACACAAGACAGTCCCTCTGCACAGAGCCCAGAGCGATGCCAATAGCTGTCTTTGCAAGGACTGAGGATGGAAAGGGGTGAAGATTAACATGCTCTTACTGTCCCACAGGTGACATAAATATTCTGCAACATAACATGGAAGGGGACTTCTGTCCCAAGGGGACATATCCCTATGCCTCTCCTAAAAGCCTCATGTATCCCACACGTTAACTCCCATCCCACCATTAATACAAAATCACTTTTATTCAACAATTTGTATCCCTGATTAACACAGACTCAGAACTGACCGAGCTGACGCACAGAACGGATTTTCCTCGTCCTCTGCCCATGTTGGCTGCTGGTGAAATGGAGCAAAGGCAGCACCCACCCTTCATCCAGACACTGCTCAAGTCACTGAGACATTCCCTGCAGAGGAGACTGAACTGTCCCCCACATGGCAGTGGTACAGATGTGGTCAGTAACCACCAAAACACTCCCTGAGAAACCCCAACCTCAGCATTTCCTCTCATTACACCGTGCTGAGGTCAGTTCCCCAACATCCCACACATGTGTACTCAGCATCTGTTCAAAGCCCCCTGGACTCAGGTATGTCTTTGTTCTCATCACCTGTGAGAGGATGAAAGAATCCAAAAGGGAGCATTGCTCACTTTATACCTCATCACATCCCATTCCTTCATCCTTCCCACACTAGGCAGCTAAACTTGAGCTTTATCCTTTCCTTCACTCCTCTCCCTCCAGGTTTGAACCCTGCAGCACAGGCAAACAGGACAGCAGTATCCTCCCCAGGTTGCACTGCTTTTTTGATCTCCTGACTCATTTTGTCACTCTGACACCCCTTGCCCGTGCTTTGGGACTGAATTTTGACTTTGGCTGCAGCATTCACCAGAGCCTGGGTGGGCTGAGCATCAGAGCTCAGCCAGAGATAGAGACAGGCAAATATTATTTCTCTATTAATATGTTAATGACTCCTGATTGCTGTGAGCACCAAATGATTTCCCTCCCAGTCTGAGAGGTGGAACAGAAGGGACACCTCCGTTTTCCACACAATAACCCTGTCATCAGCCTGAAATTTGGGCTGTTTCTGAGAGGAATTACTGCTCTGTAAAAACCAAGCACACTGCTGCTGCTATCTGTTAATTATCATCAATTGGTTTCTGGAAAAACACCATGCTATAAATACAGCTAAAAAGGTGGTTTGCTGAGGTTTCCCTTCAGAATCCATCCATTTAATCAAGTCACAGCCAGGAAGGATGGAGAAAAGCCTGTGGGGAGCTGATCACCCGAGACAGTGCCAAGATCTTCATCAGTTGCAGCAGTTTAAAATTACAACTTTCCAATTTCAAGGCAGGCTTTAGGATACTCTGAGAATTCCTCTTCCCAAGAGGCTAATGCCTGCATGGTACTCTTTTTTCATACCACTGCTGGCTTTTAGCAGGTTTAATCCTGCTCCTGTGGAAACCAGGGCAAAACTCTGAAGGAATTGTGACATTAAAGACAGACATAAACCAAGAAATAACAATAAACAACTAATGTGCTGAGCATTTAAAAAAAAAAAAAAGATTACTCACGGTTCATAAGATTGTTCACCACCTGCATCACCTGAGCCAAGGAACAGTGTTTATCCTTTATGGACTTGGTTAAAATAATTATATTGATTGATTTTTAAATCCTACTGGGATACAAATCAAACCTAGGGCTCCTGGCTACCGGCCAGGTAAATTCAAACTATGTGACAAGGCCTCTTATACTTTTTATTGCTTCTTTTAAATCCCAGCTTTCTTTAAGAGAAAATCCTTTGCACATCTCCAAAGAACAGTTTGTCTTAGTATAAGAAATGTGCTGTGACACTAAGCTAGTCTAAATCAAGACAAATTCACTGATTTAATTGAGTGATGCTAATACATATTACTTGTCTCATGGTTTCTACTATTTGAGATGAAAGGGGTCATTGTACCCTTGTTTTAGGTCTTTCATATCCTCATTTTTACAACAGTGCAAGAGCCCAATATTTCCCATCCTGGCATTATGTATTTTAATGTGGCACTTCTCCAGCATTTTCCACTTTGCCTGTGACAAGGCCATGCCTGGACTAACCCCACAGCAGAGAGAAAGCATTGCTGCTAAAATACAGCCTGACTTCAGCACAGGCTGAGATTCCGCATGGATGCTTGGAAGAAATCACTCTTGGCAGCTCCTGCAGTACTTGGTGCTGTTCCCACACCCCCATTCCTGGGCTGATGTAATTAGAGGGCACACAACTGGCATAAGCTCCTGCAAGTGACTGCAAATGCTTTATTTAAAGATCAGCCTCGAACTCTTAAAAAAAAGTTTAATTACAAAAGCCCTTTATCTTGACTTTCACCTGGACTGAGAGGTGACTGCCTAGAACTGGAATTAGCAGTTCTCACTGCATCTCATTTCTTGTGTGTACCTACATTCAGCAATTTCCCTCATCTACAGGAGGAACACCAAGGAGTCCAACTCCTATGATCCTGTTAGGGTCAGTCAGCTGCCACTTCCTCAGAAGTCCTTCCAAGGAATGAGAGGGCACAGAGAAGGCAGGAGTAAAGCAGGAATATGACCCTCTGGGAGAAGATTTCTTTGCAAGAACCAGGCTGCTCCAAAGATTCTGCAGAAATCTCTACAGGAGAGCTGGAATGAGCTTGGAAGACCTCAAGATTTCAAGGGCTGCTACTGCAACAGCAGGAATACAGGATGTCAGGAGTTTTATCCCACAAAACAGGAGCCAGAACTGCCTGACTCATCAGAAAACAGGCTTTACCATAGAAATTATAAAACCATGAGTAAGTGAGGAGAACTTTTCTGGGAGTCTGCATTTCTTCCCATGCAGCCAGACAGCTGAGCTAAGACTTCCAGAGAAATATTGAAATTAACTTCACCACACACAGAGAAGACAATAATTATCTGATTCTTACAGTAACATATGCAAGAGTGATTACTGGATCTTTTAACTCCAGGCCCTCAAACTCTGACCCGCTTCAGGTGGATTTTTGAGAAGTAGCAGCTTTTCATCTCATCCCAGTCACAGCCTTATGCTGATCCCAATCCCTACTTTATGCTTATAAACACCATCTCATGGGGCAGCAGCCTGAAGATCTTCAAGTGATAAAGCTGCCTTCCTTTGCAGAGTTTCTGTTTTTCACCAGTTCTGCAGATCCCTTGCCACTACTTCTAGGTCTGGTTTTGATTTTAAAAGAACGTGGAAATGTACATGGAGTAAGAACTTCATGGCTTTTACAAAATCCCTTTGTTTCTGAATTAGCATTATGGAAACAAACACAAAAGAGCTAATAAAAAAACCCCTCTTAATTTTAATAATTATTGGCTTTTGATATCTTTTCTCCAAAAACCTCTTTGTTCGATTGGCCACCATTAAAATGTCTGCCCTTAAGGCTTCTTCCTATAACTGACAAGGTTGAACACGGGGTGAGGAGACGCCTCAAAACTTCTCATAAGATTTCAAAGAAATCCCTACAATTAATTATATTGCACTATATATCACCATTATATTACACTATATATCACCTTCCTTTTGTTCTCGCTGTCATGTAACATGTTGAAAACTCAGAATGAAATAAAAGCATTCAAGGCCCATCCAGATGAAGTGTTTTATAAGATATGAATGAACAAAAACCAAACTGTCTTCTGAGCAAGAATGAGATTTCCCGGGTGCCCAGAGCCAGCCTAACGCTGATCCCCCTGACTCCAGCTACAGAAACATGAGGCTGAGGGGGAATGCTTTGGAAATCCTACCACAACATGCAAATGTTGTGTGAGAAACATATAACGGACCTCCATCAAAACCAGGATGAAGGAACGCGTTCTGCATTGCCAGGCCTGAAGGAAAGAGCTTTTTATGGGCTGAAAAGAAAGGAACAGAAAGTAAATTTGGCTAGCTAAATTGGAGAGAGGGGTGGATTTTTGTTTGTTTGTAATTGGCATAATTTTTAAATGAAGGAATCTGGAGAATATTAAGAGTTATGCCTAAATCCGTGCTGAAAATATTTTTGTCATTTTAGAGCCAAAAATAGCCTCTTGCCAAAACCTGTAAAATGCTTTTGAAACAAGGAAAAGAACAAAAAAAAAAGCACCTTCCAAATGGAATTCACAAGTCTCATGGGCAGGCAATCATCAGCTCCAATTAGTCCTTGGCAGGGGAGTCTGAGCAAGAGTGATAGACTCAGTGCATCCAAAAATGTTTAGTCTAGACTAAACCACGCTGCAATCCTCCGCAGACCAGACCTCAGCCCTCTGGATCCCTGACAGCCATCTCTGCTGGCCACAAACAACAACACAGCCTGGATCCCATTCCAGGCTTCCCTCCCACCTCTCCTTATCTAGTCCTAGTGCAATTCCCCCTCCCAAATCCACGGTCACCCAGGTAAAAAGCTGTTGGCTGCAGCAAGTATTGGAAGCCTGGTTAACAAATGTAGGTGGTGCTGCCCCTGTGCCCCCAGTCATCTGTACGGTGAGCACGTGAGCCAAACCCAAAATAAGAAACCCAGAGAAACACGTTCATCTGCCTGACAGCAGCCAGGAGCCACTGCTGCCAAAGCCTGGAGCTGCTCTTTCTAAAACGTTGTCAGCACAATTAATTCTGAAATATGCTCTAAAAACGTGGAACGTGGCCCATCTGCCCCAGCTCCTCGTGTGTATTTAATGACCAGGGAGTGGGCTGGAATATGAACTCGGTGTTTCATCTCCAAGCCCAGCTTCCCCACACAGAGGATGCAGCCACTAGTTAAGAATTCCCTCCTTTCCCAAACTCAATCCTAACTGGCATCTCCAACAGAAAAGGAAGTCACTCCTTTGTCACCATCCCATCATCACAATCTAGTAAGATTGCAGTATTATTTTTCTTTCTTTATACTAGAAATTGGCCACTGGCATTAGCAGAGATAATCTGGTACTTCCCTGGAATCCAGAGAGCTGCACCCAGAAAAGGGACAGACATTCAGATCAACTTGTAGATTGAGCCACAGGAACTGAGGGGGCTGAGACCTGACCTGCCTGTCCAGAGGTGAGCTGCTACATCCAGCTCTCATCCACAGTAGTCCAGGACTCAGAGTCCTATTTTTCCACTAAATTCCAACAAGAGCTCAGTCAGCTAAATAATGCCAGGCTGGCATTTTATACATCAGCAGGACCATGCACTTAAAAAAAATGGTCAGAACCTTCTTGTAAAAGGTGCAAGGAAGGAACACACAAGGTCACACAAACTCACAACTGTCACTCAAACTTGTGGCAAACAGGCTGGCACCTTTGACAGAGCAGGATTAGATCATGACTGAGGATTTGGGAATTAAAAAAAAGGTAGTTAAAATAATGTTCACTGGATGCAAATAATTCACTGCAGTTACACCACACCATGAATTTAATCTGTGATGATTTCACAAGATTACACATGAAAGAAAAGAAGTTAATTATATAGATAATATATGTATGGTATAGAAATAAATAAACCTCCATGAATGAATGAATGAATGAATGAATGATGAATATATATTAGATATTTATATTTGCTTTTATGCTATACCTTTACTGTGCTCTGCCTCCAAGACAATGTTTGCCCGCTTAATGTGACCCTTATGAAAAGTTCAATACCTGTATGTGCATTCCAAGCTTTTTCAAGATGAGACTTTGATGAGTGATAAAATTTGCTGGAAAAATAAGCCCTGGCTCCCATTTCAGCACATCATGGACACGTTTCTTTCATGTATTTCACTTACTGGATGCACTTACCTGCTTCCATTAAAAGGTGTCACCAGGTGGACCAGGAACTGTGGTTAATCGAGGAACCACCTCTAATCACAGTATCACAGCAGCCACCCATGACTATGCCTGGTGCAGCCAGAACAGATGTTTATAGGGATTCTCCTGGGATTTAAGAGTCCTTTCAGGAAAGAAAAAGAAAAAAAAAAAAAAAAAAAAAAAAAAAAAAAAAAAAAAAAGAAGTACATCTTGAAGCAATCAGGCAAAGGATTGTAATTCTAATTTAAAGATAACCATTGGCAAATTAAGTCTATCAGTTAAACCAACTTTCCTAAGGAAACAATGCCTAGTTTTCTTGGGCTTTACAGGTTTATCCTCTTGCTTTAGGCCAGAACAACTTCCATAGGCTGCTGCTCTCCCATTTTTGGGATGGACTGTCTTCTTCTCTGTACTGCTGCTCTGCCCTGGCCTCTGCTCACACCTACCCCCCACCCCACGACCTTCAGAGAGTGTATCTTGTACCTTATAGCTCTAGAAATAATGCCAGTTCAGAGGGACCCCTGCAGCCTGCTCCATAAACACTGAATTTAGCATTATTCACCATTATTCCTGTATGAACTCAAACACAGAGATAAAAGAGGTCTCATGGAATCGAAATTCTCCAACCTTTCTCCCACTCTGAGGATGTACACAAAGTTCAAATGAATTAAGAACCGGGGTTCATGTTCTCCTGAAAAGCCAAACCAAAATGACAAAAAGCCCCTTGGAAGCCTGAAGGAATGTAGGAAACCAGAAAGGCTACTCCTGTTATGCTTCCAAGGCTGTCAAAACCAGGAGCTGTGAGAAATCTTGTTCACCAGCAATTTCCAGCATGATTTCACACTGAATAAATTTAATCCAGAGGCAGTTCCTAAATTATAGCTTGATAAAATATCTGTAACAAATATAAAAATAGCTTAAAATCTGCCATAAGCTTTAGAATTACATTTTCCATGGAGCAGCTGCAATGTCCGGGGCAACAGGAATACACTTTCTTGTGGAGTGTCTACAAAGTGGATTAAAGATTGGATAAAACTTGCCACACATCCTTCAGCCAAGTTTTGGGATTTGCTGGATCTCTGCAGTAATATCAGGAATGACACACCGTGTTGCCAAAATCCAGAGTCCTACAGGAGAAGGGATGGGCCTTAGTAGTTTCTGTTTGAATCCCTGTAAATAACAGTTCCCTTTTCATGCAGATCATGGAGCTTTAAAAATGCAAGAGGAGAAACCAGAGGTTTTCTCTATAATCCTGGCAGAGCTGTGGTCCTGCTCAAGGTCAGACCTACCACATCCCCAGCCTACCTACATTCATATGTCACCAGGAACAACTTACTCTCGTATTCCAATAATACTTCCCAAAGTAGACAAAGAGCCTGACTTGCTCCTCTCTTCATCCAGTACAGAAACATTCTTGCAGTGAGGTTTGGTTAAAGGCCAGTCCTTATGGACTTGAAAAAAAAAAAAAACAATAAAAAAAGAGCCATTATCTGACTTCAACCACAGGAACATCTGAATGCTAAACATGGTGAAAAGGGGCGTCTTAAGAGCAAAAACATCTGCTCTTTATTATGAAGTGAGATTTGGTGCCAGCAGTGCAGGAAAGGAGTGAACACTATGGCAGTGCTACCAGTTCCATGTGGATTATGGAGGTCCTAGATTCTCCAAGGAAAACCATGCTATAAGCCCTGTGTTTTTGACTTGGAGCAACCTGGTCTAGTGGAAGGTGTCCCCACCCTGGGCAGGGCCTTGGAACAAGGGGGGCTTTAAGGTCCCTCTCAACTCAAATCATTTTAGGATTCTGTGACTTGAAGCAGCTTGGCTTTAAGCAAACCCAGCAGCAGTTCCTTCTGACCACCTACAGCAGGTGAAACCTCACTGCCTGGCTTTCCATGTCCTCTACCAGGTATAAATCCACCAGAGGGAACAGTGGATTGGAAGCTGTAGGAAGGAACGACCATTCCCAACCACATCATATTTCCTTTCATCAAATTCTGGATAGATTTCCTTTTGAAAATGAAGATTCCAACTAAAAGCGATAAACAGCACTGGAAACACACCCTTGGCATCATTAACATCTCTGGGATCAACAGGGGAATGAGTTCAGTGAGGTTATTCCAAGCCAAACTTTGGCTAGGGATGCTGAGCAACTCCAAAAGAACATACACAGGATCCAGGAGGAATCTCTGCCATCGAGGCCTTGGGCTTCCCAAGGAAAAGCCTGTCATTTAAGGTACCAAAACATCAAGGCCCTTCCTGTCTGCCATCCAACTGCCACACATATGGAAACCTGGGACACAGTCCCTCCAAAACCCAGCACCACTCTCCAGACTGGGAATAAACACCCCCAGATGCAGAAGCCTTAGTAAGTTCTAAAATATAAAAGTATAACTTCATTTCCTCTGTTCTGCTTAATTTTGCTCTGTGTATATAATGGAAAAGGTCAGAGAAAATGAGATTTCATTCAGGGAACTGATTCATTCTCACACAGTGTTTTACAGAATGGGGCAGAAAAAGATGGAAATGGATATTCCCAGAGGACAGTGATGTAATATTCTTGCACACACTGATGAGTATCTCAAGAATCCAGTCCTTAGGAGGAAATATTTACTTTTTTCTGGCTAAACTGAAGTGGTCACTCTTTTGAGGACTACAGGATCCATCATTCAAAATGACATTGCTTTCATGCTGACTTTTTTTCTCATTTTAAAGCAAAAAATGCAAAATAAATGCTTAATATCTGTTGGACTTAATAACCTCGTTATTTGCAGGATTTCCTGTGCCCACCAGCACATTTCTGAATCTGTGTCTGCCACTCCATACTACCCCTGGCATGCCTTGCCTCAGAGCCAGCCCACTGTGCTCACACACCTTTGCTGCAGTCCTGAAGACCATCTGATCACGCACCAAGAGGGCAGGAATTAAAGAAAACAGGCTTTGTTTCCTAAGAAAAAATCATTTCACACAGAGGAACCTAGGATGTGGATTCCCTGGAGAAGGAGAATTTAACCTAAAACAAGCCAGTTCAGATGAAATCAGGATGCTCTGTATTCCTTTGTGGAAAGAAGAAAAACAGCTAATCAAATTTAGAGTTGGAATTGAACTCTCCAAGTTCTGATATATGTTGTCAAAATTAGCAGAAATATTAGAGCCTGCTAATTCCTCCATTCCTTAACTTACCTGGGCATGATAAACTGCTATTTTATTTTGTTCCTGTGACTGTGAACTTCAGAAGGACTCGAGCAAACAAGGTGCTCAGAGCGGGGGGAATGTCAGTCACTGCTGAGAAAAAGTCATTTCCTCCCTGATAACCTGCACTCAAAGCCTAAGGTGATTAAAGTGATTACAGATCTGCCTGGAAAATGGATGTGCCCCTACTTTCTGGGAGAACTCTTTCCCTTTTAATTTGGTAGGAGGAGACTCAAATCCCAGAAAAATGAACCAGTTTTATATTTCTGAATATAGTTCCAGAAATTCTGGTATTTCTGAAAATAAGTTGAATTTGCTTTGTGGTTTCTAAAAAAAAAAAAAAAGTAAGTCTTAATGTATAGCTGTTAAATTCATGTACAAATACAACTAAGAACAACAAAATTCCTCCATCCAGACGATAGGGAGAAAAAAAAGGAAATTCTTAATTGAAAAAAGCCAATTATTTCAAACCAGATGAAGTGCTATTAAACAACTTTGGGGTTTGTGGATTTTTTGTCTCTACAAGCCTCTAAAATGGGAGGTTTGCCTGTGGTGTAAGTCCCTGCAAGCCAGATTTAGCTGCAAAAAATCCATGGAGTTTAGTTGCTTATCTTAGATTGTCCAGACTTTAATGGCCTGGAAACACACAGAGCAGTTTTGCAAGATCAGATTTTTCAAAAATTCCAGTATTGGTTGTGTTTCAAGCTGGCTGGAAATCTCTCCAGCACAGACTCTTTTACACTGGTTTAATAGTTTGAGTTTCAGCTGAAAACTGGAATTTTAAAAGCATATTGCAGGCTTTTGAAATTTCTGCTGGAGAATCAGAAAGCACTTGGATTTGGGTGTGATTTGAGCGGTGACAAAAACACACAAACCGCAGCCATTTCCCAGTATTTTCCCCTGTCACTTTGTTTCCAAGCTCCCCTTCAGGAGTGAACAATTTATCTTAATGCTCTGATGCCATTTCCCACCATAAATACTGGAAGTGTGTCAGACCCCAAGACCTGTCAGCAGAGTGACAACATTTTAAAGGTAGGTCTGAAAAAACCTGACAGTTCTCAGTGTAAAACTCCTTTAGGTATCTTTAACAGTTTTTTCCCCATATTTTTCCCACGGGATTCTACTGGGTCAGAAATTATCTGGAAATTATACAGTTATACACAAACAGAATCCCAGATCATGGGTTTTTTTCATGATCCATAGAAAAGAGGTTAAAACTAAAACAGAGTATTTTTGACTCCTCAAAAATCCAGCAGCAACCAAAGGTGTCCAGCAAAAAAGAATCCAAGTAGTCTCTTTGCTGCAAAAAATATGAATTAATAGGCTTTACTGAGCAGGCAAAACTGCATTTCAACACAACAGCTAAAATTTTACTGCACCTTCGGAAAAAAAGGGTTTCAGTTTCACGAGGTTACAGGCCAGCTCCTTTCATCTCTGACCCAGAAGGCACAACTCCACCACGGGGCAGCTTCCAGAAAGAACTGCCGAAGCAAGAAATCAATCCGTCGGGATTCCAGGAAAACACATTGGATTCGGTAAACAGCACTGTTTGCAAAGCTCCTCTGCACCGACGAAGCTCCGCTCCGAGGATACGGACAAGTTACGTGTGGATGTACCAGGAGAAGCGTCGGAGGAACGCGCCAAACTGTGTTAGGAAATGTGGCTGAGATCACTATTTAATTATAATACCCATCTTTTAACCAGCCTTGCAGCACAGAACATCCAGGGTATAATGCACATCCTGTGCATAATCCCTCCACCTGCTTCTCACCTCCCGGGGACTCTGAGACTGTGACAACAGGAGCGAGCAGGAGCAAAGGCAGGGCTTGTGCTCAGGCATCCCGGCAAGGCCAGCAAAAGCCAGGCCCTCAAGACACGTTCCTTTGGACAATTCCAGGACCACTAGGATCTGTGTAAAGCATGGCAAGATGGACTGTGCAACAATCACAGAACCCGCTGGAAAAATCTACTCCTGGGTAGGGGAACACCGAAGTGCCAAAAAAGGAAACAATAAATTGCTAATTAAAGTCAGTAGTTTAGAATATTTAACCTTAGTATTTCAGAATTCTCCAGACTTTGTTCTACTGTCATTTAAAACTTCCTGTCAGCCGAGTTTTTAAATGTTTTATCGGAGAGAAAAGTTCACACTGCTTGGGATCACAGGACAGAAGGGCCGTTTTCCCTAAGTATTCCCTGAGGCTGGATTTTATTGTGTTTAAAACAATGCTATCCCACTGGCAATATAGACTGGAGCTGGGTGGCAAACAAAGGGCTACTGACCGAAAACACTTCAGACCAAGTGGACAGTCAGCCCATCCCCACGGAAGCAGTCCCTCTCCAGCACTGTTTTCCACAGGAATACAGGTAGTGCTTATTGAGGGCAGATCCACACCTTCCGTGGTGCCTGGCAGCTGCTGGAAAGCACCCCAATATCACCTCTCGCCACTGCAAATGGCCAGAGAACACAGCAGCAATGTAAACAAACCATCCTTGAAAAGCTCCCCAAAATCATTCTTTTAATGCACAAAGTGGTGCCAATCCACAAGAGTTCCCCTTTCAGCAGCTGCCAGGATAAATTTCCCCTTTGGGCAGACGGTCCGAAACCTGAGCCCCTCATCCATGAGAATGTGCAGCTTGACTTGAGCACAGAGGGAAAAAAAAACCCGGGGAATTCTGCCCAGGGAAATTAATCATTCTCAGCACCTCTGCAGATCCAGTCTGTCCCTTCAGCCCTGACCTACATACTGCACACACAGTGCTTCAAAACAATCTGACATTTAAATCAAAACTGCCCAGCTTCCCGCTCCCTCCCCTCATTCCCACTGGACAAACGGTTGACTGGTTGCCCTTGGAATGACTTATTTAGTGGTGCCCCAGGACATTCATGGTCTCCACTGGATTTTTTGTACCCCAGGATTGTCCTGAACTGCAGAGTAGAGTTGTCACCCAGTGTGGAGTTTGTTACACGCCAACTGGGTTTCAAAGCATAAAGGAAAGATGGTGGGCAATGGACAGGGAATATTTAAACATAATCACAGAATCATGGAATGGTCTGGAGTGGGACTGTAGGGATCACCTAGTTCTACACAGCTGCCATGGACAGGGAGCCTTCCATCAGAACAAGCCTCAAACAGAGCAATGCTGTCACACCCACCTGCTTCCTCGGAGCTTCCTTGAGAAAAGGGGCTGCTCAGAGAAGAACTTCACTGTGCAGAACCTCTGCAAAATCAAACAAATTTTCCAGTTAAGGTGGAGCAAAGCTGATTCAGGAAAGTTTTTGTCATGAGTAAGTTGAAGAAGACAGGCACAGACCAAGGTGAACAAAGTGAACAGAAATGTGCGCTTTTATTGCAAAGAATGACAAGCATCAGAATATGGTTACTTTAATTTTCTCTTTAGTTAAGACAGTAAAACTTAACACATTTACATTTCCCGCTATGCCCACGTGCATTATGAAACAAACATCATCCCAGCATTAGTGGGAGAAAGGTCCACTCCTGGGAAATCACTTCTGCCTCCTTTCAAACAGTTAACTGCAAAATCCATAAGGCTGGGCCCTGTAAAAATGGGATGGAGCAAACAGTAAAACATCATGGAAGTGTAAGTGTTCAATGAGGAACAACTCCAGCCAATGTGGCTGTGATTTCATGCTTTTCCACTGTAAAAAAGAGGAGCCCGTCCCCATTTCATAACTCCAGGGGGAACGAGTTCCACATTTTCAGGATTGCTCAGAGCCATGAGTTACCCCTCACCTGAGGCACTCAACAGGCAAGGGAGGCTCCTGGACTGACTGATGTACTGAAAGCAAGGAGAGAATCCAAGAAATTGGAGTGTCTGTGCAATGCTCTGATCACTCACCCTCTCCCCCCTCTTGGTAATCATTTTATTCTTACACTGCTGCTTTGGGATTTATTATGGAATAATGCCTATTCCTTTACCTTTAACGTGCAGAGATAATGGCTAAGGGGCCAGATTTACTGTACCTAAGGAGGCTGTTTCCTTCCCTGTGCCACACTCCCTCTCCAAAAGGGGAAAGCATTAACTGAAGCGCCAGCAGTTCCCAAACTGCTTCCTGCCCTTTGTTTCAGCACTACTGACACAAGGTGTGGCACCCTCCATGTGCAACCCTGGTATCTACTGCTGCCTTCCCCCACGTTCTGCCCCAGGAGGAACAGCCCCCTGAGAGCCCACAGCTACCCCGGTGTGGAGATGTGCTCGCCCACACCTCGCTGCCCACACACTCCAGTGCCCAGAGGACGTTCCAAAGGGATGCTCTGCTGCTCCCTGGCAGTGGGATCTGCTGGGAAATCGCTGCAGTCACACAAACGGTGACCTTGCAGATAAAGCCTGGAAAGCGAACAACATCCTACGTGCAACGTTTTCTATTAAATACCTGAGGATGAAAGAGGAATAAAATGAAAATTCTATAAAAAGTTGTGATTTTAATAGTCTCAGTTACTAAGTTCAGTTTTCTGGAGATTTGGCAGGCTTTCCTGGAATGGACTGGGATATTTGAAACCTCTTTTGTTCTCTTTTTCCTTTTTTTTTTAGTGTAGCTATTTGCAACCGTCAATGAGTAGTGGCAAAATATGACACTTGGAATTAACCCTGAAATCCTGGAATTGTCCAGTGACCAAAAAAAACCAAAGCAGAATGCTTCAGTCTTCAAGCAGAGTATCTTTAATCCTCTTTTAATAACTGGGTTTCACTGTTAACATATTATTTTATATTATGTCAACCTCTTGATGGCTGACACGCTCAAGGAGCACGAGGGAAAGGGTTTTTACTTCAGTATTTCACAAGAATTTTATATGGGCTGTGAAGTGTTCTTGCAATCTACATCAAAACATTTGTGTGTTTTCATTCCAGTGGAATCTGCATTAGTATCTTTCCTTAATTACAAATTATGTGCTCACTGCAGGGAGCCCAAGTGCTTTGGAGGCTACGAACCCAGAGCATTTTGATTTTAATAAAAATAATAAAATTTGCACAGTGCCCCTGCTATTTTTTTTCCAGCCATCAGATGTCTGGACTGACTGCACATTCCAACACTTTGGAAAGGAGATTCTGCCTCATGTAATAGCTAAAGGAATGTTCCAGTGTCATTGCTGGGGAGGATGCAGAGGGCTGAATGCATTTAAAAAACAACTTGAAAAACCTACTCTGTGTATTTTTTTTATGAAGTCACCTAAAAACCTTGTGTTTCCTGGGTATGTTTTAATCTCCAGGCAACACAGCTCTGCTCTGCCTAAGAGAGATCCCTGGGTATTTCAATCCACATCATGCTGCTCAGGCAGCCAAATGGCAGGGAACAGAGCCCAAAACCAGCCTCAATCCACACGATTTTAAGTTTGCCCATCACCAAAACATGTAAATATAATGGGATAAAAACTCTGGCCTCACTCACCTGACATTAGATATTCCTGGTCCATCTAGTACACCTATTTTTAAACAGCTTATATTGAAACAGGCTTCTCATCAATAGCAAAATGTAGTAAAATGTGCAAAAAAATAGGCTAAAAATCTGAAAATCTGTTGCTTAAACTGCGAAATACCAGGATTTTTGTTGTATTTGGGTTTTATCACTTTCTGTTACCTTTAAATGCCAAAATCAACGTAAATTGTCTGTTAAGTGCAGCAGTTGTAATAGATCAACTCATTTTATCCTCAGTGGAAGTGCAGGAGGGGACCACAGACTTTTTCAACAGCCCTATGTAGTCTATGAGGAATGAAAGAAAGATGTTGTTCATGGGATTTTTTAATAAGGCTCTGTAGAAATCATAAACCCTTGACAGATCAAACAATTGCTTAGATCGTGCCGGGTTTGAACAACATCCCACCAAACCCTCTCCTAAGGATGTCATCTCCTATTAAATTTGCCCACATGCAGGAAAGGTTATCAGTGCCTCTGAATGCTAAAACCTTTCGCAAATGAGAATCCATAAGGGAACGTGTTCTAAACTGAGGGAAAGCCGTTTTTTAGGGTGGGTAAGGTTGTAAACTTACTGTACGACCTTTAAGAGCACCTTTGCAAATATCCTAGAGCCACAAGGGTCTAAGGACACACTCCTGAGGGGCAGACAACACTTTGCCCACATCTGATCTGCCATCCCAGCTCCTGCTTCTCCAGGACTAACAGGAAGAATGCCAGAGAAAATCAAGACTGCAGGCAGCTTGCATGTTTGCCAGCATTTTGATAAAAAACCAGTGCAAATGAAATAGAAATAAAGGGATTCTGTGTAGAAATGTCTGCCAAGCACAACAAAACCCCCAAAGACTTGGGGTATCAGGAAAGGAGATGCTGGTCCCAGCTTTGCTGGAACCTTGTGCTGTGTAAGGAACACGAAGATGCAAAGCCTACAAATGTCACTCTGGGGCTTTATGGCAAATTATTAACTGGTTTGGTGAATAGTGCTGAAATTCAAATGTAGCAGAAAACCAAAGTATTTGTATTAATTTACACATAAATTCCATTTCTCCCTTAAGGGTATAATGTGTGACTGTAAAGCACTTTTGCAAGTCCTCACCAGCTCCCAGCTCTGTCCCAGCTCCATCACTTATCCCAAGCAAAAGCACTGGGGTGTGTGCACAGGCCACAGACACACACGGGGCAGGAATCAGCTCTGGCTCAGCTTCCCTCCCATTCCAGCAGCCAGGATGAGGCTCCACACAACCTGGCAGCGTGTGGGGCTGGGCACTGTGCTTGGCTGCACGGTGCCACCTGGGCTGGCCCACTGAGCACTGGGCTAGGAAAACAGCACTGTCACATTTTCCAGCTTCATTCCAGCTGATCCCAAGAGCAGCAAAGTTTCCACATAAAGCAAATGGCACTTTTTTTTTTTTGTCTCCTGCCAGTCCTTGCAAATGGTACAGCTGAGAGCAGGGGTGTTTAAGTGATGAGCGTCATTCTGAGAAGAAAGGAATCATTTGCTACAGACCTTTTAACGTTTTACCTCAGACTGCTGTCAGTCTCAAGATAAACAGATACATCAATAACGAGATACAAATAAACATAGAGGCAATTTGCATGAAAGAAGTTTCCGTGTTTTTCATAGCCCAAGGCTGACAAAGAAATTACTATTTATAAAATAAGAGGCATTTTTCCTGTACACCTGAGAGAAATCAATAGGAAGAAATAAAGACCAGTCCCACAGTACCCAGCATTAACAGAATGTCTTACTCCTTCACCCTCTAAAGGTCATATTCCCAACAAACCCTGAACTTCAAGTTCACTGGTCTTGTGGACTTGACTGGAGTTGTGGGGGTTCAGGAAGCTTAGGGATTTTTATTTTAAATAGTGTTTAAAGCAGCCATACATCCTATGGAAGAGGGAGAAGATGGCTGACCCAGGGTGAGGCAACACTGCTTTTCACCACGTTTAATTGCCAAAGAACATCTTGCACTTATCAAACAGAGAGGGGAGGGAGAGGTCACCCCTGCGCTCTCCCGGCTGCTTTTCCAGAAGATTCCTACTTCCTCTCCAAAGCACTGTGCTGTGGGTTCCAGTCCCAACAACTGCACCAAAGAAGGGCCTGCTGAGGGTGGGCAGCACAAGGGGAAGTACCACCAGTCACATCATTCCTGCTGTGCCCATGAGGATGCCATCCTGGACATAGAGTCAGGAATATCCCAGTTGGGAGCTTTTTGGGTGAAACCTGCTACATAGAGGCACACTACCATGGCCAGCATTTGACTGCAAATGGAACATATTTGTCTAAGAAAGAACTGAGACACTGGGGAACGCTGGAATGAAGTCAGAACATGAGATTCATGGAATGTTTGCCAATCCTAGTAGCAATCTGAGTTAGGGCCAGGTTTGGCATCTACAAGGATTGTTTTTCACTCTGATAATAGCAGTGAAAATGAAAATTGGTCCATCGGCTCCAAACCTGGCAATGGATCCCATGGCCCTGGGACTGAGACTTCTTCATGGTCTGTGAATGCAACAGACACTGGAAAAAGGCAAACAATTGACATTTGATCCCATCTCCAGGTCTGACGCAGAGAATTAGAGGCCTCCCATGTGGATCTCATTCAGAAAGATAGAAGGGAAGGCAGAGGATTGAAAAACCAGGTACAAACAGCGCTGGGCCTCATTTTGAATGAGAGACATTTCCACAGAGCCACAGTCCCAATTCACAACGGATTTACAGTTCCTGTTGAACAGTGGTTGCACCAGAAAACACGGAAAGAGAAGAACACGATAAGGACTCGGGTCCTGAGGGACATCCTGATACAGGTTGCATCAGGTTCCCTGGGTTTGCAACATGTGAAAGCAGACTACAGAAAATAAAATCCATATATTAGAAGTGGTATCTGTTTTCTATCGGAAAGCCAACCAATGCCTGTCACAGGAGTTTGTCAACATTCCCAGGAACTGAAATTAGGCCCATTTGTAACTATTTATAAATCATGTGTCTAAGCTTCACAGACACAAGTTTGAAGGGATTCCTGCACAGGGACAAGGAACTTTATGAGGACATCCCAAGAAGCTCTTGCCTGCAGGTGAGACATGATAACTGTTGACATGGACATTCTCATTCCACTCCATCAGTATTAAAAACAAAGGTGAATACTTTACCACAGGCCCACGGACGCTGCAGCCACATCGACTCGACTGTGTTGAATTTCCAGGCTGGAGGCAGCCAGGCTTCTCTCTTCCATCTGTGATCTCCTTCAGACAGCTGGAACCTGCCTGTGAAGTGCAATGACATGTGAGATATGGCTGTCACTGACAGTTCTCTCTTTTGATCTTGGTGACTTAAGGCAAGACTGAAGTGGGTGCTGCCAATGCTACAAACAACGTTTTGCTCCTGTTTTCCTCTTACAAAGTCAGGGCAATGCCAGATTCCAAAGGCATGGGGCCTTGTCCAACCCTACATTCCCTGGGAGATAAGGAAGGCATTGACTTTGGCTGAGAATATATAGAGATGGAACTGCCCAGATGCTTCAGCCAAGAGAGCACAAACGAGACAGAACCGAGTTCTGTTTGTCCATTCACACCCCTGCACTGGAAAATTCCCTATCCAGACACACTGCCTATTAACCTGGAAGAGACAACTGTGAGCAGAGCATCATTTCAGCATTCAAACAGGGACACAGCACAAGTGATTTACAAGATGAGCTTAATGAAGATACGCGTCGGGTCACAGCTGCTGCTCGGACGAGACTGGAAGGAATCCAAAAAGCAGGAGGAAGTGAGAGCATTAGGAAATTAGAAGGGGAGATCAAGAGCTGGCTCCTGTAAAGAAATCCCAGCTTTGAAATCCAAAATATTTAATCCCAACTACCGATGACTCTTCCAGATCAGTGGAAGAACACCTGGAGTGTCTACAGACCAGAGAAGCCCCACCACAACTTTGGAGTGTCCTCGAACTGAGCCAGCAAATAACAGGAGTGCTGGTGTTGCTGATGACTGCTCCTGTTACCCACAAAATCAGAGACCTTTTGGAGTGAGGAGGAATATTGGTGACTGAAATTCGTACAGATGGGACATCGCCTGTCATGCGGGGGAGAATTGGGGTCAATCTTATTAGACATAATAGGACTTTATTCATTATGGATGAAAAGATTCAGCTCTTACCATGATACGAGAGGATCAGTGCAGCTGTGGTTTAACCAAACTCACAAGAGGGTGAATGAAGCTACCGAGACAAACTAGACAGCAAATTTCCAAAAGCTGCTGGAATAGTTAAGATTCCACCTTGTCTGGTTGATGCCTGTAAAACATAAATGCAATTTCCATTATGAGAAGCAATAAATATCAAACTGCTGCTGTCTTATAAAAGAATTATTGGGGCTATCAATCCGTATCATCAAGGGATAAGCTGCTCACCAGCTGGGATCAGGAGGAAATCCCCTCTGCTCCAAGCCCACCATGGCTATAGCGTTGGATAATTAACAGGATATTGAGGAAAGGCAGATTAACACCTTGCTCTAAAGCATCCAGAAGTGGGATATTAGGCCAGATGGTCAATTATCTATTCTACTAATGCAACTCTTCTACTCTTAAAAAAATTACACCATTGCTCAACAGAAATTCCCAATGATTCCCGGGTTCAGTGCCATATGAATCACTAACCACTTGAACCGCTGACATTTCAGTGGTTTTACTACAAGCTGTGGCTCCTGGGATGTCTCAAAGTCAGGATCTCTCCTGCCACCCTCAATAATCACCGCTGCAAATCAGGGAACAGCCGCCCCTGACTGCCACAGTGAAGCCATAAACAGATTGCTGAGGCCCCGGGATGCACAGCCTTGGTCCGAGGCCTCCCGAAATCCCTCTGGATTCCAGCACGCTGCTGCCACTCTGCTCCAAAGAGAGGCCCTGAGCTGTCTGACAGAGAAGAGTCCCCCATTTCTGGAGATGAGATGCTCATGTCAGAGAACTTAGAGAGGAAAAGAGACAGCAAGTATTCAGCCCACATTAAGTTATTTTGGCAACGAAACTGATGAAGAAAAACACAATAAAAATGCTGAGAAGAACTTTTCCAAATGTTTCTTTGAAAGAATTTGTACACAGCCAAGAGCTGCTGGTCCCACACCAGGCTCCTGGGCCAACCTTTTCTTTATCCCTTTTCATTTTCTAAAGATTTTATTGGTACCCTTAAATTTTCAAGGTTTTTATAGGCAGAGAGAATGTCCTGCCAATTATTTTTCCTCTACAACTCTGCAAGGTTTGTTTTCAGTGTTTTACCATTATTCTTTAGTATTCTAAGGTTTTGAATGGTACTAAAACTATAGTTCATTAAGACCCTATTTTCTTTAATTCTCTATAAAATGGGACAAGAGTTTCCAAGCTACATTTGCTTCTAGAAAAATTATTTTCTTTTCCTTAGGACAGCAGAAATACCTGCTTACTGCTATCTGACTCAAAAAAAGCGTTCTCAAGAAAAACGCTTGGGAAATATTCAAATCATGTCATGTAATGCAACACTTCACCGGGATATCCTGGAAGTTTTGGAAAGTTCCAAGCTGTTCTGGGTTACAGAGCCTACAGCAGGCTGTGAAATATATGCAGTACTGAGAAAGAGATCACGTTAGCTGGATGAACACAGCACGAGCAAAATTCGTGTCAGAAGCTGAGGAGATGAAGTTACGTCACACTGGAGCTGCCCCGAACTTCCTCAGCACTGTGGGGAGCTGCCCTGAGCAGTCCCCAAGCTGCCTGTGCCTTCCCTAAAGCACTGCACAAGTTCTTCACAGGACCAGAGACTCCCTCAGACATTCCCTTGGGATTGGGCTCCAAGCAATGGAATTCTCCTCCCTCCCCATTAATCCCCGATGTACAACAAAATGACATCTTGCAGGGTTAGGAAAAAATCTTTTTTACCAAACAAACCCTATTGTCTGTTTGATTCTTGTGGTTTCCTGATGCTGGCTGCAGTCTGGGGACAGCAGTAATTCCATAGGCTCTAAATCAGCCACTGGGCTGGTCTGGAGGCTGCTCTTGTGGGGACACCAAGGAGCCTCCAACCACGCTCTAAAACAAAAACCCTGTCACACACACACAAACCATCTTAAAAATCAAGAATGCTTTCATTAACACCCTCTGTCCCAGTCTCAAACCAAGCTCTCTCAAGGATTAGGAATGCCAGCACAATCCTACAGCCAATGCTGGAAACTACAGGAAAACTCCAGAAAACTCCATGGTGCAAGTTAATACAGTAATCCTGTGAATTCAATACCTCTAAATCCAAACTTTTAGTTATGCAATAATACAAACTGCAGAAACACTTTCCCTGGAAGTGTCCAAGGCCAGGCTGGACAAGGCTTGGAGCAACCTAGTCTAGTGGAAGGTGTCCCTGCCCCTGGCTGAGGGTTGGAATGGGATGACCTTCAAGGTCCCTTCCAACCCAAATCATTCTGCGATCCCATGATAAAATTTACTGCTTACATTTCCTTGGAACTTGCTAAAAACCACAAGAAGATGGTATATGTTTTATAATCAGGGCAACACAATAAATACTAATGAAATTAATAATGTTCCTGTTATGCTAACATTAGACTAATAAATAACTTGAGCCTGCTATTCCCCAGAACGCAGTTATTTTCCTAAAGACTTGTTAGTTTTGGAAGCACTTACCACGCACATTGTATTTTTCAGGAACAGAACAACACTCCTACCCTTTATTGGATGAGACAAAAAATAACAAATCCTGAAGAGGTGTGGCCATTAAAAATCATGTGCTATCACTGGCCAGAGCTCCAGCAATCAGGGCAGCTCCCCAGGGTGGAAAGAAGAATTCTGCCTCTCCTCCACTTCCCGGGTTATTCCAGATCCCGAGTTCAGGCACATCTAATATAAAACTGCACTTGATGACACCTGCAGTTTTGAAGCCAAACCTTCTCTCTCTGCTACATCATAACTTTCCTTTCACAGCAAGGGGAAATTCCTGACTCTTCACTGACATCTGGCATTCACTTGTCACCCACAGGTACTAAATCATCTCTATGGTCCCTTCCAACCCAGACCATTCCTTGACCTTAAGAATTACATTATTTTCTATAGAAAATTACTGCTATTAAAAAGAATATTTATATATAGAATATAAAGACTATATAAAGAAAATCTCTTTCTGAAATCTTCACTTGACTAACAGGCTTATGCCTACCAGACAAAAAATGGCTAAACTATTTCTAATTGAAGCTTAATAAAAGTCTGGAATAGGTTCTGAATTTGTGGTGATAATTATAAATCTTGAAATTTATTCTGAATAATTTTGAGACATGTAAAGGGTTTAAGCTTCACACCATACTATATAGAGAGCACTATAGAGCACCTTGTATCTGTTCACTCCCCTCTTAATGTACATCAAAGTGTTATTCACTTCCAAATTTATCTCTCCACTTTTTTTCCTCCTCTGCCCAGAGATTTTTTTTCCCCTACAGTCTGTAAATCTAATCCTCAGGTAGATTCTTTGTCCTGCTGAACTGAAGTCAGATAAATACACAGACTAAAAGGCCCTTTCCAAGTTTCTCTTTCCCCATTAGCTGCCATGGCTCTCTCCCCAAGATACTCATTTATTTACAAAGACCTGTGAATTACAGCCCTTGACGGTGAAGTATTGGTGCTTTAAATAATTGTTCCTGGAGACACATCAGCCAGACAAAGAGGCAAAACCTTGGCTGGGATAGTTTTGCGTCCTCACAACAAGATTTAGTTGCTGTGTCCTTTCTGGAGAGTGGTAAAACCTTGGAGCTGGGGATGTAAATATCTTGTCTGGCTGAGCTAAGTGCTGCTGTAGAATACATTTACTAAATGTTCTAGCAGAGGTTAGAAAATTGCTTGGAATGGCTTGGAAACTGCTCTTGAATTAGAGACAGTTGGTACAGAAAACAGTTCCGTGATAATCAGAAAAATGCTTAGTCCTGAATACTTAAGAGTGTTACCTGGTGAGAAAAAAAAAGAGCAATTTAAAACTGATTTACTCACCTGACCGTAAGAGACAGTGCACTTTTACTGCATAATTCACAGCCAGGTGACACGCAGAAGAGAACAGCCTGGCTGTGCCAGCACTTCCCCCTCCAGGTGTTTCTCTCACTCCTCACCTCCTGCCTGCCTCCCTGTCATCCCCTCGCTCCCTCTCACCTCAGACAGCCTCGCCGTGGCCTTTTACTCCTTCTGCTGCACCTTCGAGTCCCTGTGGAACAAGTCTGTTCTCTCCTCGCCTCAGCATGAAGGCTCAGGAGTTTTGGGTTATAATTTGGATAACTGGGTAAGGTCTGGAAAATTCCACTTCAGTACGAAGGGGACTTTTCAGGTGGATCTTTTCGTTCGTAAGTATTATACACAACTCTCTGCTCCTGCATTGACTACGCAGCCTGCTCCAAAATGGCGGCGACTGCCCCAGGGGCTGCTGAGAGCCCCAAAATGGCGGGAACTGCCCCAGCGCCTCGAGAGCCCCAAAATGGCGGACACTGACCCAGCGCCTCGAGAGCCCCAAAATGGCGGACACTGCCTCAGGGGCTGCCCCAAAATGGCGGGCACTGATCCAGGGGCTGCCCCAAAGTGGCGGACTTCATGGATAAAATGGATTTTAAAAGCAGCTGAGCCCACGCTGGATCCCAAGGGGGTGAATATATACCTTTCTCTCTCATTTTTATTTTTATTTCTGTCTTTCTTTCACAACTTCTTCCCAAAATATACTGTAAGCCAGACCAAAAAATTCCAGTCAGTGCCTCAGTAAGTGCCTTATTTTGTCTGGGTAAGTTCAAGTTTCTATAGTGCCCCTACTTTGTCTGGATGTTGTTATAAAATTTGCCACGTACCTTATTCTACCTTAATGTCCTACAGTTTGCAAGTAAAAGTGTGTTACCGAATCTCCTGAGAATTCTGTTGTTTCTCCCACACACTGCCCGGAGTAAATCACATTACCTCTCCCTAAGCCCGCCCGATCTTTAATTCTGAAGCAGTTCTTTAAAAAACCAACCAACCAACCAAACCAAACCCAGGTCTCACCGAAAGGTAACCTCATCTTGTAAACGGCTCTTGATAAAAAACCGCTTTTTCTCCCACTCCGGTGTTCCCAGGTGCCCCATTCCCGGCCACCCTGTGGCGTGAGGCGCTTAAAGCCGTGTGGATGCGGCACCTGGGGGACACGGGTTAGCGGTGGCCTTGGCAGTGCCGATCCTGGAGAGCTTTTCCAACCTTAAAGACTCTATTTCCATGACAAAAGACACATACTTGGGATGTATTCCTTGGGACCGCACCTTAGGGCAGGGGTGCCCTCTCCTGGGCGCTGACTCTGCGCTTCCCACACAGATCTCTACTCGGAAACCTCCCCAAACTGAGCTTGGGGAAAAAAAAATAAAATAAAAAAAGGCCAGTTACTTGCAGCTGGCTCTCAAAAGTCTATGAAAGAGTAAAAGGCACTTCATTCTATCCGTGTTCGTGAAGGGAAAAAAAAAAATAAAATCAGTGTTTGGGGGGAAAAAAGCCCAGCGTGGATAACCCATCCCTCACCAAAATACTCTGCCCGGGCTGGGTTCAATTTCAGCAAAGAACTGCCTGAAATTTGCAAGTCAAGCACAGAAAAGTCTTAGCTAGAAACCAAGTTTGGGTTTTTGTGTTTTTGGTTTTTTTGTTTTTGTTTTTGTTTTGTTTTTTTTTTTCTAGAGCATTGTGGTAGGGCCTAAAATCAAAAAGGACCATGAGAACTTGCATTTTTCCCCAATACATTACCAGTATGGAAAATCTGGGGGAAAAAAAATAATTCAGGAATGCTTTTTGATTATTGAAAACCTAAATTTGTTTGTTCTAGGCAGTGAAACGCTTGGATCAAGTGTTTCTTACAAGATGAGCATCCTGAAAATACATCTGAGAAGCCACTTCATAGTCATTGCAAGAAAGCCCCAAGGAAAAGGTTGAGAGTAAGTATCAAAAAATTGAATTTTAGAATTAAAACAAGCACATAAATGTATTAAGTGTTTTGAAGCTACAATTTACCTTTCTCTACAATAGAGGTTTCCCTTGAAATTCTGGATAAAAAAATTCTGAATAAAAACATGAGTTTCTACTACAGCCCAGTTAAAAATCCCAATTTTTCCTGTTACAGGCAGGATATCACTTACTAGATCAGCAGCAAAACCGCAGATCATCTTAAAGCTCACACATACAGACCCAGACAGAGGGGTGTGTGTATATATTTAGGCACTAGAATACACCTACCACACGAGTGTTTTCCAACTTGATTTAAAGCCCAGCCATGTCTCTCACAGCAGGGAGAAGCTTTAGCCGCCCCCGGGATGTGCTATTAAAAGTGGCGACACCTCTTTGCATAAAAACAATGCTGGAATGCTCAGCGCTGAGGGATCCGTTTCCCTGAGCGCTCAGACGTGGCTAATGAAGGGATTAATTCACCCCAGGTATAACTGCAACCACTGCAGTAAGAGAAAAAGAGGCCAAACACGTTTCAAGGTCAAGGCAGATTTTTTTCAGAGCTTTACAAACAACTTTTTCCACCACCCACAGCTTCTCTCACTTGAAAATACATAATCTGCTGTCTTTTTTCTGGTTTGTGTTGCAGGGTTTTTTGTTGGGTTTTGTTTGTTCCCCCACCCCTCCAACAACTGCAAAATGCAGTAGGTTTCAGCAGGTAATTCTCCTGGGATAAAGGATAGAACTGGCTATTTTCTGGCTATATCAAATACATATCACTGCTTCTCAACCCACCTTGCTGCATCTGGCAGAAGTCTCTGTCTTTCTAGGGAACAAAATCATTACAAATGTTTCCTAACCTGATGCTGGGGGGGGGGGGTGTTATAGATTTCAGAGAAGACAAATGCTTTTGAGCACTTCTTCACCTAGCAAGTGTGAGGGAAACACAGAAAACCCTAAAATACTGTGGATTTTCCAGTGAAGAGAAGCACCTACACATAGAATACAGAGTCTTCCCTCACATCTGGCATCTCCAGAGTGTTTGGGTGCTTGAAAAATCCTAAGAGCAGAAAGCTGGAGTATGGAAGCTTAGCTAAATCTTACCTTTTTCTCCCTGAAAACTCAGTGTGCTGGGGTTTGGGTTAACCCTCATTAACAGAAAGATGGGGGAATCAATGGAAACTAATCCATAATTCCTGTCTCTGCCTTTACATGATGCTGTATCCACATTTTTAAAGCAATTTCTCCCTTAGGATGGAAGTCAAAAGGATCCATGCAAAAAATTTAATACTCCAAGGAGGAGAAAAAATTGGTGCTGTGCTTTTTCCACGTGCCAAGTTAAAGGAAAGTTATTGAGGACTCTCTTACATAAATGTTCCTCGACCTCCGAATGAACCAACAGGTCTTAAAAACTGCATTAGCCAAAGCAAATTCCCACAGCAAATGAAACGTTTTGCCGAGTGCACAAAGGAAACTCCAAATGGCAACTTAGTGTTTCCTGTTTGGGTCTAAATGAGCTCAATAAACTCTGTGCTGAGCAGCTGCCAGGACCTAGACAGTAAAACTGGAATACACCACACTAATCCTCCAGGAGGACACAGCTAAAGCTGATGGGAGCTGTTTAAGGCAAGTGTGGAATGCCTGAAGTCCAGATTGCTGCTAAACTACCTATTGCTCCTCTAGGAAGGCAGGGAACATGAGGAAAACCATCCTACAACCCCAACCGGCATCTCATTCCAGCTCTGCAAAACAAGGGCCTTTTAGCAGTTTTTGGCAAATAGATGTGCACCCTCAGGTCACATTTCCTCTTTGGGTCTGGAGTAAAATATATATCAACATATAGTCTATTAAATTAAAAATAAAATCCAGTGAAAACCAACCAGAATGTGGGTTATTATAAAAAAAAATTTGCAGTCATCCAGACGCACCTATCCAGGGTGATAATTACACACCTCAAGAGGTGAATTCGTGTCACATGTAACATTAATGAAGTTCCCTGAGTAAATTCCTTAGAGCAAAACTGTCTTCTGCACTCAGGAAAACAGCTCTTAGAAGTCAGGTTCTGTTTCCAGGGTTCAGTGAACTAGCGTGACATGCAGCAGAAAAACCTGTCCTATGGCTGTGCTCGTGGTGTGAAAGAGCACAAAAACTACAAATAAAACCTGCATTTCAAAATTCCTTAATTAGTTTTGCTTATACTCCCCTACACAAAGCTTTTATGGCCAGAATCAGGCCTTTGACATGGCTTTGGGGTGCTATGCCCTCAGGTTTACAAATATATCCAGCATCCCAACATCAAATTTCAGCAATAAAAGGTAACACAGGCTGCAAGCTTGGAACAGCAATTAAGTTTGTTCCCAAAACAAAGTAAAAAAATCTTCCTAAAATAAGCTGTGGGCATTTAATCAGTGATAAACTTCAGACAGCTCACACAGTTGACCTCTCAGAGCTTTTGTTCTGCAGCTTGAAGGATATTCTGAACTTTGAGAGAGCAACTCTGAGGAGAGGTTTATTTGCATAACTTCCTTCCATAAACCAGAAACATTTAGATGGAAACAGGAAGAAAGGATCCTACCAAGCATGCTGGATGCTTATCCATAAACCTTAAGTTACGGGGGAAAACAAGTGTTTGTTGTTAAATCATGTCAGTATTTCTGGCAATCATTTTACACATGGAGCAGGAGAAATGCTTCTTTGCCCTATAGCTTCCAAATCGTGGCATAACCACGGGATAAAAAAGAAACAATATCATTCTACTCTTTGGAGGGAGAAAATGGAGAAAAGGAGAGAAGATAAATGAAATCTTTATCCCACTGAAATCAGTCACAGAATTCCTGCTGGCAGCAGCAGGTTCAAGATTTCAGGCTCTCTGGAAGGATGAATTTAGATTAATTCAATCAGGTGAAGCATAAAAATCAACACACTTGGCCAAAATTTGGAAAAACTTTGGCCCATAGCAGGTCCAAGTGATGCTCATCCAAAGGGCAATGAGAAAAAACAAAACCCATTCCAAACCCAGGGATTCTGACAGCACAGGAACACAGCAGCCTCTTTGCTCAGCCCACAGATCTGTGTTTGCACCATTTAACTCTGTAGGAACATCTTCTCACCTCACAGAATGTGGAGGAGAAAGATTCGAAAAGCCTAAAGCACCAAACAGATTTCATTTGGCCAGAATACGGGAGTTAGTTTTCCCTATATTCAATATTTCCCTATCTTTAGGATTTTTAAAGCCTATATTGTGGTCAAGGCCTCACTGCTGCATTTCAGCACCTCCCCGATTTCAGCCTGATTTTCCACCAACATCTTCAATCCAAACTTTGAACTGCCACAAGAGCAAACAGCTCCTGACAGCAAATAACATGTTCTAGAGCCACTCCCGAGCCAGACTGTTCTTATTTGGGATCCAATCCTAGGGGAGCTGGCAGCACTGCAAAAGCAAACACACTTGGAGCTTCGCTCCAGGCTCTCACAGCCTGTCAGCTACACTCTGTCCCACTCTGACGTGCTCACGTCAACAACCCCATGCTGCAGCACTGGGAAACATTGGGAAATAACCAAAACACAGCACTGGCAATGGGAATTACCAGCAGGAACAGCAGTTAGTGAATGGTTATGCTGCACTGAAGCAGTTCGAAGCATCACTGCTCCTATTTTCTCCTGACTCCTAGAATGAGTTCACTCCAAACAATCTGCCTCAGAAAGGGGAAAGGCCACTGTATATATTTTAAAAAATTGCAGTCGTGTGCACAGTCAGTCTCTGGGGACTTACTGCAGAAAGCATTGCTCTAAAGGTCTCCAAACAAAGCTTATCTCTCAGCCTTCCAGCAACAGCATTTAAAGGGGGAAAATGCAAGCCTAGCAAAGCTTTTATTAGCAAATTAATCTGAGCTTGTTTATGTTGTAAAATACAAGAGAATTACTGGTTGCGCTCTGGAGCAAGCACTTAGGCAGTAATGAAATAAAAACCATGAAATGCACAGCAATTACAGAGGAAAATCAGGGATTCTTGGCAAATGCCCCCACTTGGGAATCAGTGGACCCACTTCCAGTCCCTCCCTTCCCATTTTCCTTCTGACAAAGCTGCACCTTCTCCACTTACAAACGCTGATAAGGACCTAGCGCTCAACTGTAATTCTGGCCATGCATTAAAGAAAATCCTTGAAATAAGGAACAGAAATGTTTCCAAACAGCTGAGTATTAAATACCTCTGCTTTACAGAACCTTCAAAAAAAGTATCTTGTTTCATTACATGGCCAGCTGGACTTTAACAAAATGCACAAAGAACCCGAGTTCTAAACTAAATCTGAACTAAGATCCCCTTTAGTTTAGTACCCACAAGGTTTAGGCTACATCGATATGGAGTATGTTCCTCTTTGCCAACTTTCAATTTCCAGCTCTTCCTCAAAGCAGAAGTAACGTGCCTAGAGAGTACTTGCACTATAGGTGTTTTATAAGATACATTTCTAAGCAACTGATTTCCCCCAGTAAGAGACTTTATTGTTTATTTTCTAGACAGAAGGGGCTCAAGGTCAGGAATTCATCCAGAACGTGTTCTCTGCCTGCAGCAGCTCCCATTAAGGTATGTTTGAAAAGCCTCTGTCAGCAACCCCAGCAGGACAGGGGTCAGTTTTCTGTTCAAACTGAGGTGCTGAAAGAAAATCATTGCACTTAAGTGCTCTGATACCTCCACTAGACCTCTCAAATCCAGTCCAGCCTTTCAAAATTTCCAGGAAACCCATATTTAGAACATTATCCTATCAGAAAAAGTTCAGGGTTCACTGTTTTCTAAGACACGCTCCCAAAGTGAAACACACACACAGGGACAAATGGGAATCCATCCCAGCCCTCCAAGTGGAAGGAGGACTAAAGCCAGGCAGATGATTAATAATACCTGGTCTTTTTTACTGCTCAGGTGTGCATACCCAAGTGTGGTTTCCCTGCAGGAAGACGGGGTACTTGGCACAGGGAAATGTGTTTTCCTTCCTTACCCCTCAAGCCTAAAAAGAGCAGATATTATTAAGCCTCAGAGCACACAGTATAATACTCCACATTTTCACAAGGATTTCAGTACCAGGGGTTCTGGGGGCTGGAGGATTTCATTCCAAAGCCGAATTCCTATAAATAAGGCAGCAACAGTCTTTTCCTTCCTTCTTTGAAACAGAACTAGGGGATTATATTAAGTAAAGCAGGTCAAAAAACGTTACTTACCATTACTCTAATTGCAAAGTTAATTAGGCAGTCAAATTATGAGCTGGCAGCTTGACAAATGAGTCCACAAAGCTCTGCTCCTTAAGTAAAGGAACATATGGATGTGTGCACTCACCTTAATCATGAACCAAGTTTTACACAGGCTTCTTACCCAGACCCAAAGCCCACAGCCCAGAGGACAGATATGTGCCCCAAAAATTGATCAAACCCATCGCAATGCCATCGATGAAAAGCCCCAATCCCTTATTCTCAATTTTTTTTTTGTGATCCCTCAAACTTGAAAAACAGAGCCAAACCCCTCACTCAGGAGAGCAGCAGCTGCTGTTGCTTAGTGCTACACTGAGCTTCAAAGGAACAAGGCATTTTATTTACTGCTAGAAATCAGTTAAGTGCAGGTAGTCTAATACTACATATCAAGCGAATAAAGGAGGAGTCCTGCTGCCAGCTGGCCACAGGGCTGCACAAACGGAGGGCTTTGCAAACACAACCAGGGATTGTCCCGACACCTGCCCGCTTCCCTTTGGCATCCTCAGCCACAAAGAGGGAGCAGCAGACAAGCTCTGTCCAGTGTTTTCAAGCTCAGCAGTGTTGAACGCTGGGTTACTTCAAAGGGGCACGGCAGCGAGGTGGAAAAGCAGTGTACACTGTGAGGGACAGGCTGATTAAGTTCTGAAACAGCATCGGGATGAAAGATAGGGAAAGAAAAATGTTTTAATCCCGTGCCTGTTTGCCCTGGATTTTAGAACCTGGCAGCCCCACAGCTGACAGGGGCTGGAGCACCCCCCTGTGTACAGCAGCACGTTCAACAGCACTTCAGCACTTTTTCCTTTCCAGAACCCGTGGAACCATGCCAAAAAAACACACTCTGCCCTCGAAAAAAATTCTTGCACTTCAAGGAATCCACCCCAGTAACTCGGCCTTGGATGAAGAGTCTGGATCCCCCAGTGGAACACCTCCCCAGAACAAGCAGGTGGACTGGCAAGGTGCCAGGTTCCCTGGCAGACAGCAGCACTCCCCTCAGCACCCTGTGAAAGCTGTTGGATCACAGCGACATCTCACTCCTCAATGGGACACGGACCGACTCCTCTTTCCTACGGTGTTTCAGGCTAATAAGCAGAGGGGAGTTAGGAAGGAAATGGACCTCCTTTCTAAAACCTCAATTCTTTTATTACCAGTGGGTTTGGATCATTTACTTACCATTTCTTTGTTTTTAGCAGAGTCAGAACAGGAAGCAGAGGGGAGAGGTGGTGACACAGTTAAGCCAGACAGAGCTGTAGATCACGTTACTTCAGCAATACGGTACCATTCACAAAGAATACTGCACAGGCTTTCTCAAGAGTGTGTTTCTCAGACAGCACAGCAACAGGTTGTTTCTGATTTCTCCTTCAGAAACCCTCCTCAGCCAAGCTCATTCGACCCGAGACAGCTCATTACATTTTTCTTTGATCATTAATTGTAAATTAAGTGTGCAGTGTGTGCTCTGCCAGCTGTGCAAAGGGAGCCCAGCCAGGATATTTCAGCAATTTTGAGTTCTGCCACAACAGAGCCCATTCAGGGAACTTGTACTTCACTCATTGCAGTTCCCTGAGTTCATGTTCCCTCCTAAGAACCTGCAGTATTCCCATAACCCTCTTCCAGGTTCAGGGTTCACCCCAAATAATGCTGTAAGAAATCCACCTCCAAATACACTAGCTGGAGGAACCTTATTCCCTTCTAACTGGCACTGGCAGATCTCAGGCGTGGTTTTGTAAGATAAAAAGGGTGCAAAAAACGAACATAAATAAATGGAGAACTGCAAATCTAACACAACTTCCTGCACCAAACATTTGGTGTCCGGGCAGAGCTGTGAGGTATTTTCAGCGACCAGTTTCACGGCCCTCTTTGTTGTTCCCGAGAAGTCTCGGGTCATTTTCTTACTACAAAAAAGATGTATCTGGTTCCCAGGCTGGGAACACGAACCCTTCGGGTGAGCCCTGCCGAGGAGGGCAGGGCACTTCCCTGAGAGCTGCACGGAGCAACAGCTCCCTCTACTGACGCTTTCCCAGATAAAAATTCGCTCCGCCTTTGCCCCGTCTTTTTCCAACCCCTTCAGCCGGAGCCAAATGACAGTATGACATTCAGAGAAATCCGTAACACCCTTTAAAAATCCAGAAACAATTTCCTACCTGTGATGTAGACCTGGAAAGGGCTTTGTGGGGAAACATGCCCACAGGCAAAGGACAGCGTTATCAGCACCATGACATCTGCACTTTTTTCCCAAAACTGCTGGTTTTAGTCAGAAACTGTATCTCAGACCTATATGCAGAGTTTCACTAAGCTATCACCACAATTCAAATAAATGCTTCTAATTCTGCTCCCAATTTTTTGTTAGTTTACATCAAAATATTAATTTGGAATATTTAAAAAATAAGTATTTCATGACCACTTTAACAAGAAATATACCCAAACCCAAAACAACATCTTTAGCTTTAGGACTTATACTAAAAAAGAGGCAGGCTTATATGAGTCACAGTTATATTTAACACTCACCTGCACAGCTCCTTACAATAATTCAGGAGACAAACCTGGATTACTGGACTGTTGTAGCTGCAAAACAAGCGCCCCTGAAACAAAGCTTCCCAATATCTGTGCAGACCAATCCCTCCCTCTGGCCTTCGGTGCTTTATTTGGAAAATAAATACACGGCACATAAGTACATCTCAGTAAAACAGCACTGCTTCACTCCTGAGACAGCTCTTCCTGCAGTTCAGACACGTCATTTCCTCAAGCTGTACTTGGCAGCCAGGGCAGCCACTATGTCCCTGTAAGGAGTGTCCGAGTCGGATGTGGTCCTTGGGATGCAGCAGAGGCGGCGGAAGGCGGGAGAGCGCAGCAGGAGGTTGTGGGACAGCCCCACGAGGCTCGAGGACAGCCAGTACAGCGCCATGGACTGCAGGGAGACAAACAGAGCTCGCTCAGCTCCCTGGAGGTGAGGAAAACACCAGCTTTAGGCAGCTCTTCCCAAAGCACAGCCATGACAGGAATAACTCACCTCAAACACTCCTCCTCTCAATAACAATAATGGCTTCTGTGTCAAATGTAACTGTCTGTGTCTCTGAACTCTTCTGGGGAAAAGTGTAATCTACACTGAGGCTTGCAGTTCATAAATTAAGGCATGTTAAACTTGTTTCAACTTCTGTTTTCCAGACTATAAACTGATGAGAAAACAACCAGACACTTTGTTTTTAGCTAAGAATATTCTGCAGTAGAACACCTGGTAAAAATGAGAAGTGTTTGAAGAAAACTCTGGAAAATTTCCCCATTTAAAACTAGGCTGGTTTCCTCTTTCACTTAACAAATCCTTGCCTATATGACTTTACATAAAAGTTTTCCTCTCAGTTTTGAGACCACACAAAGGACATGACCTTGCTCAGAACATCTTTCCAAGCTTGCAGATTCTTCCCTCTTGGACAGAAGTATTTCAAAGGCATGAAGAATTTAAAACACACTGGTAGACAAAACATCTGATTTGTTTTTGGGCAAACAGCAGCAGAAACACAACACCCTTGAGGCATTTGGGGCTGCCCTTTGGGCACCACAACATGCCAGTCCCGGGTGAAGGGCCACGAAAGTCACCTCAGTACTTACGGAGGGGACTGTGGCAGCCACGGGGATCATCAGCACGGACACCACGCGGAACAAATTCGTCACGAGCTTCTGGAACCTGGACACCGGCATTTTTTTTTGTGAAGCAAAGATCTGGAAGAGGAGAAACTCACAGTTATAAACAGGCTCCTTCTGAAACGACCAAACTGAGGGTGAACTCCCAGAAAGCTCATTAGAACATCATTCTAAGAGGAATTTCAGTCAAAACTGAATTTTACTGAGGCTCAAGTAAACCTGAGACACGTCACGTCCAATCTGTCAGCTCTGAACAAGACACCTACACATTCAAATGCACAGAACAAAGAGGCTGTTTTTCAGTTCTGCCCAGTGCACTTAAAGCAGTGATAATCTGGAACCACCCTTATGTTTTATAAGTGGGTAATATCATCTAAAAATTCTGTGAGTAGAATTATCCCTTTGCAATCACCCTGTTTATGCCACCAACGTACCTCCACTATCAGCAGATTCACCAGCCCCAGGGAAATGGGCAAAATCCACGTGGAATCAGGTGCCGTGAGGTCTGTAAACCACAGTGCTCCTCCTGATGAAAACTGCTCTTGAACTGAAAGAATAATTTAAGGGAAGTACAGAATTCAGCAAAGATTGCTGCCTCAAGTGAGCCAGAAGCGTCCCACGCATTACAATCCGACCACACAACTTTCTAGGTACATTCTATCTACGTGATAAATGCTGTTACTGCAAAAATCTTTGGTTTAACAGATTTTAACAATCTGCCATCCATAGGAGTAAACACAGGTGGGAGATGATACAAGCTGAGAGCCAGCTTAGCTCTCAACAGCTACTGACAGGTAAACCTGCAGTAAGAACTACTTTGATCTCAACCACCACTTTACAAGTCAATGAGGAAAATAAGAATGCAGTAACCTACAGTGTTTATTTAATGTTTTTGAAATAATTATGTTTTTATTAATAACTGTGTAACCACCTACATTTTTGTTTATAAGAACAAACTATAAGCTCGTCTCTAAAAAAAAAATATATAAGTGTTTTTTTATTTAAAAACCATCACACATTCACCTTGTCTATAGTATTTCACAAGGAAGAAAAATAATACAGATTAATAGTGAGTGTTCCGTGGCATGGGTAATATTACTTGCTAAGTAGGATTATCAGACTATGTCAAGTTTAAAACTAAGTTCAAACTATATTAAGTTTAAAAACTCAGTAGCTGACTTTTTATATCAGCTTATACATCCAGTTCAAGAGACTGTGTTGTGTAAGCAGCAGAGGGTCTGTGAAAACACTTGGTGAGTAAAAAAATGCCAATGACCGAAGGCAGCTGTCCATGTGAATCACCTTGTGAGCCCAGGGCACCGACGCTGCAGTTGCGCAGAGCCAGGGACACGCAGACCCACACGGGGATCTGCACCCACACCAGCAAGGTGGCCTTGAAGGGGTGGCAGTTGTCCCGAACGTACAGCTCCGTAACAATCCTCCGCAGGTTCTTCTGGAAGTGGAACCTTTGGAGAGACAAAAACAACAGTTCGGAGCTTTAAAATGGATAAAGACTGAAAGGGAAGAGAGCAAATAAATCACGGGAGGGGAAAGAAAAATCTAAGCTTTGGGCACAACGGCAGAATCCTTGTGGGCTGTTCCCTCCCACCGCCCTTCCCTCTGGAATGGATTTGTGAGGTGTGTACAATCCCCCTCATACCTGGCCACCTTTTCAGACCAGCCCAGCTGCTTTCCACGCACGGAAACTTCATAGCGAAGGCGCTCGGCGAGTCCTTTAATCTCAGGCTGCAAGTTTTCCAACTAGCTAAAGAAAAGGAGAAATGTTTGGGCAAAGTTGCAGGCAACAACCACTTCCTCTTCCCTCCTCTGTTATTAATTATCCCTATGTAATTAAAAACCTCTACAGACATTAACCATATTCATTGTCACTGTATAACTTATCAACTGTACAGATATTAAACGTATTAATTACCACTGCGTAATTTAACACCTCTACAGGTATTAAGCACGCCTGTGAAGGACAGGGCATCTTGTGAACATCTTGCAGACAAGGCAAGTGAATACCTTTTACCTTTAAACAATATAACCACGTGAAGATAACAGTGGCAAGTATTTACAATAACAATCTAAGATAGTGCTACATGAAGACAGAATTTTATTAGATTTTATACCTTTTTAACCTAAAATCAGGGCAATTCTTAACAAGCATCTTTTTGCCTTCATTGAGGACTTGTGACCGGCTACTTTACTTAATAGACCCACCAACTTCAATGCCACCTCAATGATAATTAACCAAAGTACTTAAAAACCTCCGAAAACCGGTGCAATAAAGGAATTGTTACGTTTATTCCTCGCCTCCCCTCAGCCTCTCCCTCACAGCCCCTCAGAGACGCCCTCAGCCCCTCCTGCCTCTCAGCCCCTCCCGCCCCTCAGAGACCCCCTCAGCGACCCCCTCAGCCCCTCAGCGACCCCCTCAGCCCCTCCCGCCCCTCAGAGACCCCCTCAGCCCCTCAGAGACCCCCTCAGCCCCTCCCGCCCCTCAGAGACCCCCTCAGCCCCTCCCTCACAGCTTCCCCCGCCCCTCAGAGCCCCCGAAAACCAAAAACCCCCAAACTCACAAGACCCGCTGCAAACAATGAATTGTTATTAAGAATTGTTTAAAAGGCACTTATTCCGCGCCTCCCCCGCCCTCAGCGTCCTCAGCGCCCTCACCTTGGCGAGCAGCCGTCCCTGGTGCGCGGCCAGCGGGAGGGTGACGGCGGTGCGCAGCAGGGCGGCCCCGCCGGCGATGGCGGCCCACCAGGGCAGCCCGGTGGCCGCCTGCAGCGCCGCCAGCCCGCCCTCGGCCCAGTGCACTGGCTCGGAGCTCGCCGCCCACTCGTACCAGCCCCCGTTTCCCCCGCCGCCGCCCGGCCCTGACGCCGCTCCCGCCGCCGCTGCCGCCCGCGGGGCCCGCGCGCCCGCCC
>JAWWLV010000144.1:833159-860775 GCA_035041135.1 Platyrinchus mystaceus | reverse complement strand
ACGGCCCCCCGGAAGTGCGCGTGCGCGGCCCGCCCGGGGGCGGAGCGCGCGACGCCGCGGCCGCCATGGCGGGTGAGGGCAGAAAGAAGGGCAGCCTGGAAACTGTATTCACGAGCGATTAATGAGCAATTATTCATTCCACGTCAGCGGCGTTCACCTGCCCAGCCACCTTCTGAACTGTGTCTCCGCAAGGAGAGGTCTAAATACCTGTTAAACCACACGCTCTGCACCATGTTCTCCTCTCCATGTTCATCCTAACCCTGGTTCTGTTCCCTTTTCTCAAATAAAGAGCACCCGCCAGCTCCCAAAAGAGCATGTTCCTTGGTTTATTGGACAAATAAAAAGCATTATACTGTGGAAGAATTAAAATGATGTATCTGAGAAAAAAAAATAAAAATGGTCCAATTCCCTCCACCCACGATTTCCCGTTGTCCAGCCACAGTGGTGGCATCAAGCCTGTGCCGCCTCAAACACGGATGGAGCTGTCAGGTCAACAAATACTCTGGCATTCATGGTCTTAATCAATAATGAGTACTGTTTCTTAGTAGGATTAATAACTTCAAACAGCACCAAAGCCTTAAGCAAATTACGTAGCAGAGAGCTGCTGGTCCCACAGCAGAGGGGAAGGTCACAGTAGACCACAGTAAGGTGTGAGATGGAGTTTTAATCCTTTTTCTGAGCAGTTCTTCAGTTCAGGATCCATGTTGCTCCCACCAGATCTTCACAGGATGTATTTGCAGCTGCAAGAAGGAGCTTGCTTTTATTTAGAGCACCACCTAAGGGCAGGTATATGGACATGGGTGTGTACAAGGCGTGTGCCCACCTCAAATACCACAGTATGTAAAAGGCAAGAGGGGTGTTTTTTCTGGCTTTCAAAGGAGCACCATAATAAAAACAAATAGTACTTCTTTAATTTGTGTTGTACACCTGCTTTAAACACTATATGCAGGAACTGCAGGGGGATCTTCACTGGATCTGTGCCACTGCTCACCCAGTCTGGCCTCAAAGGTCCCCCCCAGACTTTACCTCCTGGTACTGCTGTTCACAGGTGACAGCTCCTGACAATGGCTGGAAGGGAATTCCCACTTGGACTTTTCCAAATAAACCTTCACAGGGCTTATTCTGGAATAAAGCTGCCTTTGGAGCTTTCAGCAGGGAAGCTGTCATTTCAAGCAGAGAATGTATGTATTCTCAAAAAAATCCAACACACATTTATTTGGGAAAAGCCTTCTGAACAATGCCTGGGGTTTTTTTTGTTTTTATAACGTACTTAAATTACACAAGTAGAAAAGTTATGCTTATTAATAGTTTAATGTATGAAGGAAACATCCAGATTTCTGAATATGAAGGTACATATCTCACATTAATTTAAGTCTACATAAAGTAGAGCCTCTATAACTGACATATTGAAATTTACTTTCTGCTTAGCCATTTGTTATGTAAACAATTGTACATTTATTTGCCATTCTAAAACTTCAGGATCAAGTTTACATAATTTTGCTAAATTTCTGTGTTTGCTCAGAAGCAGTTTACAGTACTAAAACCAACCAGCCAAAGAACAGCTTCAACAGAAAGTTATGTCAGAAAAAAAAAAAAAAAAAGGAGGAGGAAAGGAAAGAAGAAAGTCTAACTAAGTTGAAACATATGATGGTGGGGAATGGGTGGTCACAATGTTCACAGAAAAAGGTCAGTTAGTAAGTTCTTCTGCAAAAAGCCTACACACTTCAGTCAAGCACATCAGTAGAATGATCTGGGAGCACATAAACTGTTTCTGCCATTTGTGGTTTCCTCTGCAAAACAAGGAATCTCAAGGCCAGCACGTTGATCCCACTCAGCCCAGTTGGTTCATATGCACACTGTTCATGTGAGGTGTCCAAGTTCCAGTCCACACCTGCAAGAGAGACCCGTGTGAACTCCGTGCTCGGGGATTGCTCAGAGCAGGGCACAAGTCACAGGGACACTGCGGGGCCCAGGAGAACCAACAGCACTCTGTGCATGTGCCAAAGTACCTGCGAGGCCACTGCCTGAATCCCTCCAGTCCCACAGCAAGAGACTCACCCTCCTCTTCCAGTTCACACTTGATATTATCAATCACTAACTTCATTTCTGGCACCTTATCTCCCCCCCCAGCACCCTCAGCTCTGGGGAAGCCCAAGTCTAACCAAGTAAAGCTTTATTTGGGGGACAAAGTTTTCCCATTAAACCGGAAACCACCTCACTGTGGTCAGAAGCCACTTCAGAGCAATACCTGAGCTGTGGCCAAACCCCCTCTTCCACACACCTGTGGTCTGCCAGAGCTGAGAGCTGTTCCCTGGACCTTGGATCATTCCCAAGCAAATTAAGCCTAGAAACATCTTTATTTAGTAACAGTGTAACAGAGCTCAGTGTCTAATTAAATATAAGCACAGGATACAATCTAACAAGAGCTACTGATGTTCCATTAGAGTATTAGTTGCTGAGTAGGAACAAGGGGTTTAGGGGAATTAAACCCTCTGCCTAAATTATATATAGTGGGCAAGCCAGGCAAGATCAGAGCAGCAGACAAAGAGCTACTTACTCCCTTCCTACGGAGCTCCTTTAGTCCCTTCCTATGAGCACTCCTAACACAGTCAGGAGTCCAGCAACAACCCCCTGCTGTTTTCCATTTTAGGGAAGGGAAAGCTTAACTAACAGCAAAAATAAATGGCTTTTCCTATCAAATTTTGCCCAAAAATTTGTTTTCCCAAATGCAGAACTGCACCGACAGGAATCATGATGGTTTCGGGTAAAAAACACAGTGTGAAAAAAGGGAACAATTACCGTCTGAGGCCCGTTGTTCTCTGTGGAATTTGAAACCATCTTTATCAGCGAGTTCCAAGATGGGTCAGCAGCATGAGGCCCGTTAAAGATGGGGCCTCCAGTACCATCTGTGATGGGGGCTACGGGAGGAATCATGGCGTTCCCATACACAGAAAAAGGCATTCCCTGAGGGCAAGGAAAAGCAACGGTCAGGATGCTTTCGTGGTCGCCGCTCCCCCTGCACACACAGGGGGACTGAGAGGGCTTTGTGCTGCCCATCAGGCCCAAGGTCATTACCCCGACTTTTGGGAAGTCCATGTATCCTGCGGGAACGGGCTGATGGAATGTACCGGAAGGCGCGACGATTCCCGTGCTGTCCCTCTCCATGGCTTGGTGTGAGAACACGCCCGGGTCAGACATGGGCCGGTGGATCATGTGGCTCCCCATCCCGCTGTGACACCAGTCCACTTTATCTGAGGGCACAGAGACACAGCGTTATCCACACCACACCCCCTCCTCCTGCATTCCCAAGCCTCAGCTGTGCCCTGTGCTCAGCCTGCAGCTCCTGCACCCACTGAAACTCTGGCACGTGTGGGAGGGGGAGCAGCACAACCGGCCCCTGCAGTCCCCAGGCCAGAGCCCTGAGGCGGTGCCAGGAGCTGGGAACAGTTACCTGGGACCAGAGCGCTGCCCCTGCCATTCTCCTCCAACTCAACAGCAAAGCTGGCTTTTGGGCTAACTCTCCCTCCTCCAAAAACCTCAATTCCTTGTGCCTTTGGTGCTGTGAAAAGGGTATGTACGCTGTGAAGACTATTTGTTCCAATTCATTCCCATTCTTCCATTAATTATTGAATATTCTAAGAGACAGAGAAGCACTTTTGCAACGCCAAACCAGAAATGACCGGCTCCAGACATGTGCTCGTGTACTAATTATGTGAATTCACCAGGGGGAGCTTGGCATTGCTGCTGCAGTTCAAACCCCAGACATGCAAAAAGCCAATTTCAAAACAAAACATAAGGAAATTGTATTTGGAGAAGAAATACAAAAACATTTCTGAGGCATCCCAATAGTCAAGAAGAGAAAAGCCAATCCTGTTGTGAACTGAAAATCAAAATATTCAAGTAATTGAAAAAAGTAGAAAGCAAGAAGCATTCTGAAGGCCGAGACAGGCACAAGGACAGCTTTTACAGCCAGACAAATGGAAACAAATATTCATTTTCTAAAGCCTTACCTGGGAAAAGGCCACCAGTGAAGTAAAATGAGGTTTGTATTTGGGGATAGTCACTCAGTTAAAACCTTAAGCTGTCTGGACTCAGTCAAGCAGCAGAACAGGTTGCTCAGAGGGGTTGAGCAGTTCCCATTCCCATCCTTGCAGGTTTTCCCAGGCAGACTGGATAAAGCCCTGAGCAGCCTTGTCCAGCCTCGTGGCAAACCCCATTTTGTGTGGGAGGCTGACAGGACCTCCAGAGGTCCAATCCAACATGGTCTTATCATTCACACCTCCCACCCTAAGAAAAAACCCCACAGAAACTAAAAATCAACCCCAAAAAAACCCCATCGATATGACAGAAATTCATCAGTCTCCTGTAAGTTGCATCTGAGACTCCTGGCGAGTTTGCTGAAGTTATTAATAAATTATGAAATACTAAATTCTATGTGATTCCAGGAGACCCAAGAGCTTGTGCTGGTAAAATGCAAATGGCTGGAAAAAACCAAGAAAACCCAAATGTAGAACACTGCCACTTTATAAGAGCACCATCCTCAGCACAAAAAGCTCTGTCTTGGCTACAAATTAAGTACTATCTCCTACTGTATAAACCATCTCTTTCATCAACAGAAAAACCCCAGACGGTTATCTTGAGACACCTTAATTTCCCCTCTTCCTAAATCCAATGATCCTCACCCAGTTCACCCCTGTAAACACTGTGGTTTTATTTTTCCTGTTACTTCCTACTTGGAGTACCAGATCTTTGCAGCCAGGGCCTTTCAGAACTGTTTTCTGAGGCCTCATTAAAACACAGTTAACTGGACAGGAGGGCAAACAGAAGTCCCTGCTCCAAATCCCTCGGAAAGAGCCCTCCAATATTTTGAGGCGCTCACTTCTGCATCATCCTCCAGCACTGGAGTGAGTTTGGGAAACACAACACTGTGATCAATTCAAGTGCAGCTATGAACACCACATACCTTGACTGCCACCTATACCTTCGAAGGACCAGATCCCACTGTGTCCCACTGGAGCAGCCAAGTTGCTCCCAATAACAGAAGGAGTAGACGTTCCAGTTTGTCTAATACGTGCAGACCGTTCAGTCCCGATGGGAACAGGAACTTTTCTGTCCTGAGAAACATTACTGGGCTTTTCTGATCCCAAGGACACTGCTGAAGGGGTGGGAGAGGGTGCTCGTACTCCAGAGGACACGGACTGAGCAGGAGATTCTGCAAGGAGAGCAAGAGGAGCACTGAGTGGTGGCAGCCAGATCCCACAAACCCACCCCTGAACATCCAGCAGCTGGCAGTGGGGAGCTGCTCAATGCCAGGTTCATCCAGCACACACTTTGGGATAAATTTAAGTTTTACTTTCAGATCAGAGAGACATTCACCATTGATTTAGTCCCTTATGCTTATCATGCCCTGGCAAGCCCAGCCAATGGACACACACGAAAAAACCTTAACTGAGCATAACTGTCTATCAGAAACAGAGGATTTGAGGATTACAGCCACAACCAGAGCTGAAACAAACCCAAAGAAATCCATGCTGCCGTTGGGTTGATTTTTCTCCTCCTTTTTTTTATTTCCTTTTTTAAATCCCGATTTGTTCCCTGTGGGGTTTTTTTGCCGTTATTTTTGCCAGTAAACCAGACTAACTCGTTCCCTGAATAAGCCAACACTCAACAGCTTCTTATTTTTTTGCCCCAAAAAACTGCACTGCACGGGCAGGACTGCAGGGGCCAAAGCTGGAGGAAGGCACTGGAACCCACCCCTAAGGATTTTCTCCCCAAATTCCTTACGCCGTGCTGTAAGAGCGCTGCATTTACATGGCAGCTTCTCGCCAGCTGCCTGCTGAGCGGAACTCACCGTTGGATGCTGATGAACACGGGGGCAATAAACTGAGAGGGGAAAAATGCTGTCTGTTAAAATTAGCAGCTGCAGGAGCTCCACCCAGGGGTGCCCCGGGCGCGTAGATCTGCCCTCCCGAGAGGTTCGAGGCAAAGTTCCCCAGGTGGGTAGAAGAAGGTGTTACAGAAGCGTAGGGGGAATCCATACTGACGATACCTACGAGAGAAACGGGCACAAGTGACTCCCGGGGCTCCAGCACCTCCCGAAAGAGCTTGCCCGCACCACGGAAATAAGAAGGAAAGGAGGAAGGCTTTTATCCCGTGCATTTTTGGGGGGATGTGTTACTATTTTCCCAAAGAAAACTGGGAGTCTCAAGCTTTCTTTCCACTTTGCAAGTCTGGGCTGCATGTGGCAATTGTGCTGTTCTTGATATAAATCAAGAATGATTCCTGTTTTATTAACACCAAATGGCACCAATTAGCCAAGATATTCAAAATACAAGATTTACTGCTCCCTTCATGTCCTCTTCAAGGAAGAAAGGGGAAAATAAAATCTTAGGGATCTAAGATTTATATATTTGTGTATCTTACGGTTACACAGTCATATACCAAAATGCTGAGAAGTATATTAAGCAGACAAAATTCAACACCACTGTATTCACAAAGCAGGAAAAAAACTGCTGTTGTATTGATTCATAAACAACTCAGAGGTACCAAAACAGGCAGAGATGGCCCAAACCACGTCTGTACTTTCTGAAAGCTACAGAACAGGTTCTGTGAAAGGCCCTCGGCCTCTGCTTTGGGCAGAGGGCTCAGTGTTTCCCTACAAAAATCAGGCAGTCAAGGAAATAACGTTTTTTTGCTCAAATTCAGTAATTAAGAGAACACATCTCTTTTAAGTTACAAGTTCACACTTGGAAGACACTGCATATTTTTTTGCAGCCTCAGGACATGTTACCACGAACCAGAACAGGCATTAGGAAGGGAGGTGGAAACAACAGTGAAGTGTTTTATTATCTCAGCTATCGCAGCAGAGCAGACTGCAGTGGCAAAAAGAGTGACTTTTATCAAGCTCATCAGCTGCCACCCAGTTATTAGATTTGAGAGGGGGCACTTAAAAGGAAAATGAGCTCTGCTTGGCTTATAAAATCCAGAATAAACTGCATTATTAAGGGTGTGGACACAAAACACACTAACCTGAGGGACTGGGAGCTGGCCTCTGTAACGGTGGCCTAAAACCTGGGGCTTTGGAAGTGTCAGACTGATGTAACGGATCTGAATTTGGCAAAAATGAGGACTTTGCGGAGAGCATGGATTCTGGTGGTGTCTGAGATGAAACGACGGACCCACCCCAGAAGGCATGAGCAGACGTGGGGCTGTTCTCGAACAACGTGCTAAAGGGCCCGAAAGGCAGAGTAGCACTGAAGTTGTTCCCCATGGGCTTGTTCGCCGGGTGGGCCGAATTCTGAGAAGCACTTTGTGTACTTAAGGTAGAAGGAAGCTGCACTGAAGAAGGAACACTGTGGGGCCTTTTGATGTGGTTCACATTGAGGACTGCGACGGAGGAGTTTTGCACAGGAGCTGGATTCTTGTGGACGCTGCCGGTTGCGTGGACAGGCGGTCTGATGGCCGGGGTTTCCATCTTGGCCGCGGGCTGGGCCGACCCCATGGACGTCTGGGACACGGGGTAGGTCATCGGGGCGTTGGTCGGACCTGCCACGGGAGCAGATGAGCTCGTCGCCGCTAAATTTGGAGGCACAACCAGCCGAGGATCTGGAGCAGGAACCTGAGGTTGCTGGAGAGGGGGCCTGGCCTCTGGCAGAGGAGCTCCCGGGGGCTGCTGATGGGCGGGATGCACGGAGGAGCTGCCGGTGCCAGGGTTGGGCTGCCTGCTGCCGCTCGAGCCGCTCGCTTCCACCGCGGGCGGGCTGCCCGCGTCCGCGTCGGACGAAGGCGCACCTTTGTTGGGAGAGGCCGCGGCCGCGCAGTCGGAAGGACTGCTCCGGGCAACGCCCGCCGGCTGCGCGGGGGGAGAGGGAGACGAGGGGGAAGAGGCGGGGTAGTGTTCTTTGGCAGTAGGAGTTGGATACGTGGCGTTGGTGGGCGCCGTGCTCGTGTTGCTCGCCGTGGTGGTCACGGTGGTCGTCGTGGCGTTGGACGTCTTCACGACCGTGACGAAGAGCTGTCTCCTGACCGAGGGGGAACTGGGGCTGCCGCTCGCGGAAGAACCAGGCACGGTGGAGGCCACCGAGGTCGTGGTCGCCGTGGGACTCGTCGTCAGAGAGCTCGCCGGGTTCCCCTGAGCACCGCTGCTGTTCTGGCTGTTGTGGCGAGGCACCATGTGAGGTTTCGGCGAGTTCGTGGCTCTCGCGGGGCTCAGCGGCCGAACGGGAAACGGGCCCCACGTGGACTGGGCTGGTGGGAAGGTACCTCCGAAGTGCGTCATGGGCAGCCGGGGCGGACGGATCTGCTGGAAGGTCTGAGCGGCCAGCAAAGCGTGTGCAAACTGCGGAGGAGGGTACGCCAGCGGGAGGGAGACTTGGAAACCGGGCCGCACGTTGTTCACGGGGTTCTTAATGCTCTTGTGGGTGGAGGCTGAGGAGATGGCAGGCACGGAGAGCGCGGAGGCAGGCTGGGACGCCGACGAAGCGGCCACGGTGGTCACTTTGATGCCCACGAGAGAACTGTTAGCAGCTGTAGTGGCGGCAGGCGCCGAGGACCCCATTTTGGAGTTTGCAGTCGAACTTTTCAAACGGTTCTTTGGAATAAGTTCATCAATTTCCTTATCGGGATCCTTGATCAGAGCGTTGATCAACTGCGTGGCCTGCCTGGTTGATTCTGTGCCACCCCTATGAAAAGGGAGGAAGGGTAAAGCGCATCTAAGCATTTACGCACATTATGGCCAAGAACCTCCAACACACGATCCATGAATCCAGCCTGCCTTCTGTCATGCTAACACAGACAGGAAAATAGCTCTCCACCTGAAAACTGAGCTTGGCAGGTTCCTGCTGCTGACAATTACTCAAGAAGCTCAAGCTGAAAACTCTGACTCTCCCCAAGACCCCAAATGGTTACAATATTTACTTCCCTAAGCAAGTCCCTGTATTTAGCCACATCCCAACCTTTATGCTCTGCCTTATCTCCCAACTTGTATTTAGTGCCAACACCATGGTACCAACTGGTGGTTGTACCTGTGCTTCCCCGTTCACCTCCCTGTCTCAAAGTGATCTTCTGAGGAGCAACCGGATCAAGCCTTTTCATTTTTCTATGCAGTCAAGTGTTCTCCAGTGAGAAGATCCCCACAGGAAGGAGCAAATGAGGGCTCCTGCTCACCTGATGGTGATTATCCGATCTCCAGTTTTATCCTTCTGTTTGTCAATGTCTATGTGCGCTCCCGTGCACTCCCGGATCGCGTTGATGTTACATCCTCCTCTGCCAATGACTCTGGAAATTACAGTTGATGGAACAGAAACCTTCTTGGATCTGTATAAAAAAGAAACAACATTTTGTAGGAAACACTTCTAAAGCAAGAAGCTGTGGGCAGGTTAGTCAAAATAATCTTCTATTTCCTAATTCAAGCTATGTAGCAGCAGTTTTGTGAAATCTCACCCCCCCTAAGAAGGTCATTCAGTAACTCCAGGGACGGCTACACAAAGGACAGCAACAAGGGGAATATTTTGCTTACCTTCTCACCACTTCCTTCCACCCTTCTTCCCTTTTCTGACCACGTTTGGGGCTAGCAATGGTTAGCTTTCCATTTGGAGAAGAAAGGGGAGAAGGAGCAGATTTTGTGCAAGTAGACAAGGCATTACTTGTCACTTCATTAATAACTTCCGACAACCTGTAAAAGAAATGAAGTGCTGTTATTATGTGGGGAAGGTAAAAAAAAAAAAAAGGACGACCTGTATTGTGCATGCAGGGTCCCAGGGACTTACTTGATGGACGACTTGCCAGGAGCTGCTTTCCTCTCGTCCTTTGGACAAGTGACAAGCACCGACGGTTGCTTTTTGTTGCTCTGAGTGTTAGTGCTGGCCGTGGAAGAATGATTGTCACTCTTGTGGCTGCTGTTGCTATTGCTGCTCTCATCGCTACAGCTGGAGATCCTCATGTTGTCACTGTCACCACTCTCACTGGTGCTGCTGCTCTTGGATTCCCCGTTCACCTTCTCGGGCTGGCTGTAGGAAATTGGGAGCTGATCATCAAATATAATCTGAACGTTATCGGGGGTTACTTTGTTTTTCCTGTTTTTCCTCTTGGAGCTTGTCGTGGTGATGGTGTTATTCCTCTTCCCATGGGATCCTGCTAGTGTTGTCCAGGTGGCAGATATACCTATGGTGGTGGTGGTGGTAGCACTGGGAGGCTCCATGGGGACCTCGGGATCATCTGATGGAAGAATAAAAAAAGCAGGAGTAATTTAGCTGGCTTGAGGAAGCTTGTGTGGTTTAGCTTTCCAAATCACACCTGTCCTATCAAACAACTCAGGAGTCACTTCACAAGGCTCCAAACACCACTCAAAACCAGTAAGTGTGCAGACATCCCTAAAACTATTATGGGATGTCATACCATGGAGCTTTTCCCCTTTTTATATCAATTCTTTTCTTGGAATAAATGCAGTAGCAATGTAACAAATCACCTTCAGCTTTTAACTTCTCTTTCTCCTGAGCAGCTTGAAGTTCAAAATTCTCTTTATTTTTTGCTTCTATTTCTTCTAGTTTTCGCCTTTGTTCTTCTTTTTTCTTCCTCCTCTTCTCCTTTCTCTTCTCTCTCTTGGCAGCCAAAGCCAGTCTCCTGCTTTCTTCCCTCAGCTGCAAGTCAAGCACACGGAACAGCATTACAAGATTTCCCACGCATTTCAAAAAATTCAAATGCTTTCTATTTCTTAGGACACTATAATTGGATTTTTCTGTTAACTTTCTACTACAGTATTACAGTTTCTAGTAAATTAGTGTATTTAAGACACAAAACAGGGCTTAGACCTAAAATCCGCATGACTGGAGAATGCCCATCTGTCTCACACTTGACAAAAACACGTATTCCGAAATCCTTCTTTTGGTACAATATTATTCCAGAGGAAACAGTTATATTGGCGTTTCCTGATCCTATTTCTCTGAATAATAGCAAAGATAAAAGATTACCTGAGCAAGATGCTCATCTCTAGACACTCCAGTGATGGTAATTACACAAACCCCTATGTGCTCGATAACTGCTTTCACCGACCTTATCATCCTGAAGGAACGTAAAACTGGAACTTTACCAAAGAAGTATTCCCAGCTCCAAACCCTTCCCACTTGCCTTCTCCAGGTCCAGTTCCTCCAGCAGAATGCTTGCATTTTTGTTGGCTTCTGCAGCCTGTCTATCTTTGGCTTGAACAATTGACTCCATACACAGGTGGCACTTCTTCAGCATCTCCTGAAATGGGGAAGTACACCAGCCCTCAGTTTTCCAAAGTGTTTGGATGTATATGTCCAGCTTACACTTGTGATTTAGTAACCCTTTTTTTGCTATGGTTTTCCTCAAGAATTCCCGTGGGACTCGTCCTCCGGCTGAAAGCTGGTGGCCAGCAAGCCGAAGAGAATCCACAACACGGCCTCTAAAGCTGAGGCACAGCACTATTCCTTCTCCAGGCCTCCCTCCCATCTTACCTTATCAGTAATGGTCGCTATGTATCGCATGCACTCTGAGTCGGACGGGAACTGGTTCACCTCTTTCACCAGGTAACGCACCACTTTCACGTGACCCTGCAAACAAATTTCAAGGATGGCTCCTTCTCTCAGCCCAGCTGCCTCCAGTTCGCTGACAAAACACTCCAGTCCCGGCACTCCTCCAGAAATATTTATTTCTCAACTCTTTGACACGTGATGCCCTCAACACTTTTTTTTACACCTCTCTCACCTCTTGAACTAGTGGGGCACGTTTCTGCGCACTTCTGACACCAGAGGAGGCACGGAATTGCAGTACCTGTTGTCAGGTTGCCCTTCCTCCAGCTGTACTTCCACAGACTTCTGCCTTTTTTTGGGTAGTCTGCAGATGCCCAGCTCTCACAGCTGCAGGCTCCTACACTCATCTGCGATTCTCCCAGTGCTGCAGCACCTCAGCTCCACTCCCTGGCTAACAGCAATCATCCCTAGACTCAAATCAGGCTAAATGGCACTTTTTTGACCTAAGTCCTCATCCTCTCTTGCATAATAAGCCAACCTAATCTCCCCCCAGTTCTACCACATACAAACACCCTGCAATTTTCACCCCTCACACACTCCTGAACCAGCCTCAGTAAACTGCCTATAAAGCAAATTCCTCCTAGAATTTAACACAGATATTACACAGGTGACACATCCCCCTGTTTTTGAAGATTCAGTGCCAAGTATTAAAATGAACTGACATAGTGTCTGACAGCTACATTTCACTTCTAACAACCGTGTGAGGACGATCAAGACAATCCCAGACAAGAGCCAAGCCGAACTTCACGTCCTACCTTTCGGAAGGCTGCCATGAGAGGAGTTATTTTCCTGTTATCAGCTGCATCCACGTCGGCTCCAGCCTGAACGAGCAGCTGCACCACGTCGAGATGCCCCCCGTTGGCTGCCAGCCACAGCGGGGTATTGCCCTTCTTGTTCCGCACGTCGATGTGAGCTCCCCTGCAACGCCAAACACAGCCCTTCAGACCCCCCATCCCGGCAAAAGGAAGCTCTCTGACACCAGAGAGAACTTCATCTGAGCACTTGTGATAAATGCAAATTCACAGTGATGGTCCCAGACACAGAACCTTTCCCACTGCCTATGCTGTAGCACATATTGGGAAATAGTATTGTGTATCGGGAAAATCAGTTTAAGTAAAGGCCATATTTCTCTTTAAGCTGTTCATTTACAAATACAGTACCTGCTAATGAGCAGCTCACAGAACTTGTAGTGCCCTTTGTCTGCTGCAATGGTTAAAGCTGTGTCTCTGGATGAAGGTACCGGGGGAGCGTTTACATCTGCACCTTTGTCCAGCAGGACCCTGCCCACTTCGGCGTATCCCCCCGAGGCTGCTTCCATTAACGGAGTGAGACCAGTCTGGGACAAGCAGGCAGGAAAAAGAAGCAATTATTCAGGAGGTGGGGGGGGGTTTCACTTGAGAGCCAGGATTTATTTCAACTTGCAGGAACATAACGGTTTATTATTCTTACTCTTATAAGCACCTTAAGATGAATTAAGGCTTCAGAGGAAACACACTCTCTGATGAACCATGTAACCACAAACCCCCTCGCCCTTAAGTGCAGCCATTTTTTTTCTAGACAAAATCCAAGCAATGACTTACAAAGCAGCTCTTTTTGGAGCCCTCTGCAGTTGTTTGCTCCTTACCTTGGCTCTGTGTTCCACGTTGGCTTTTCTGTCGAGCAGCAGGCTGACCACCTCAGTTCTGCCTTGGAAACAGGCCAGAGTCAGAGCTGTATTCCTGTTGGTCTCGATCTGGGCATTTATATCGGAGCCCATGTCCAGTAACAGCTTGACAGCAGCAGTGTGCCCGTTCATGGCTGCCAGCATCAAGGGGGAAATGCCCAATTTGCTACCAGTTCTGAAAGAGAAGGAAGAAAAAAACCCCAAAACTCTTTAAAAAAAGAGTTCATTTCATAAATGTGATTATGATTAATTAGCGAAGGCAGAGTACTAATCCAAAAAAATCAGCTACATGCCAATTACTATTGAACATACACAAGGTTCTCCATAGGACAAGTACTTCCACTTAGAAACACCATGCATGCCACTTTTTAATTGCTCTAAATTTATGGGCATCTCTTATGAGGAGCACAGCTTGTGCTTGGCCTTTTCTTTTGACCTGTGCAGTGCACACCTGAGCTGTTTCCTACCTCCCAATGGATGCAAAAGCGTCACCTCCATGCCCACACAGAGTAAACTACGCAGGGAAAACAAAAGGGATAACACACACACCTTCTTCACATAACTCACAACTAAAACCAGGAGAGGAGGGGTGCAAGGGGAACTTGCCTGGAATTGATTTCTGCCCCAGCATTCAGCAGAATCTTGATAATGTTCACGTAGCCACCCGAGGCGGCGAGGCTCAAAGGTGTGTAATCAGAAACATTCCTGTGCTCCTTGTTTGCCCCTCGAGCCAGCAGCAACTCCACCACCTGCACGGGGTTAAGAAAGAACATCTGGTTTTCTCCAAAACTTACAAATCTATCCAGGACAAAATGGTTTTCAAGCCTGAATATACTGTTGGAAGATGTCAGTGGTAAGAAAGCCATTTCAGTCAGTTGCTTCCCTACACTCCTCGCCTCCACGAACAGATGAGGCTGCAACTGTGTTCTCAAAGCCCCCGGAAAACTTGCTGTAAAAAATCAATTGCTCATTGGCATGCTTCAACCATTCATACCAAATTGCACAACATAGCAAGAAAAAACAGACCTTTTTATGATTATTTCAGTGGTCTTTAAGGACTGCCAAACCCACACATTCAATGTGAATGCAGCATACAAAGTACTCCTGCTTTTTGTCATCCCCTGCAGAGGACTTGACAAGAAACTCAACTGTCAGGCAACTTAAAATAACAATGTACACCAAGGTGAAAACCCCTTGTGTCATCTCTCATGCAATGTTTAATTTGCTCCACTTTCAGTTCCTAAGCATAAAAAATGTTTAGATGAGACCTGCATAATTTTCAATCAGAATGTCTTCCCATGAAATCACAGGACAAATATAATGTCAAACACTAAATCTGGGGCAGAAGGGCATCCTGACATCACCTCTACTGCCCTAAGCCCAGTGTCTTCCCATTTTCTTTCCCAAAAGCCATGATGTGCCTCATATATTGGAACCCATTTGTGTCTAACTCCTGCTTCTCAACAGCACTCATCACATTCACTTTTGTATCTAATTATGCTGGCAAAAGGCCCATAATGAGGCACTTATGACTACAGTCATGAGGACACCTGCACAGTTATCAAAGGAGAGAAAGCAATCTATAGAAGACCTGTTTTGAAGTATAAATTGGAAAATGTGAACAATGTGAAGCTCTCTGCATCCTTCTAAAACCCACCGTCCTGAAACAGGAATGCTGAATTGAGTGACTGTAACTTTTCTGGAAGGTTGCTTTGCTGTACTGACACAACATATAATTCACACACTGCTTTTGAAGACTGAAGTTTTACTTCACCTCTTGTCTCCCTCCAGAGCAAGCCAAAGACAAGGGAGTGTCCTTGGTTCTCTCAGACTGGGCTTCAATATCAGCTCCATTATCCAGTAAGATTTCCACAACACCCACATGACCCGCTGTAGCAGCCAAAATAAGCGGAGTAAACCCTGAAATGGAAAAGGATGTTTGAAGAGTCCACGTTCATAGCTCAAGTGATGCAACTTAAACCACCCGAAAATCAAGCCTAAAGGCTTCACACAAGGACTGGGTTTACTGGGGATTTACTTGGTGTGAGAGGCTGGAAAAGCAGAGAGGGTCTGTACTGCCATGGTGAGACACCCACCTTTCTTGTCCCTGTGTTCGATGTTGGCTCCTCTCTCCAGCAGGGTCTGTACCAGCTCCTCGTGGCCTCCAGCACAAGCCAGTGTCAGGGCTGTGTCATGGTTACTTTCAGTCTAAAACACACAGAACACCACGAACACAAGATAAAGATTTGCTTTTTCAAGTACAGCCTGTCTTATACTGCACATTAGCCAAAACAATAAAAAAATTTTATAAGCTAAAAATGTGTTTATTGATTCCCCTACAACTACCTTCTGTGTGCAAGTTCCTAACAGGATTCTAACTCTCAAGTCAGCTCTCCCGGGAGATTTAAGAAGAAATCCTGACAAGAACTGAGATTCTTCAGGAACTGAGCTGTCATCTGAGCTCTGCTAACCAGATTAACTTCTTTACCGCTGCTTGACTGTGACCTTTAGATGGTATAATGAAGGTAAGAATTCTAACTTTAATTCCTAACACTACGGTTCAACCAAAGGTTTGGGCACAGCAGAAACCAAGCCAAGTGCCACAGGCAGCTGAGGTACCCAGGACTGGCTTTCCAGAGGTTTCTCTCCCTTTCTCCACAACGATCCCATGTCTTGCCTCTCCTGCATGCTGCCCAAACCACAGCCATGTTATGAGCCCAGAGCCCAGAGCTCTGCACACATGCATGCCAGGTAGTATGAGCATGCTTTTTTGCTGATGGCCAGCTAGCTGTAAGTCAGCACAGAATTGCCCTTTTAACAATATCATTTCCAATGCAAAAGAGCCCTTTCTTTAGTGGAAATGAGAGCTTGAATTATTTCCTCTTGTCAAAAAAAAAAATAAATCACAGAAATTATTAGTTTCAGGACTTCCACAGGTCTGTGATCACTGGCCAACAACTTGAAGCACAACCAGAAAAATCAGTGTGCAACATTCTAAGGCTTATTTGTGTCTTAGCGTATCAGGCCAGAAACATATTTAATTTGTCAGTAGACAACTTTGCTGTTTCTCATAAGCTGACAACAAAGGAATAAGAAATACAAGTGTTCAGTCATTCAGAGACCTCTTTTGTTTGGCGAGAGCACAGAGGAAAGTGGGTTGCAACTCTCCAGGGAGTTGTTCGGGCTTTCTAAAAGCAGCAAATCCTGTCCCCAGACCCCAATCCATTATGCAAGAGAGCTGTTTACCACTGCTGAATTATTCAGGGTGCAGAGAAAAACAGCTCTGAGGCTCTGTGAGAGCAGCAGGCTCACCTGGGCATCGATATCTATAGCAGGGTAGATGGGCAGCATGGCTGAAGGAGAAATGATGGGACTCGGAGTCGGCGTCTGAGGTTGGGACACTGAGGTTGCAATGCTGTGGGTAGGAGTGTTTGACATTGCAGATGCTCTTCCACTCACTGCTGTTGGACAGAAGAATCACACTTAGTCAAAGCAAAACACCTCCAAGTTTGACGTGACAATAAAGGGAACTCCCACTGACAGACAGAGCTCCCTGGAAACTGTATTTTCCACCAATATATACATTCCACACATTTAACCCAGTCTTTGAACATTTAACTCTTTAACTATGGAAAAGGTTTACTGTATTCAATCAAAGAAAGAGTTAAGTATCAGCTTGATGTGTTTTCTAGAAGCCCACCACAAGAAAAAAAAATATATTTTTTTTTTTAACCCAATGATCTTTCCTACAACAAATCAGCCATCATTTGGACCTGAGTTCCATACCTTTAGAAGCAGGGCTGCAGAACAACTCCAATCAACGGGTATCTACACAGTTTTCTTAAAACACTTTAAATATTTTCACATAAAGGTCTGTCCAACCTTCACCCCCCACCCCCCCATAAACACAAAGGAAAAGCAACAGGGTCAGGATGCCCACATGGCAGAATCTGCTGAAACCAGAGAAGTGGAAGCTTCGGGACAGCCAGTTTGCAGAGACTTTGGCCAAGGTGTTAGGTAAGCAAAGGTAACACCATTTACAGGGATGACAGTGTATGGACATGACACAGAGAGCACCGACCGCCACACTCCCCGAAACTCATTCCATACACAGGAAGTTTTCCAAGTACAGAGAGAACTTGAATCTAAAACAGCCTTTGGGGAAAAACTCCCGTTTTCCTACTTTTCCTCAGAAGAAATCAGTGGTTTTCTCCCTGTCATTTCTCCAGGTGTTTCTCAGGTGTGACAGCAAAGGAGCAAGTGAGGCACTGCTCACTTCTGTCCAGTTGACAAAAGCACCTTGAACTGCAAAATGAAACAAAGTTTTCCAACACATGTCCCAAAACCTGTACGCTAATATTCCAAGTTGTGTGCTCCCATCTCTGCAAGGCACCTGTGTTTTACACTTATTATTAATTTCTGTATTTCCTACACAAAACCTCAGCAAAAGAGCTAATAAATGTCACTGTGAGAAACAAAGAACCCCCAACTTCTAAGGCAAAAAGTATCATTAACCTTATATTTAAGGGTAAATCAGAATTCAGGATTCAAACTCCCTTGGTCTTTATGTTCAAGTGCCTTTTGAAAACATCTCACCTTAGAAATCCCACTGGTATGGAATAAAAGAGACATACAGAAGCTATGCCAAGACACTTTGGTGTAAGGTCCAAAACGGCACATGTGTTTTAAAGAGTTGCTTAGAATTCCTGTTCCTGTCCCAGTATGGGGACTGAGGAACATCTGCTATGTTACAAGAGACATTAATAAAGTTCTTAGACATTAAAAAAAAAAAAAAGTTAGTTAAGAAGGCCTTAATTCAGGTAAAGTCTATTTTTCACTTTTGCAGTGAGGGGGAGGAAAAAACCCAACCTCTTCCCCCCCACCCCAGAAAGTGATATATGTGTGATTCATCAGTAATTCACAAATATAGTTTATATCTCTACAGCACATTTCAATAGCAGACATTTATTTTAAGGGTAGTGATTTGAATATATTTATTTCAACATTACCTGTGCAGAGTTCCAATTTAAAATGATCATGCCAAGGGCGAAGAACAGGATCTTTACAGTGCCCAAACTCAAATATTCAAAGTTTTCAATAAGCCAGATTTTCACAACATCCCTGAGCACTGGGAAGAGTAGCCAACTAGCCTGATCATCAAATCTAAATACTCTGATAGTCCAGTATTTCTCCTTTCCCTCTGCTCCTCCACCTACTCTAATGGACTAGTGGCAAAATTGAACTCAAAGCCTGTACTCCACCATGAAAACATCATTACTTCGTGCCTGGGCTAACCAAGCGTTCAAAGCTAGTTCACTAGCAGAGTATTTCAGACTATCAGTTCTGTGCTGATACTAGAGCTGCTCTTTATCTTGGTTTCTTTCTGGGCACATCTCAACTTTCTCATAACTTAAATGAAAAAAGGCCACCTCACAGCAGCTCCCTTCTCCCTCTCCCGAGAAGCATTTGCACCTTCCTGCTCCCCTTTCCTCTCCTTGTGGACCATTCCATGTCTCACTAGTGCTGTCTGACTGTGGGCACAGCGCTGTCCTTATGCACTTATTCCTCATCTCCTGTAAGGTCAGCAGTGGGTGGATAAAAGCTGTTCCACACTGTACTATAACAAGCCAAGCTGAGGAACTGAATACAACAATGCACTGGGCACCTCAGCTTTTTCCAGCTGGTTTCAGGCCACCTCTACAGGCCTGTTCCCCATCAGCTCCTTCCTGGTGCCCTCAGTTGTTACAAGCCATGTTCCCTCACACAGGCTGACCAGCACTCCAGAGCCCTTGAGATGCACAGCATGCCTCAGATTCCAGCAGCCCAAGCCATGTTCTGAATTCCAGTGCAAGCCCAGCGTTGCTCCTGTGACTGAGGGCTCCAAGCCTGCAAACCCCTCCTGACCAAGGGCAGCCTGGCTGGTTATTAGTTACAGCGGTGCAAGGTGCCCTGGGGCAGGTCAGTCCCGCACCAAACCAGCTCCTGCTCGGGTCCCAGCTGGCACACAGCCCGATTTTCCTGGGATGCTGACACTCCACAGACATAAGGACCTACAGTCAATGCAGACTCTTTGTCATGCATTTAGACAGTTGCATTTAGAATTGACTCATCCCACAAGGTCACTTCCAGGAATTCATCTTATCAAGTGCTTCTTTGTGAGGCTCTGGGACTCAACATAACCCTTTCAACAGTTTCTATTTGGAAAAAAATTCACTATTAAAAACAGGGCCTTTTTTTTTTTTCTGTATTTTTACCATACCATTCAACAGATTAAATGTTTCATTCAAGACTTGCATAACTTATACTAAAAAATACTACTTCTTACAAGCCTCACAGCAAACAAAACCACCTGAAGCTCAAGAGTAACCTTTTGCTTGTCCTCAATTCCAGCATGATCAGAAAAGTAAAAATGAAAGATTATTTACCACTTACTCATTGTTTGCAACTAATTAGGCACAGAGATGCACATTAAATCAAGTTTGCACGGTCAAGGTGAAGCTTTGTTTCTGTACCTGGTGCTGTAACCACAGCTCTGCCATGGAACTAAAGGCATCTCAGAAACAGGAATTTAAATCCATGGGAATACTCTGGAAGCTTCTATTATTGCCACACCCAGAGCTACCGATCAAACATTCAGCTGCTGTTTAAATGTTCTGTGTTACACTGAGCCCATTTCAGCTCCACACTGAATTCTGATGTGTGTATTCAGGCTGGCACTGAAGTTCTGTACTCAGGTCTGTTCAGCTCTCACTTAAAACCCCCCTGAAATCAGGCCCTTTCCAGAAGAGAACTGAGCCCTCATTCCCAGGTGTGCACACACGTACCAAGGAGAGGGGCTGAGCAGTACAGAAACATTCACTCCAATTCACACTGCAAATACCTGCCATGCTACAAAAGGCACACACAGGAATTTGGGTATGTGGCAGGTGACCCAAAATCACACCTTCTCAACATGTTACATGCAGTTAAACACATGGCAAATGTCCTAGCTCCAGGTTTAAGTTATATTTATACATAACTGAAGAGCATTGCAAAGATTCTTTATAGGTTACCAGGAACTGTAATTATCCCAACTTTTGAACTGCTGTTGTCCTGTATCCCAGCATCTCTACAGGAAAGAAATTTTCACTATCAGAGCACGAAAAATGTAGTTTTATACACTTTTTCATGCATCCATTTATTTTTATTCGCTTCCAGTCTATGTCTAGGCTTCAATTCTAACATGAGGATTCCAGTGAAGAATCTCCACAGCTCCTCTAACTCTCTGTCATTTGTAATGAGGCTTTGCCTGGATACCAGGTCACACATTAGGTGCCTAATTTCAAAAGTGGTATTCCAAGTGTTTTAAACCATTCCCCATCTGGCAGTTTAACCATTTACCATACCTTCCATTCACTCTGCTTCGTTATGCTCCAACTCTTGCAGTACACACAGGACCAGGTCTGGCCTAAAACCTTCTTGGAGACCTGCTGCCCTCATCCTAACATGCTTTGCAAAGCAGATTGTTCAGATAGACAGCACTTGGGAAAACAGAAGTGCATCAGCTTAACCACGAGCACCTGAGCACTTTTCATCAAAGTGACATCACTTGTCAAGACCACGTCCTACCAGTTCATCTGTGTTCAGCTGAGGAGTCACAGTGAGCACTGCAGCCACTGCTTTAGCGTGGAAAGGGGATTAAGTGCAACACAACTGAAGGTGTGAAGTAAAGCAGCACTAACAACACACATATAAAACCTGCTTCATTCTTTTACAAAGGCCTTAAAGCACTGATGTCACTGGGTAAAGAATTCTCTGAAGTGACGACAAGCCTCTGGACAGGCTAAACATGTTTCTTGCTGGCAAAGCAGCCATTTTTATGAGTAGATATTTTTACAAGTCATAGGTTTATCATCTTTTTTTTTCCAAACAGGAGTAAAAGCTTTCCCTAGATAGACTATTTAAGGCCAACTAGAGCAACTCTTATTCAGAAGACAAGCTCCTCACACATTCTAGGCTTGATGTGGCGCTGCAGTTGCTCACAGCCTCCTCCCAGACAGCTCTCCCCTAGTCCAAAGTACTAACCAGCATTGTCATGGTGTTGTTTCTGAGCTACAATCAGATCAAAATACAACTGTTTGTACCTAGCACTGGCCCACAGAAGTTGAGTTAAAATTGCCACCTCCGCCATACCAACCTGACCAACAGGCACCATGAGTTCAGCCCTGCAAATTGAAAGGTTAAAGCTAGTTTTCCCCACTCCTCAAGACAGGGACCACAGGGTGAGTGGTACTTGCTGTAGTGCTCATGGGAATACATAAACACACACACACACACACACACACACACACACATATATATAAAGAAGTGGACATACCCTCAACTGGTCAAGCAAATATTATACCTGCTCATAACAATGTAAACCCACCTGCCATGATGTCATCCAGCGTGTCATTGAGCGTCTGAGCAGGGCTGGCTACCATTAACCCTTGCTGTGTTTCTGTGAGTATTCCTTGCCCCAGCCCTGCTAGTTGTGCTTGGCCCAGCACTGGCTGTCCAACTATAACACCTTGCAGTTCTGTAAGGTTTGCGATGGACCCTGGAGGTAAGGAACCTGCTGCCAGAGGCAAAGCTTGTGGCATGGCCAGAGGCTGAATTGGTGCAAAACCCGTCTGCGCAGCAGCTTGCTGGGGGTCATCTTTAAGCAAGATGGGGTCCACTTGCTGCAATCGTGCATAGTCTCCCTCTGAGAGTTGTTCTCCTACCCCAACGGGAGTCAGTAGTCCCAGATGCTGGCAAGACTGTTGCTGCTGCTGCTGCTGGAGCTGAATTCTTTGCGCTTTTACCTCTAGATATTGCTTTTTTAGCTGCTGCTGAGTTTTCAGCTGTAGCTCTCGCTCCACTTTCTGCAGTTCCTCCAAAATCTTTTGTTTCTTCTGAATTTGTTCCTCTCTCGTTTTGTTCAGCTCCTCAATCTTCTCTTTGGTGAGCTGGTCAGCGTGTGCCAGTTCCAGGGACTGCAGCTGAGCGTTCTTCTCTATGGCTTCTTTTATCCTCTGCTCCAGCTCTGTCAACTTGCCCTGAGCCTCTTCTACAATGCTCTCTGGAGACTGATTGGTGATGTAACCCTGTACATCCTGGTTGTTTGCTGGCAAATGACTGCTGGACTTTTGTTTAGAAGCAGCTGTGTGAAAAAGAAACCCCCTCAGAACCAATGGAAGTGCATACGAATGGCATCCTCATTACAGAGAGCTACTGCCGGGCCCTGCCTGGCCGGGTCCGCACCGAGGCACAGCACCCACAGGAGGTCAGCGTGCACCGAAGGCCCTCCAGGAACACACCTACCCACTGGAACCCAGCAGTCAGATTGCAATTTAACGGGACACATGTCTGCACGTACGGCCCAGCTATCCCTGCGCTACGGTGACAGGTCTACTCCAACAATCGTTATGCTTTTGCCAAAGGAAGCGATTGTCTCGAGCCGCTGTTACCGAGTGGTGCTACAAGGAAACGGGGAGCAAAAAGCAAGGGCATGCTGTCTCTTTACTTGGTGTTCTGTGTCTGGTGTGCTGTTAGGTCATGAACATATGCTTAAGGGATGAACACAGCCCAAGGGATGCAAAAACATCTTGGGGACCGGTCTAGGCCACCGTTTTTGCGAGTGACTCGGTACATTTTAGAAGCGCTACACTTTCTAGGACTAGGAATCCTTTTGCTCCAGGTACCCAGCTTTGCTCAGGTGACAAACAGCGCCAGAACCCAGGACAGTCATTTAGATTTAGCAGGATCTAACAGGGTGTGTTTAGCCACTACATTTTATCCACAGCAGACATGATTTTGCCTGTGTCAAAACTCAGCTCTCTGCCCGAGCAAGGCAAATATTTCAGCCTTCCTGCAAGAACGAGCGATGGACTAATCCAACTGGTCTTTTATGCAGAAGTCCCCAGTAACACAGCTGACATGCTCTGCCATACCAGGTGGAGAAGCAACAATCGGTTAATTTTGAAGGGCGAAAGGCAAATCAAAACTCAGGATCTGAGGCAGTGGAGGTGCCCGGCTTCTTCCAGCCATCCTCGCTGTATCTCCAGAACAATACAAGTGTACACACAGGATTAATTTTAGGACATGCACGCCTATATTTCCTACTGCTGATCCTTGATAAAAATTGGTTTTGAAAGAGAATTCTAAAGTACAGAAAGCGTTAAAGTGTCAAAATGGCGACAGCAAAATAGATGCAAATTTAGTTCTAGGAGGACCTGAGCCACATCAGACTAAAGATTTTATAGCACAAGAAATTCCGCCTTCAATCCAATTAGTCAAACCCACTCCGAGACTACTATCCTAAGGAAACACAAGTTATCAAATCAGCTACAGTGTGGAGATTAACATGATTTTTGCCACTTCCATTATCCAATTTCTATAGGCTTCTGGGTGACACATTGCACTAGTCCAGTACGTCAGACTAATAAGAGATTTTAACATATTTACTGAGGCAGATTTCTTGACGCTTTGTGATTACAGGGTTAGATGACTGATACTTGGTGGATAAGCAAGTCCTTAAAAAAATAAATAAAAAAATTTTTTCAAAATTGCAGTTTCCTTGACTGAATCCATAAACACTCTTCATAGGAACTACTCTGCTACAAGTGCAAGTCTCTACCTGCTGCCTCGGAAGGATATGTAGAAAATAAGCTGCAGAACTACGACTGACCTTTATTTCTGATGGGAAGGGTTGTGGCGACATTAGCAGGGGGTTTGTCAGGCTCCTGGGGTGGGACGACCATGGGCAGCGCCTGCACTGGTACTCGAGGAGCCTAAAACGTCGGAGACTAACAGATTACTTCTCTCATACTCTATGCTAGTTATAATTCAATAGAAGGTAAGCAAAACCTGTTAAAAAAGCAGACTTTAATGGTCACTAAGAACAGTTAACATGGTTTTTAACATGCTGAGTTCAGTAATTAACAACTGGAGATCATCTGATCTTGATACACTTTGCGTTTTTAACCTAAAAAATTACCTGCCAAACCATACTCAGCATGGCACGGTGCTATACTGTGGTACAGCAAATACAGGCTGCAAAGGGCCACAAATTAAATTTGGAAAAGCCTCATTAAAGCAGACCTTTACTCTTGCTGGCTTTTCCCCCTCTCAACATTTTTTCTAATAATGTTTAGAGAACAGTAAGAATTATGAAAGCACTATACGACAATGCTCAAAAGCCTTCCCCATTTTCATGACAGCTCAAAATAATTTTCAGTTTGTTCACCTACAGTTCATGAAATGACACGACTGACTCTTCTCTCATCTCTGAACTCTTGAGTAAGCTGCAAAAAGAACTGCAAGAAAGCCCCAGAGAGCACCAGCCCTGAAATCTTACCCTATTTAGATCATGGGATGGTGGGGTCAGCTGAGTGGCATCGGGTGGAGGAGCAGAAAGCAAGTTGTTTGGGTAATCTAGAAGGTAACAAACCACGCTGGTGTGACCACCTTTGGCTGCCTCGATGAGCATAGTGGATCCGTCCTGGAGAGGGAAAGATCACAGAGTTAGAGAAGAGCATCAGCAAACAACACTGACATCACCAAAACAACAGTGCAGCATTTTGGGAGACACAACCTATTACCTGCCTTCTGTCTTAGAAAATGTTCACTCCATCTGCACCAAGTTCACGTCTAAACCTAAGGCCTCGAAGAACTATTTTCAAAAACAATTAATACTTTAAAAAGTTTTCCTTCCTCTTCCACAATTACAACCTTGCAACTGGAGATACCTTTACACTCATGGTGATCAATGGACCTGCACTCCTCCTAACCCTGACTTTGATAAATATATTCATGAGCACAACACCTGCTTGTGGAAACACTGGCTCTTGCATCTTATTTCCATTTAAATCATGACATGCTGCATCAGTTGCAGAGAATACAAAAGGAGAGAATTCGCTTGGTTATCCTTAGTTTTAAGACTGATGATAAATTATCTAAGAGGAGAAATGAGGGAGCTGAGGGACAAACCTTCAGTCTGTGTGTGGGATCAGCACCATGGGCCAGCAGTAATTCCACAACTGCCAAGTGACCTCCAGCACAGGCCAGTGACAACACTGTGTGATCATTGTTAGCTGTGGTCCTGTTCACATTTGCTCCTGCAAAAACACAGGGAAAAGATCAAGTAAAAAAGACTTCAACAGCTCTATCAAAAAAACTCTACCGAGAGCAACAGAATTTAACTACTCTGCAACCTACACAGGGAAAATTCCATCTTGCTGGCTGTCCTGCTCCATACAGGGTAAGGACAGGAAAAAACCATCAGAATCAGCTCAAGAGAGAGAAAATAAGAATTCCAGGCTCTGTATCAAAGCATCAACCAAGTTATAGTCAAAACCTGGAAACCTACAGGCACCTGAAGTTAAAACTCCTGAAAAGAGTGCTCCAAGGCTGCACCGGGGGCATGGAGACCCCAGTAACCTCTAGTATTGATGCTTTTACTAGGAATTAAAGACTGGAATACACTATTTTTATTGCCAGTTGCATTCCCACTAATCTCAGCAGAAACTGAGGTGATCATTACAGGCCTCATTTGAGAATCAATGACCTACTTGAGTTAAGACATTTGAAACAAATCCAAGGAAGTTACACTAGTTCTGACACGTTCTTAACTCGGAGTATTTCTAACGTCAGGGGAACCCAAACCTTTCCGTGCTCTTACCTTTGCTAATCAAGAACTGAACAGTGCAAACATGACCTGCCCTGGCAGCTTTCATGAGAGGGGTTCTTCCACCTTCCGATTCATGCTCCTAGAGCAGATAAAGAAACGCTTCAAAATCCAAAGTACCACATGTGAAAGGAGTCCAGTGAGCCCTGAGCTTTTCTGAATGGAAAGGTCTTAGACACGGAACATCTTTTTTCAGTGTTTCACAAACTCAGATGTAAATACGCAGCTAACATTTGAACTGAGGGTATTTTGAAGGCAGATGAGCCATCCACCACCTGTCTCTACAGGTGTGAGACTCTTGGACAAGAAGCACTCAGGCACATGGTGGGGATTTTAGTTACACAGGATGTCTTCTGCCATGCTTAACTTTGCTTTTTGGTAACACACTGATGTACAAGCCTACTGAAATGTATAAATCAATTTACCCTTACCCCTACCATCTTAATTCTGTTACAGTCCACCAAATAGATCATATCCAAACAGAACTGTCTGTTGCATAAGGAATAGAACAAATTTGCGGGTACAAGGACTGACCCAGAATCAGCTCAGCAATTCGAAGCTGAATACCATGACAAAAGAACGAAATCCCCTATTTTCCTGTTCAGGCAACCTTGAATGGCTTGGAAATGCTTTAGACATCAATCACCAGAGTAACTGGTTGGTGTAACTGACCTCAGCACTTTCAGGTAATTAAACAGCCTAAAAATAGATTAGAGAACCATCACCAATTCTCAGTTAGAAGAAAAGGCTAAAAGATAATTGCTATAGCTGTATTCCAATTAACAGCAAACATGTAAATCTTCAGCAATGAACACAAAAACAACAACAAAAAAATTAACAAATCATTGGACATCGATAATTTTATTTCCTAATCCGATTTTTTTTAAAGAAGGTAATGACTCACCAGATCTGCACCTGCCTGAAGTAAGACATCTGCTACATCAGTGTGGCCATTTTCACAGGCATATGTCAGTGCCGTGTCACCCGTTGCTGTTGTTGCGTGCACGTTAGCCCCTGAAAAAGTAGTGCCAAAAGCATGTAAGCTTTCTGAAGTTCAGTACAGAAAACATGCAAGTCTGCATAATCTTTACAAAATCAGACAGCTAATTAAACTTCCCCCTTCCAGTCCAACTCCTATTAAACTGTTAACCTGATCATACTCTAGAGTAATAAAGAAATAAACTGTAAATCCAGTTCCAAGCAAGTTTACAAAACATCTTCAAAAGCTAAATTAAGAGTCCATCCAGTAAATTATTTAGGGCTCCACAGACCTTTGTAGTCAACTTCAAGAAGCTGTTAATGAAAATGTAATGAATATGGAACAAGGTATTTTTCTCTTAGAGTCAGATTAAGCCTTTACAAAACCGTTAACAAATTGACTCCATACCTGCAGCTAATAAATATTTGACCAGCTCCAAATGTCCCTCTTGAGCAGCCTCCATCAAAGGTGTGGAACACCCAAGCTCTATGTCAGCTCCCGCTTTAATGAGGAAATCTGCCACTTCCAAAAACCCTCCGCAGCAAGCCAGAGTTAAGGCGGTTTCTTGCGTCTCTTCTGTCTGAGCATTGATGTTCGCTCCTTGAAACAACAAAAAAAACCCCAGTTAGAATAAGCAGGATCAGCAGGCAAAATGTTTCCTGGTGCTCTAAGAGGTACCTTATCACCAAAGCAAACAAAAGATCACATAACTTAGTGGTGTGGGGGGGGGGGGGGGG
>JAWWLV010000144.1:766652-833149 GCA_035041135.1 Platyrinchus mystaceus | reverse complement strand
ATAACATAACTTAGTGTTCCCCCCCCCCCCCCCCCCAGATCTGTACAGCTGCCTGGTGTACAGATTCCAGCCCATTCCAGCCCACGGAAGGAAGGCCCCCCAGGTAGTTACCTTGCCCCAGTAACAGTGCCACCATCTCCTCGTGGCCTTCTCGAGCTGCCTCCATGAGTGGTGTGTATCCCTCGTCGTTGACCTCCTCCAGGTTGGCCCCCCTCTCGATTAACAAAGCCGCCAGCTCGACGTGCCCGCCACAGGCTGCCAGGGTCAGCGGGGACTCGAAGGAGTCCGCGGGCATGTTCACCTGGGCACCGCTGTCCAGCAGCAACCTCGCCACTTCCACATGGCCGTCCTGGGGAGCCCAAACACCACGGTCAGCACACTGGCCAACAGAACAACTGCTGCTCTCCACTGCTTTGTCACACACTCAGCGTCCCTCCGCAGACACAGAAAGCAAGGAGTGAGTAAAACGGGTCCGAAAACGTAATTAAACTTGCTTAATGGTTTTCCTATTTTCTCTAAGCATTTGGATAAAGGTTAAAGATCTCCTCGTAAACAGGCACCTGAGGAAACCTCAAGGATGCTCTACTGAATATGGTTCAATTCAAAACTAAAATGCCATGAACCTCATATCAAAACTGCCTGTCGATGGTGCAAGTTTTATGCAACTTCTTCATATCAGACTCAAGTTCAAGTGTTTGGGATCAACTTACTTGAGAGGGGAGGACCCCAAAATAAAGCCCAGAAAGTTGAGAGGGAGCTCACCACTAGTTTAGAAGCTGGCCTCCTCCACAACAACACTGAAATCTTTGTGCTTCCCTCCTTTCTCAGGCAGCAGCCGTGCACGCTGACCTGGCTTGCCTCTTGGCTCCTGCAAAACTATTTCACTGCTCAATTTAACAGCAGAGTCAGGACCTACTTTCTCCCTCCCAGAGAAAAGCCCAACCAAAACCATTTGTCAGGGGATTCTCACACATCCCAGGAGCCACCAGAGCAACAGCCTTCCCTTGGCAGGATCCTGGCAGGGTTTTCCAGGTACCATGACCATGCTGTCAAACTCGTTCTACCAAAAGGCAGCTCCTAAGTCCTTTCTTCCTTCAGAAATATTTGAGCATAGGATCTCAGTCATGTTTTCAGTATGCCATAAATTCAGGAGTTATTTGAAGTGGCTTTTCAGCTCCGTGTTTACACTGGAGGCCTGACAGTGACACATCCAAGTGCCATTCCATTCTGCTTCTGCTCAGACAGAAGCGGAGACCGGCCTGGTCGCTGTGCTCCAACAACAGCACAAACCCTCCAAGCTGGTTTTCTCCAAGAGGAAATTGCCACCATTCCAACCTGGAGTAACCACAGCCTGACACACCAAACAGGGGAGGGCTGCAGAGAATAAACAGCTGCTCCCCAGGAACACAGGGCTATCCCAAGGTTGTCTCTGAACAAGGTAAGTACACCTTGATCTCAGATTAAGTCCTAAGAGGCAGCAAATCGCAGCCACTGCCGTCTTTGCCAAGCTGGAAACCACAACTCCAAAAAGCTCTTTTCCAGACAAAATACCAAACTGCATCTGACATTTTTCCGCTTCATTTTCCCAAGTGTTTTATACCTCCTTCTGATATCCAGGGAGCAAAACGCGATTTCCTCTCGGAAAAATATCTAGGACATTAACTAGGACATATTCACCTTTTACATGAAATGACAGTACTATTTTAGGGAGAAACTCCAAGACTCCATAAAGAATCTTTCCTCAGGGAATTGCAGAGACGGCGCCTCAGCCATCAGGCTCTGGCAAGACAGCTCAGCGCTCACCCCGACCCACGAGGAGGATGGCACACAGCAGCACCACGGTTGGCTTCAAAGCTTCCTATGTGGGCCAAGCAGCCTGGAGGAGAACTGCTGGTGCTTCACCACACAAGGGGATTGGATCCATGCTTTCACAAACCTTGCAGTGGGGTGGGGCCGTTCAGCTCTCCTACAACAGCCAGGAAAAGCCTCCCAACTGCTGAAAGAGCAGACAAGTCCCTGAGCGAGCTGCACGAGAGCACCAGCTGGATTTCAAAGATGAAGCTCTGTGGGCATCGGTCCTTCAGCGAGAGGAGACACAAACTGGACCAACCTGCTTTTGGCTCCCACAAGGCAAGTGCCATTGCCCAACACCTCATTTGCATTAAATCAATATTAGCTGCAGTCTATAAAAACTCTGCTCCTGCACACCTTGTAGGACAAGGTTTAAACCCTCCCTTGCTACGCCACAGATAAACAGTTCTGTAACACACAGCCAAGTTCAACGCTGTTCGAGAGAAGGAGGTTTCCTTGTGCTGTTGAAGAGCAGTAACTGCTTCTGCATTAAAAAACCTGAGGAGATGGAAGTCCCTGCTCTGCTTTGTTTCACACTGCAAGCTCTTTAAATACTGCTGGAGAAAGCTGCCTCCTCTCTGCAGCAGAGCCAGAGGTAGGAGACTCTCAACTACCTGCCAGCTCTGAGCAGCAGTGTGGAAATACCTCCCTAGGAACAGCTTCCTGCAGAAATGAGAGAACAAGTTTTTCCTATTGCCCAGTAATTCCTAATAAAAATTAGGTCTCAACATTTTTGTGAGTCTTATGGCCTTTTCTTGGTCTGTTGGTGGAGGTAAAAGGGGGGAAGAGCAGCAAGGAAAGGAAGGCTTGATCCATAGCTGCACCAAAAAGATGTCCTGATGAGAATATGACTGACACATCAAACAAGGTAATTTTATCATCACCTGCCAGGCCAGCACTCAGGATATTTATGTGGCTGCTCTAGTAGGATTTCAGGGTGAGATAAAGGACAGCTGGAGTCCTGTTTATCTACGTGACTTTCTTTCCAACAACTTTTGAGAAGTATAATGGTTTCTGTTAATGATTCCCCCATCCAAAGCCATGAACTTCCCTGAACAGACATAACTGGCTGATTTTAAAACCACTGCAGTTGTTTCAGGGAAGGGCAGGTTAAATAGGGATTTACTGCCCTCTTCCATGGCCATGGGTTCACAGTGTGACTCTACACAAGGCTAATGGCATAAAAAACCCAACCCACGAGAAATCTGTTTGGAGAGAAGGAGAAAAAGGAAGTTTAAGAGACAAATTCTCAGTTCAACAGCAAAGTTATGTATCCAGATGAATGAAGCTGCCTCAGACGGACAAAGCAGCAACATCAAGGCACTGATTAGTAAGAAGTTAAAAATTTCCCCTTCCATTTTCCAGTTGCTTCCCAAACAGCTTCTGACTGTGTGTTTTCAAGGAGCACGTGGCTATGTGAACCACACTGAAACATGTTACACAGGTAACCAACCACCTACACTGAGAGACCACTCAGCTTACAAATTCCTTCCATATCATCTAGGTATGGGAAATGCCTTTAACAGCACATAATGTTTAGCACATCAGAACTCTTAAAAGTGTTTCAACAAATACTGAGAAAATTTCCACCTGAAGTTCTGTAATTTGTAAATTCCACAGTCTCTTACCATGCAAGCCTCCATGAGAGCAGTGTGCATCTCGTCTGTCTTGTGCTCCTGGTCTGCACCAGCTTCCAGCAGAAACCTCACCATTTCCAGGTGGCCTGTGTGGAAAACATAGTTCACAGAGAGAAAACTGCTTGAGAAAGTGCATTTCAAAACTCACAGAAAGGGTCTAAAGTACATAATGAAGGTAATGGATGGCCATACTATAACACAAAACCCCCACTTCCTCTGGAAAGGAGTGTTTGTATCTCTGCAATCAATCTGCACAGGGGTTTAACAGTGTAGTTACTATAAATATGATCCAATTCACTGACCACACAGTCTTAACTTTTCACCTCTACTTTCCAGCCTCACTTCAGGCTTCAGAGGCCAAGAACATTTCCTCAGAGAGCAAGGGTTTTGGGGTCTCACTTCTCTCTTTCAAACACAGCCTTTTCTCTGACAGCCACCACAAAAAAATCCCCACAATTTATGACAGCCTTCAGCAACAGTGAACCACGAATTTATCAAGGCAGATAAAAAACATGAATGAAATGCTAAGACCCAGCTTCTACACAGGTGCCACACGAGTACCTCTGCTACCAACATCAACTACTCTGTGATGCCAAGGGCCACTCCAATAGCTCTAATAAAACATGCCATAAGTGACTATAACAGCAGTTGCTGAGCTGAGGGAACGTATTTGGCCTCTTAATTAAACATCTTCATCCCTTCAGTGGGTGATGCAAGATTGCTGTCTAATGCTCTAAGGGGGGCAACAAAGGGCTGTTGCCTAAGCACTGACACCTAGAAGGCAAGGTCTTTGATTCTGCATGTTTTTCAAGTCCTAAGTAAGTCCTATAAAATTAAAAATAATTTCTGTATTTAAGCAGAGCTTTCTTTATAACACAGGTACAATACAGAAGGTCTAGCACGCTTATTCTACAATGTCAGTTGTCTCCTAATTCATTTCGCAGAGCATCTTTAAGCACCGTAACTCAGACGGAAGGTTTGTATCTTGACACTCGACCGCTCCACACACAGATCACTTTATACATGGCACATGCACGCTGTGGGGTGTCACAGCCAGGGCAAAAGCATCACAAAGTGTCTGCTCACGGCCTTTAGATGCACTTGGACCCCGTGCTGGAGCCGCCCCTTCCGCAGGGCGCCGTGCCAGCCCTCCAGCCGCGCCCCCCGTACCTTTGTAGCAGGCCAGGGTGAGCGCGCTCTCCTTGAACTCATTGGAATGCGTGTTGATGCCCGCGCCGTTCTCCAGCAGCACCCTGGCCACCTCCACGTGCCCGGCGCTCCCGGCCTCCATCAGCGGCGTGTGGCCGTTCTCGTTGTGGTCCTCGATGCTCGCGCCCGACTCCAGCAGCACCTTCACGACATCCACGTAGCCCCCGGCACAGGCGTAGGTCAGGGCCGTGTTGCCTAAAGCCGGACGGGAGGAGGGTTGGAAACACAGTTTCACGGTGTTCCTACAGCGGGAGCTTCACCTGATGCTCTGTTCTGTTTCTACCCAGACACCTTTTAATCAGCAGGGACACACTATGCTGCAAGAATGAAAGCTCAAAACAGGGAGCAGAATGAACTGCTGCTTCTAAATCAAGCTTTAAACACCTCTAAAGGGCTGGTTCCAAAATGCCCATCGTTTTCACGTCTCCACAGACAAACCACAAAAACGTCAATCTGAGCACAACAGTCCAAGAACCTGCCTTTATGAAAGATACCTTGAAAAAAGTTAAAGGTCAAGGCAGTATTGTTACTGAGACTACTTCACTGAAAAAAATATAACAAAAGTAAATAAGGTGTCCTCTGGTACCCCTCTCACCTCCTCTCTCTCCCTTTGTCAATCATTGCTGACTCCACACCAGCTCTCCACTTCCAGGCTGCAGAAACTTAAGATGATTTCCCAATTTGGTCACTTCAATACAAATGCCTACCAAATTCTCATGGGAAGAGGGAGTAGGGGGCCATTTTCTCACATCTCCTATTTTCCCCTCAGTTTCCTAGACCTGCCACCAAATAACTTTTACACGTATACACAAACTTACCAAACTGTGTTTAATATGTGACAACAAAGCCTATGTACTCAAACACTTGTCAGTTACTAACTGACCTGATCCACCTTTGTACTCTGCATCCAATAGTATTTTTGTTGCATCCAACATTTTAGTTTCATTAAAAAAAAAAAAAAGGATTTAAACAGTAAAACCACAAGGAAGCATTCTGCCTTGCTTGGCTGAGAGCCACTCCTCCCAAACTTCCAGGCCAAGCTCCCCGCCCACCGCCAATCCCAGCTCTCCAGCGGTTCCCAGCAGGCTGCTCACCTGTGGATGACTGTGCGTTCACGTCAGCACCATGAGCTAGCAGCAGCTTGACAATTTTGACGTGCCCGCCGTTGGCAGCGGCCATGAGAGGCGTGATGTCTCCTTTGATTCCCCGGTCCTCCACATTGGCGTGCATTGCCAGGAGAACCTGCCAACACACAGGGATCAGCGACACCCAAGGGACACAGCAGGGTGCCTCAAACACCTCCCTGGGCCCCCACCTGCCGCACAGAGTTGTGTGACAAACCCCTGCAGAAAGCAAGCACACCGAATGCATCAGCAACATTCAGTTTGTGTGTGAAACCTGTCTGCCAGCAAACTGGCGTTTCCTGCTCCATTAACACCCCCCTTCCAGGTGCGCAAGACTGGAATGTATTCATTTCACACTTCTTCTTGCAGGACACACACATACTACAAAGAGCCTGGAAACCAACCTGCGCAAGCTCATAATATCCTGCTGAGCAGGCCAGACAAAGGAGGCTTTCCCCTTCTTCCGTGTGCTCATTCACGCTCCGGCCCTCAATGAGCAGCTTCCGCACGGCATTTACATCTCCTTCGGAACAAGCCTCGGCCAAGCTGCGGCTAAAGACAGAGAGCATTCAGCAGTGAGACCGGACTGGGCTGGAAATGCCTGGAATCCAACGTGCCATGAGGACGCAGTCAGCGAAAAAGGAAACGCGAGCTAAAAACCTGCCAACTGCTAATTAAAGAGGTGCCAGTTTTACACTTGAGGTTTCCCAGCTAACTCGGCTGAGAACTAAGTCATGTCCACATCCACTCCCGTTATTAATTTTTAACAGAAGTTTCCAGGAGAAACATTTGCAGTATACTCCAGGATCAGAGGGCATGGAAATCACCTATCCATCTTAGGAAAGCTTTATTTGTTCAGCACTGTAACTGGTAATGAAACTAAAACAAATCACCCGCATCACTCTTCTCCTGGAACAAAATAAACCACTTCCCCTCTGTCCTGTGCTGAAATCATCAGAATCTTGTAACCAGTCACCATTTTAATATATGGAAGATTAGTTCTCAAATACGTCTGTTCACAGCGGGTCAATGCTTATTTTATTTCTCAGATCCTCTGTCTCGGTAAAAACTTTGGCAACAGCCACTGCTCCCAAGAAAGAGGAGGCTGGGTAGAAGGAGGGATGGACACAGAACAGAAGCAGCCACAGCCCAAAATTATTCTGCTTTTCATGTGTCCTGTCCCCTCACCAAGGAATGTTCCTTTGGAGTTACTCAGTGTAGAAGGAACAAACCACCAACCAGCACATCAGCACTCATTCTTCCTACAAACTCTGTTTCCACTTTATTGAAGCTTAATGAGAGCTCAGAAGGAAACCACTTTTTAATTTTCCTCCTAAACAACCCAGTAAGACAAAATCCAACTAGTAAAGCCAAAAAGTCCAGCATAAGAGCAGCGACTCCCTGTCTGAGGCTCTGTCCAGGGTCCTAAGTGATGCTGATCACCAAGAAGCCCCGGTCCCTCAACAGTGTTTTCGTTCCTCAGTTAAAAAGGCATTTTTTAAAGTTCCCTAAAAGGTGTTTTTTGATCCTAAAGCTAGTTTCATGCTGCCACTGAATGACCCATTCTAGGATTTGCAACTTTTTCGTACAGTTCTAAGGCCTGTACCATGGAAGAGCTTAGAAATGCTTTTACAGCTGGCCACGATAAACTCCTTGGAGTGCAATTCCTGAATTCGAAGCAGCGTTAATTGCTCCACCCTGCGCTGCAAGACCTGCCAGTCCAGAACCGTTTAACCGGAGAATCCCAGGTGATAACCTGGCACCTGGCAGGAGTTTCACCGCCCCACGAGTGGCAGCGACACGCAGCCGGCCCGGCTGCTCCGGAGAGCGGCGCGCGCGCTGCCCGGCCCGGGGCCGCCTTACTTGTCCGTCTGGCCGGCGCTGGCTGTGCTCTCCGCCCTCATGCGGGTCAGCGCCGCGGCGGCTTCGTCCAGCGCGCAGCTCACCGACGAGGTCAGCCTGCGCAGCACCTCGGGGTCTGCGAAGGCCTTGCCGTCCGCCGTCGACAGCTTCCCGATTCCTGCCGTTGCGATTCCCGGCCGACGGGGGCCGCGCGCCAGGCGGGGAGAGGGAGAGAACAGACAAGTTCAAATTGAGCCTGTGAGAGCAGAAACGTTCCGAGCACACTCAACTCCAGCTTCCACCACGACAGGATTAACTGTTTACAACACTAGTTTAAAAGCTGCGCAAGATTAAAGCCCTCCAATCCACACAAAGCAACGCTTTTCAACTACTGACAACTACTTAATATATGCAACTACTAAACCTTTTCATACAGCAACTGTTACAAAATGAAACCTCCCTCAGCAATTTAAGGTTTGATACCACGGTGCAAGCAGAGGGCGGGTGTTCATTTTGACACAGGCTTTTAGCAAACTGACATTGGAGGAATCTGACCCCAAGCACCTTCACACGATTTTCCAAATCTTGAAACGCTCTAAATCAAGTCCTTTCCCCTCTGTGACACCCTTGCCCAGTCCCCCCCCTGCAGTACAGCTGCAGCTGTATCATGCTCCCATGGATTAGCCTTATGCAAGCGATTCCAGGATGGACTCGTGTAAGGGCTCCGGGGTCAAACCTGTATGGGACACGAGGACTTACCCGCAGCTTCAAGTAAAGCTTCTAATCTTGCCTGGGTTTCGGGATCTACTGTTCTCAGGTCAGCACCATCAGCAGTACTCGACAACAGCAGTTTGGAAGCTGTTTCCAACATGGGGTTTTCGAGGTCATCCTGATCCAAGATAAATGATTCCACCTGGAAAGTAACAGATTTGGTTTAAGAATGATATAACTGACCAGGACTTAATTATCATTTAAGCATTTGCTTTTTAAGTACTTTGTTGGCCTCAGCTATCTCACTTCAAGTCTGATGTCTCCTAATGCAACATCCAAAGAAAACAACCAAAAGGACCAGCAGCACTTTCCACATACCATCAGCTCCAACGCCACACACAAGAGCTTCACAGATTCTCGCTCAGAAAAACCTTCATTTAGAATTTTGTCTACAAAACATGCAACCCATTATATCTGCCTTTTTTGGAAAACAGACTCTGAGTGGTCCACGTTCTTCTCCAGATTCGACTTTGCTGTGCCCTCCATTTGTTTTTGTTGTGAAACACGTAGAAATTAAGGAAGAAAGGGGTATATTAGAGAGGAAAGCCCCTAATATCCAGTTCTGCTATCCTGCCTGTCAGAGGAGGCAAGCAGTGTAGAGAAGACTCTTCTCTAGGAGTTCCACGAACACACTCCAAAGCCTGTGAGGCAGCCACTATAACAGTTATTAAATTATAAAGACCAAGAGTAATCACCCCTCTAACAAAGCTCAACAGCTTCCAAAATTCCCAGTTTCAAACCCCAAAGGAATTAAAAAATAAAACCCAATCCCGCTCCAAAATCACAATCAATCCAAACGCCACTCTGCCTGACACACAAACCACATGTGCCAGCCACCCCTACAACTGATTACACTTCAGTACCTCTGGATAAAAGCTGTACTGTCTGTAGTACGGCAGCCATCTATTTCCACATGGGATACTGCTCATCGAGACAGAAATACAATTTATTTTATTTCTTCAGCTTCATGGGTGCCTCTAAAGTTTCAAAGCAGTCCCATGAGCATCACAAGTTGAGATTCCTGCAGATAAATGCCCTAAGAATCCATCTGTGTGGGCAGATGAACCAGAGAAGCGACTGGTTCATCTCAGGTCTCCCGGAAGGTCTCTCCAGCCTCACATCCATTCTCTTGTCACAAGGGCAGAGCTCACACAACTTTGCCTTCTGCCTCCTGCTCAACACTTCCTAGGATATGTTCAACTTCAACCTTTTCCATTAAAGAAGGCAGGCTGAGAACTACTTCCCAAATTTCTTTGTTTTATCCCTTCAACAGCATCACAGAAACAAAACCTCTGGTCAGCTCTTGGCAATACACAAATACTCATCTCAAGGGCGCCTCTGAAACCTCCCTCTGCTGCTCTGCAGCCTCTCTGCCCTCCTGCTCCTCCAAACCTGGGAACACGGAGCTGAAGGGGAGGAGTTCCAGCTTCAGATCCCAGTGGCTCCGATGCCAACAGTGGGACAGCCCTGCAGCATTCCGTGTCTCTCCTCAGCACTATTTTTTCCAAGTCATACCCACACAGGCCGCTCCTTCCAGTGTGGCAAACTGGTGAAGGCAACCCCTAGTTTCCTGCCCAGTCCTAAGAACTTCCCACTGCTGCCTCGCCGGGGGCCTTTGCCCATCACTGCTCCCCGCACCTACACCACCAATTTTAGGCCAGCTTTGGTTCATCTGAGGACTTGCCATTTGTCTCCTTCCAGAGGACAGGCTGCTGCAGCGAGGGAGAGGAACCGCTGTGCTGCTCGGGAGCCAAGTGACAGATCTTACCACTGGAAAGGCAAATCCGGAGCTGTCGGAAGGATTCTTGGCTCACCCAACTCATGCAAAATCCCAACTGCTCAGACTAACTGAAAAAAAATCTCCTCCCAGTGAGATAGTGAACAGCTGGCCGTGGTTCTTCCTAACACTATGAAATATTTGCTAAGAACAAAGTCAAAATAGGAAAACGTCTCTCCCCCACTCACATCCTCTCCCCAAAATTAGGTCTTTTATGCAGTTTTAGTTTTGAATGGAAAAATCTTCCAATCCTTCCAGCCAAGAATATGAGCGTGGTGTGATTAAAAATAAACAACCCAAGGAGAACAAGGAGAAGCAGCAATCCACCCACAAACAACACAGCACCGAGACACCCACGAGGGACCAGAAGAAAAGTTTTGAGAATGTTTGTATTATGTGCTGCCATTTAAAACACTTCAGAACAACATCAAGACATCTATTAACTGAAAAAACCACTTTAGACTATTTTATAATATTAAGTATAGATTAAAAATCTTTCCTTTTCCAAGCTAGAAGAGATCCACCTTCAACTGCAGCTTGCAGAATTCTCACCCAGTGTCCAGTTACTCTCCCCTGCAGTCTCAAAATTGCCATTTGGATTCAGAGCTTCATTACACTTAGAGTTTTGCCTTTTCACCTTTTCAACATGACACAAAATGCCATACAGGGGATAGAGATAAAAGACACAGTGTCTAACAGTGGGGGAACACAACTGGGTTTTGGTAGAAAACTCCTCTTTGGTTTCTCACAAAATCCTGCCTTCTCCACAAAAGCTACGGACTGAAGACAAAGCATTTCCATGTACCAAGCCAAGTAAACAGACATTTCCTTTAAAGGGCTTCAGATGTATTTTATTTCCCCTAACTAAAAAAAAAAGTGTAGAATAGCACACAAATGCTCCACCTCACATATCAGAATGTTTCATCTGCGTTCTCCGTCAGTATTCCTCCGATCCAACAATACTCTGACATAACCCAATTGTTCAGACAGGCCCCAACACAAGCCCTTTTACAAGACTTCTCCTCCTCTCTTATCCTGCAATAAAAATTTCGTGTTCTGTACTTGCATAAGTTTACTTGCCTCATAATCATTTCTAATGTACTCGATGCTTCCACAATCGAGCAGAACAAAATTCCCAAGTTCTGGCTGCTCTCAAACAGGACTCATGTCTGTACACCCTGAAGACAGCCCTGTAAGAAGTCAGTAATTTTATATTTTGACTGCCAAACACAAAATACCGAACATGCCTTTTAAGAAATGCCAGGTCAGGACACAAAGACAAAGCACACCTGAGCTGCTCTGACATGGCTCTTGCCACCACGCGCTGCTCAGTCCAACAGAGACAGAACTGAGCTCTCGATGGTAACTCCACCCTCAGCCATCTCTCTCCATCAAGCCAGTTAGAGAAAACTGCCATCAGCACAGATCCCACCCTGGACACAAGTCCATAGAGAAGCTTCCACATCAGCTCACAGAGATGTGAACTAAGGTCAAACAAGAATCTTCCTCCCTCACAGTATAAATATAGTTTCCCTCACAATATAAAACCCAACAAACCCCCAAATAACTACACACACAGAACTCCCCCACTCTCAAAACAGAAACAAACACAAAAATAAAAACACCCATGCATTAAGGACTTGAAGAAAAGCTCTGAGTCACCTATTGACTCCAAATTTATTACTTATAAGGCTAAACATGGATTAGCATTTTCCTAATTTTACATCACGCCAGGGAAGGAGGAGGGAAGAAACAATCCACCTACAAACAACTGTCTCTTCACATCGGAGATAGAAATCCAGTACCCAACACCAAGCAGCTCCTCTAGAACCACACCATCAACTAAGCTATCAAGCTAGGCAAGTCTCCTAAATACCAAAATGGGTATACAGTGCCTACATTAACATCACAAGCTTAAAATGACAGCAACTCTAATCTAATTATCAGCAGAAGAACCTGCCACCATTAGCATAGAGCTTTATGATGAGCTGAACTTTATCAATAGGAGAGAACAATAAAATCAACTCTTTCAAATGTCCTTTATGACTAATGGCAGGAAACACTTGGTTTCCAGCACCCACCACCCTCACTTCAAATGCCACAAGCCCATTATTTATCCATCTAATAAACACATGGCTCTGCTCATTAATTTACAGAGCATCTCTGGCATCAGGTTATCATGGACTTAGAGTTTTGCTCAATCACAGCTGTGCTACAAGGACAGCCCAGAGGCATTAAGAAAAGGCTATAAAAAGTAATTTTCTGCTTCCCATCTCAGGTCCCCTGCCCGATTCCAAGTACCCATTTTGGCAGTCCCATTCCCTGCTCCTTCTCCTTCAGTCCATGCTGCAGGCACCCAGTATTGCTGTGCTCCTGCTCTCCAGCATTTAGCCAGCGATGAACACAGAGCGATCACTCAAGACCCCACATCACATACAAACTACAACCCCTAAAATAACATTGCTGTAACACGTGCAGAGCAGCAAAGGGTTGCTTCAAGTGTACATTTGGGCACACAGTGTCATGACCCAGCCCGAACACTTGCTCAGAAGAACCTGAAAGGCACCTCTGGCCAAACATCCAGTGACATCTTCCTGCATTTTGGCCATGTGTAGTAAGAAAACAGACAACATAATATTTTCCTGTCTTGAAGACGTGCTCCAAAGCAGCAGTAAGCAGTTCTTGAGGCAGCAGCACGGCAGCAGAGCACTGCAGTGAGGTGTCTGGCAGTCAGGCTCACACAACAGCTCTCCACAGGCTGTGAAACAGCAGCTCGGGCTCATTAACATAGCAGGATTTATTTTTTAACCTTCAATGCTTTTAAGCACCATGACATACAACAACAGCATCTGAAACCAGATTTGGATGAACCACACTAGCCCAGACAAGTATTTTAAAAGACAAAAAAAACCCCAGCTTTCATGAAATATTTTTTTCTCTGCAGGTTTTGTCCTTATTCCTGGGGCTGGTCCCTATTTTCCAAGTCTACAATCCAACACAGCTTTTCTCAGATGACTCCCATAACTTCTGCCTTATATTAGACACTGAATACAATGTAGAATTTGCTAAATTTTTACCTTGGCACTCGGGCCTTTGGTGTTTGACACCCACAGGGTGCCAAATGGATCCTATAAGCACCAGTACAAAGCCTTTCCAAACAACCTTGTGGACAAGGAACTGCCAGTGGCTACTGCGAGACAGCAAACTGCACCCCCCCAAATAAACCTTACTTGACACTGCTTTTGGATTAGTTCTTCATGAGGTACTTCCTGCCGGTTAGCAAGGGCTGTAACAGTCGATTTTTCCCAGCTCCCAAATTTTTGTAGAGCAGCAAAAGGTTTTTAAAGACAATGTGAAATTTAATGAGGATTTTTGAGTCCCTCAAAATGGTGTTGCGAAGCCACCTTCAGACCAAAACCACTACCACTGCCAGGTCAGTTAATAAACTTTAGCCCTACTACACTGACTTCAGTCCCACTGTAGATTCTTCCCTTACTCAGCTAAAAGTGACTCCCTTAGGGTGAGCAGCTTTAATCCTGATTTCCATGAGGAACTCCTCACGCCTGACCCCCAGCCACACTGCTTTCCCTGGCGTTCCAGCAGCCCCTGTCCAAGATAATCTCAGCTTTCACTCTGCAACAGTTTTAGCTCTCACACCTCCAAGACACTGCACCAAAAAAAAGTACACATAGATATATATATATGTCTTTCATACAACTTTGATGAGCATTTCTTTACAACAACACATTTTTCTCTGTTCACTCTGCGAATGCACCCTCTGACTGTTTCACCCAGAAATAGCAACGTTTATACTATTACCCCGCAACCAGAACACACAGGAGGAAATAAGACCCTTCCCAGGGCAAGAACAAAGTCCAGCTCTGACTGATAACTAAGCTCCTTTTGCACCACACCAGTAGGTATTTTTAATGTCTTATATCTAACCATTTGATGCACATCAAGGGATTCCTGAGGCAAGAGTGGATTAAAACAGAGCGATGATATATCTGGAACATGGCAAACCGGGCCAAGTATTTTTCACCTCAGGATCCAAAACCCAACAGGCAAATAGGCAACCCAAAACCTGCAAACTGTGATGTGTAATACACCATAATAAAGCAAGAACCTCATGCCTGCTCTCCCTCATCCTGCTACCTTTAAGCCCTCAGAATATCACCTCTGATGCTTTCAAAATACATGAACCCATCTCAGTCTCAACACAGCTCAGCAGAAAAAATACTCTGATTTGAAATATCAAGACAGAGAAATCAACATGTCTACAAATAAAAGAGTGGGGATGTATTTGGGCTTTCTCAAACTATTAGGGCAAAGTCTGTGGCTCTGCCTTTTCACCTACATGTTTCCAGGTGAAACTACCACTTAGCTACACAGGTTTCAAGGCATTTTAAGATGCAGATCTTCACAGCATTAATAATGTATTATAGAAAAAATTCCATCCAAGCTTTACTGAAGCCAAGGCTCTGGCAGTGCCTGCTACTTCTGTGGATTAAACCAGAGCATCACCACCAGCCAATTTAGGTGAGATAGCTCTGAAGTGAAAGTGATGGTTTCCTGGCTCCCTAAGACACCATTTTCTTTATCTAAAGACCAGCTCCCTGGTCACTACAAGGGAAAGCAGACAGGGAAGCCAAGTGCAGCAGATGATCCTGCCCACACTATTTCAGCCTTGCAGATTTTGTGGGTTTTCCTGCAATCTATTTTCCATGAGGAACAAGCTGTGTGGTTCTCACTTGCCCTACCCTGCTACTACAGCAGCACTGTCACCACAGACTCCGTCTGACAGCACCATCTCCTCCCTGCACAGTGAGGATCACTCCCATTTATCTGGGATGCACAATCACATCTGTTGTCTTCCCAATGTGGACTGACCCTCCCCAAACCAAAATGCCTCGTTCAGCAGAAATCTGAAGTCTGGCAGCTGGAACATCTCAACAGTATCTTCTTTCATTTTATTCCTTCAACTATACACTCCATTTCTCTCGCTGCTGCCAAAAAAAAAATACCAAGGGGGAGGGAGGTGAGAGGAGTAACAGTCCTTTGCTGCTGAAATGGCATAACAGAGTCCCCAGACTGGCACCAGCAGAGTCTCTGCTGCAGGGACACCTGCATTAGGACTGCAGTGTGCTTCTGATGACGAGACAGGTGCTGAGGTATTCACAGGAAAATTCCCTCTCTCCTCCTCACGCTGCATCCCCAGCAGCACACCCAGCAAGGAAAACAAGAGGCAGGCAGGCTAGAAGCTGTGGCTGTGAGAAGGCTGTGAAACTACAAGGAATAATATTCTTTTTTTCCGTCTCAAATCCTAATTCCAAGCACTTGGCGCACTTCCACATCAAGCAAAGTCATGCATTAGCTGGTATTCAGCTGCAACCATTCGTGCGAGAAAAATTTCATGCCAATGTAAAAATAACAACACCTCGTCTCACCACGGTTTCAAGTTCCCTGCCCCAATTTCACATTTATGGGGGGGGGGGAATACACATGATTTAGTCTCTGACATGAATAACGAGATATAAAAATCACAATTAAAAAAACCCCATTGAAACACGTACTCATGCTTCTGAAAGCTCAGCTTCAGACAACGCTGTCACATCAAAAATAAAAAGCTGCCACGTTACCGATCCAACCCCACGAACACAGGTTTGCACCTTCCTTCTCCCTCCAAACCCCACAAAAGCTGAACTTTTGAGAGAAACCATCTCTTCTGGAGGGGGCTTGGAAAGAAGTGACCACAGAAGCAAAGCTCTGACAGTGTATAAGTAACTCCTACATATATCATTTGAGATGTGGTGCTGTACCTCAGAGCCACAGACAAGCAGGTAACACCTTTAAAAAAGGCTGTTCCCATGCTGGTGCAGAACCAAAATGGAAACTGCTCTCTGCAAAATACCCCTGGACAACTGAGGGATACCAAAGGGACAGCCTGAGCCTATGCAGGCAAGTCACCCTTAGCAAGTCACCTGTCACATCTTCCCCACTGCTAAGTCTCTTCAGCAGAGACAAAGCAAAGGGAGCACAGAACCACGAGGAAGGAGATGGTCCAACCGAGCGTCCCAGAATCACCCCCTCCCTTCGATGCCAAAATCCTCCAGTGTCACACCTGAACAGCAACTGCAGCCCTCTAAGACTCTCTCTCAAGTACCTGAGTTAAGCATCACTTAAGCTACTTACCAAGTTACTTATAGGGCCACTCAAACCAGAGTCTCCTCAGCACAGGTGTGAAAAGCTGAGGGGGGTTACACTCGCTCTGACCCCCCCAGGCTGTGCCATGGGCTTGGTAATAAAAACTACAGAAATGGCATTTTAGTTTTCCTGAAGGACAGCTCAAGGACTCTCAAACTCCCTGGATAAGCACATCCTGAGGACCCACCACCACAGACTCAGACAGATCCTTAATCACGACACAGCCAGCTCTGATGGATCCAGCAGTAAGAACTAAGGACTGCAAAGAACACAAGGAGTACAGAACAGCGCTGCTGTATGAAGTTGTTTCAGTTTTGTCATTCAATATGTAAAAATTGGGAAGTACATTAAGCATGACTCTGCTCTTAACAGAGGATTTTGGGCATCCACCTGGAGCACACCTCATTCACAGCAACACCAGCATCTCCACACGGCGAGTGCACTGCTAAAAAGGGACTGAGGAGTCCTGCTGTGCACTGTTACATCCTATTCCTCACTGCCCTACTTTCAAGGGACTAATTATTCTCTTAAGCCTTGTTTAAGGAAGGTGAGCTCCCAAGAAAGAGAAAATCCTTCTCTAACAGTTGGTCACGTTCCTTTTCCACCGGACTCACCTTTTGCCTTGACTGTATATTCCAAGGATGTTTAAAAAAAACCAAACATGCTTGAAATATTCCAAGGATAGATTTAATTAATTCTCAATACAAGCACTTCTAAGCCTGCAGTGAAGCACCTTGCTGCACTGACAGATCCACAGCGACTGGCTTGGATCTTGGGAGCATCTTCCTTTAAAGTGACAACTAAGCCAAGGGTGAAGACCTAAGAAAAACTCCCAAACATCTGTGCTGTTAAAAGCACAAATGCATTGTTTCAGTGCTACCTCTACAGGAGCCAGGGGTGAAATCCCAATGATAATCTATTATCTTTATCACTGATTAACTTCAGGGAGCTTGTCTACACATTTGTTGCCTGCAGAGTCTTCAAGGAGAAGTACCTTGAGCTTTCTTTTCACAGCTCAATAAGCAGCCATTTCTGTCACTCTCAGGCGTTGTTGTAACACACCAAGACTCTTCACTAATCCTTCGAGAAGGGAGTTTACAGCAGCTTTGCACAACTAAAGATGGCCCAACTTCTCACAAATGCTTTCTTCTGGAATATTTTTCCCTTCTTCCCTTTCCCTGGCCCGACACACTGTGCTGAAGTTTCAGCTCAGAACTGTGCACACCCATCCATTTCCAGTCGAAACAAGTTGTTTTTCTAAGGATTGTAGCTCAGCCCAGCTGAACAATGGGAACACGACATCCGAACTCGTATGTGGACAAAGCCAGCAGCAATAAAGCCCTGGGCAGAGAGAGCTGTGGGGCCTTGCCCTCCCCCAGACTGCCTGACAGCGAGCTGCAGTGTGTCCAGGCAGGAGCAGCTCCGACCCTCGTGCTGCAGCCAGCCCTCAGATGACCCAGGGCAGCTCCTCTGCCTGGGAGTCCCCGCCAAGGAAGCTGCTGAACTTCGCAAACCACGCAGATCCTGAGGATTTATAGCCCATCATGTCACCCACAGGCAAGACCACCCCCCACCCTCTAATCAGAACCACCTCTATCCACTCCAAATTCATTTCCCCAAAGGAAGCCTCCACATGGTGCGTTTTCCCTGACAGAGTACGCTCCATTTCTAAGGTTAAGACGACAAACCACGGATTTTCCTGGTCTCCACCAAGAGATGCTTTAGATTTTTACACTAAATGTGCCAGAAAGCATTTCTCAGCCAGCACACTTTCAGCAATCAGCCTAGTCAGCTTGGCCACGTTCCTCCTGCGGCTGCAATGACTACAGCAGTGGGACAACAGCTACGATTCCCACCAGGAGCAAACTCCTTGGCCCTAACTGTTGTCAAATGACTTATTTCTCTCTGTTTGCCAACTCTGATATAAAAGCCAAATTTGCCTCCAAAACAGAGGGCAGCTCACGTGCTCATTTACATCCCAGAGCTTCCCAACAGAAGACAGACCTCCATTCCATGGAAGTTTTGGCATGCAGACAAGTTACTAAGCCAACAGTAATTTCCTTCAACAATATCAGGAGGTAAGTGATCCACGTCTGTCCACATATTTTCATCCTCAAACACAGATGTTGAGATATACAGACTGGTAAGATCACAGGACAGGAGAAATAACGAGAACAGAAATAAAGGATTAAAAACCTTGTATTCCCCCAAGGTTTCCAGATAACAGCTGTTTTTTTCCTGGAGTGTAGCCCCCAGGACAGTGTCTGTAGGAACCCCCCACCAGCACCCACAGCCACCCACGCAGCAGGACCAGCTGTCCTTGGCTCGGCAGCGATGACGGCTCCCACGCATTCCTGTCGTGGGAAAAGGAGCCCACAATGCCACCGTTCCATGAGAACACGACCAACCTTTGTGAGTCCAACGGACACTTGAAAGGCTCTGTGCATCACACCAATTTACTGCTCAATTGGATCCGGGCTGCACACAAACCTGATGCTTAGGAGACTTCCCCTTCCCAACCACAAAGCCCTTCAGTTACCAGCAAAACTAAGGGAAACCAATTTCCCTGCTGCACAAACAACTCCACCTTTACTGCTGCAGCAGCACCTCGAACAACTTCTCATGTCCAAAAACCACCTGGAGCGTTTTCCTCAGAATACTGAGGGAATAACCCAGCTGTGGTGCAACACATGCACCCCACTGCACCTCCCAGCCCTCTCCACCACCTTGTTGGGAAGGGCACAAATCAAAACAGAGTCCAAAATAGCAGCAGGGATTGAAGCAACCTTCCCGTGCTCTACAAAAAGCACTGCCACACAACCCCTCCCCAGCCCTCCCTGTCCCCTCCATGGCAGCACACTGTCTCTTTGCCTGTGCTCAGCAAAGTGGAGATCTACCCTGGAGGAAAAGACACGTCCCTGACAGACATCCATCTCTCCCACCACTGCAAGGAAGAAAAGCTGTTCTCCTCCCACTCCAGACTGCCTGTTTTGCCCACTGTGTATAACCCAATCTCCCTCCACAACCGTTTCTCTCCTCCAAGACAACACTGCAGAATAAAAGCCTTGAAAAAAATGACTGCAAATGCACCTAAGCTGCCTATTTCTTCCTCAGTGTTCCTGCTGAAAGGAAATCCTCTCAGACTCTCAGTTCTGACCACTCATGCCCATACTCTGCCATGTGCATTTCAGGCAGCAGTCACCCAAAGGACACACAAATTTACTCATTCATTCACTGTGGCTACTGAGCATAAAACGCGGTGAGCGAGCGGCCTGAACTGCACACCACCAGTTGGGCTTGAAACAGAAATAGTTTTAAGCTGCCCACATGTTTTCTTACACAAATTTGGCAGGAAATCTTTCCCTTCTGTAAGTAGTTTTGGTCGGCTGCTCTTCACAACAGCAAGTGCTCTGCACTGAAGGATGAGGCGGCAGAAGGGAAGGAGGACATGTGGAGGAGGGACAGGATGAACACACAAACAGCTACTCTGTTCCAGTCCAACTCAGAATTCCCTCTGGCATGAATGGAACACTGACATGTGCATGGGCTTCTTCACAGCAATACAGGATCTACTGGGGAGCAGATATGTAAAGCAAAAAGCAGCAATGTGAGAACAAATTTTTTCTTCAAGCAACACCATGTGTAGCTTGGCTTAGTCACGGCTTTGCCTTCCCACCACCACAGCAATTAGAGCATCAGTCTACTGACAGGGCACCTCATGAGACAACTCCACCCCTCTCTTCACAATCCCAACGCAAAACACCATTCCAGGGTCCTGAAGAACCAAAGAAATGTGGTTTCTTTGTCCCATAACTCATCTTTCTTGATGGCAGGTGGCACCTCCTTTACCCAAGCCATGCTACACTACGTGACCAATGGACAGGAGATATGGACACTAAAGCACACTAGAAACAAGAACTACACAATGCAGAGAGAATTATTGTTCCAGGAAGGACAGAGATGTCAAACATTTCTCTCTTGATAAAAAAAAGATGGAGACTCAGCAGATGCGCATTTTGCTTCCAGCCTGCCCAAAATGTAAGTGAAATGGTCATACTGTTTAGCTCACGCAGGTTTAGCTCCCATTCCCCCCACCTTAACTTCCCACGGCAGGAGACAGGAAAGACAGCAGCAAAGCTGCTACTGCCCCAAATTCACCATCCAGTGGAGCCTGGAGACTCAGGAATGGTTCCGTAAGGAAAGTGTTTTAAATGAAGATCAGGAAAAAAGTTCATCCTGAGAAAACCAAATGCCAAGTGCCATTCAACTGCAGAGCAAGCTATAGAAATCCTTTTTCCCCCCCCCGTGCAGATTACAAGAATTTGCTTGTATCCTGCCTCCAGAAGTTCTGCTGCCCACATTCAATTTAACCCACCAGGATCACGGAGGGGACAGTAGAAACCAGAGGTCCTTAGAGGAGATCTACATTTCTCCTGCTGAAATAATTAGTGTTGGTAATAATTGCTGATATCTCTCCTCATGCAGCATAACCAAGTCAAAGTATTACGCAGAGATATTTATGAAGTTAACCAGAAGCAGTTTGGGAAGATAGGACTAGTTAGGCCAAGAGCTTTGACATTACCTCGAGTAATTCCCATTTAATTCATTGGTATTTCTTCCTTCCCTATAAAGTTCACTGGATAAACAGCTGTGCCACTGTCCCAAACCACAGACCACACTTACACTGCCCAGAACTGAGCCCCCCAAAGCAGTGCAATGAACCAGCTGAAACGGAACGCCGATTTCCTTCCCTGTTCTGGCATTTACAAAGGAAGGATTTTTTTCAATGAAGGAACCAGTAAGGCCTAGTTCACCAACCTTCTCTTCTGAAGGGAAGCAAGAGGATAAAGTTACAGCAGGAGACAATTGGATTCAGTATCTGATTAGAATTCCTATTGTTACCGCCCAGGGAACCGAGCACAGAAGGAATTATTTCTAATAATTTCGACTCATTTGGTTAAAATTCTGACAAGCCTGACAGTCACTGAATTCTTCCACCAATACAAAGTACTGTTAGGCATACCTAATAAATGAATTACAATTTTTTTTGCTCTAGTTGGCACACCCAACTGAAAGCTGCTGCATATTAAACAGATTTGAACAGTTTTTACATATGGTAAATGAACAGACTTGTGCAGGTAGCTAAAGCAAGGCACGAGTACGACTAAATCCCAATGTATCTATTTTCCCCATCATATCAAAAACAGGCTCTATTAAAAAAAGTAAGTCAAGGCTTAGGGCAAAGATAGCAATTTAAGTGGAGTCCTTCCTTTTCACTGTTGGCTTCCCGTGTTAGATAGAAACATCATGTGCCAAGTTCCTTCAAATCACCACAATTTTGATTTCCACTCTCCTCTTAATGCTTCCCATCACATCTGTTCCACAAAGGTATTTTCCCATATTTATTCCATGTTTACACGGTCATAAAGTGACAGAGAAGCACTATTTACACCAGGCAGTTCCCTGGGTTTCCTTCCCACAGGATTTTGATGCTGAGGCAGTGCAACAGGTTGTTTTGAGTGTGGGTTACAGCTTTAGAGCATGTGACTTCCTATCAGTCAACACAGCCAGCAAATTCCAGCAAGGCAAAGATGTGAAGAGATTTCAGGCACATGCAGGAAAAAAGGAACGAGTACCTTAGCCATGAAAACAACCTTTTTACACATTTCCATGGAAGTTTAAAGACAGGATGTATGGAGGGTGTAAAAAGGGGGAAAAAAATCTAAGTAAATCCACCTGCCTGAAACAACTCTCTCAATTCTCTTCATGTTTTGCATTAAGGACTCGGTCTGAACAAACAGCTGAAAAGATGAAGAGCCTGGGTCCAAAAGAGACCTCTGCAAATCACGTAGACCCACCCACTAGTCTAGGCCTCAGTTAAGCTTTCCCAATTAGCAAGGCCCTCACTGGCAGACACAACCACTGAATAACACTGACCTTTCACCAGCAGTTACCAAGGATGAAGTTGCTTTACTGCCTTAGAGGTTTCTCGCACAGTAATTGCCTTTTCACATTACTGCACCAAGAACAAACCATTACTGAAAAAGATAAAGCAATAAAGCATAAATAACAAGAATGGTTCCAAATGATACCATCAAGCTTGTATCCTTTTCCTGCAAGTCAAGGAGAAACAGCTTAAGACCCAGAGAAATTGCATCTCCCAGATTTTACTTCCCATTTGCCACACAAAGGAAACCAGCTCCCACTCCCTGCCCTGCACAACAGTCTGATCAAATCAGCTGGGAGGGGACAAGTAACAGAAATCCAAGATAGGATTTGGTTTTCCAGAAGGTTCAACACATGCTTGTTCCAAGCCCTTTGCCTCACATCACATCAGAAATGGGCAGATGAGGCAGTATGAGGAGGAGAGCAGCTCCAAAGGATAGGGAATCACTCAGGATATTCTACGACTGAAATGATCGGGGAACGCTGGAGCACATTAGTGGCTGATACCAACCTCATATGGGCAAACTCCTTAACAAGATAGGAAAACAGGTAAAAAGTAAACCAGACAAGATTACCATGAGAAACTGTGAGAAAGAAAACAGGGAAAGGATTAGCCTGTTTAAGAGCTGGAACGTGGGAAAGCTACTAATGCCCAAATACTGCAATATAATGCTGATTTTAATCTTCAGACTAAGAGACTACAATGTTTATTAATATTAAAAGCCTTGGCCTGCTAAAGAAAAGAAAAATTGCATTGCAGAGGCCTCCCTGATCTCTGAACGTGCATTGTAGACATGACTCTGCTATTCCATGTTTGCTCTCTATCAGTGTTCCATGGAGCAGTCAGGAAATACTCCCAATATCACAGCAACAAATACAGATTTTTTTGCTATGACTTTGTGTTTCAGTTCAAGGCAGGTGGAAGATATTTACCTTACACTACAAAGCCGTTAGTAAGTAGTTAGTAAGGACACAGAGGAAGTGCCACATAAGGGCTTGTGCTGGACTCCAGTCTGCCTCCCTGAAGCCGAGCACAAACCAGCTTTCAAAGAACCTGAAGGTCAGAGCACGTGGCTGCTCTCTTGAAAAGTCTCAAATCAACAAAGCAAATATAAATTTACCCCTCCACTGTCCTAAGTTCCTAAGTGGGTTTCTGAGTTTGCAGCCCAAGTTCAGCACACAACAATGCAGACCACATCCTCATCTGTCAGGACAGAACCTATTCTCCCATCCCAGAATATGTTTCTGTTGACTAACTCAAGCAGCAAAAGCACAACTACTCTGCATACCATACTGAGGTCTCCTGTAACATAATTATTCCTTCACTGGCACACAAAAGCCAAAACCTGAAAGGTTACACAATAAAAAAAGCCTTGTGTCAGTAAGGTCACACATCAACAACCAAGTGTGGCCAAGATACAGGAGCAGAAGAACCAAGTGAACGGAAGCTGACTGCACATTAACCCCACGGTGCTGTAATTTTACTCAACTGTATTCCCAAAGCTTTCAATGCCAGATTCAAGTGCCGGAGCCAAGACAATGTTCACCTTCAGCTGAGAGCAGCAAAGCCAGCTCCAGTTCTGCACCAAGTGCACCTTCTCTGAAGGTGGCCTAAGCACAGGGTGGCCAGGACGCCGCATGAAATCCTCTGGGCTGACAGCCATGCCTGTCTGCAGCTGCATTAAATTTGCTGAAGACTTAGTTCTGTTTCATCACTCAGAAGGGATTTTGGCCCCAGAAGCACTCACACCCCCCTTGCAGTAAGGACCTCAACAGCATTCAAACCTCGGTCTCTGCACTAACTCAACAGAACTAGCACTCTACAGAAAACATTTTTTTCCTTGTTTTAAATTATAACCAACTTAGAGGGAAACCATTCCTGAAGATTTTGTGAAGAGGCAAGGTCTGAACACTCCAAATTTAAACACATACTACGTAATTCCTGGTATGTTCAATGCAACAGAGGTGACAGATCCTGCTGCATAAGCAAGAGCAGTTCTCTCAACCTTCACGCTGCTGTCTTGGAATGAGCACCAGAAACTGCTCCACGGGAGATAAAAAGCCCTGAAATGGGAAAATAAGACACACACCTTAAACACATTGCTCTAAGTTACAACAGAAACAAGTTCTGAGGGAATGCAGTTGTACTTCTGGACACGTCCTGGAATGCAGGACAATTACTCTGCCTCCACTGATGTGCTAAAAATTATGAACAGCTTCCACTGCTACCAGGGATTCATGGACTGATTCAACCATTCATTCCCACACAACCAAGGCCAGACAAGCCATGCTTGATTCCTGAGGATGTTTTACCTGGATCCGGTTGGTCTTGTGACCAGGAAGAGAATGTGACAAAATTATCAAAAGAAAAGCCACCACAGGACTATTAATAAGCACCACGTACCTTATTAATTTGACATACAATGAAGCTGCACATCACAATTGTGTTTAAAAAAAACAAAAAAAAAAAAAAAAAAAAAAAAAAAGCTTTCAGCATGCAATGAGAGCAGTGAAGAACTGATATATTTGTTTGGTGGCACAAAGCCCAGTTCACTCTTGTTCTTCCTACCTCCCCACACGAGCCCAGCCACACAAACACACACTGGTGGAAATGCCTTGCTCACACATCTGCGCTGGTTTCCCCAGCACCAAGTGAGCAGCTGAGTTCATATTCTGGATGCAATTACGTCACACAGTTCCAAGGGTCACAAGGAAGTCAACACCAAGTATTCCTACTGATTTAAAATTTTAGAGCAACCTAAGTGTGGCCACTAAGGGAAGAAGCCTACAAGCTAAGCATCACTGGAAGAGCTGCTTTGTGCAAATTCTGACAGCAGTTAATAAGGTAACCAACTTCTTGTTACAGTAAATACATGCAAATATTTTGACAAGTCACCTGGCAATGAAATCGTGTTTTTGCTTGCAAAACCTGAAAAACCACAGGAACAAGAAAAAGGTATTTCATAGAATCATAGAATGGTTTGGGTTGGAAGAGACCTTAAAGCTCATTTTAGTTACAACTCCCATGGGCAGGGACACCTCCCACTAGTCCAGGTTGCTCCAAGCCCTGTCCAACCTGGTCTTGGACACTGCCAGGGATGGGGCAGCCCCAGCTCCTCTGGGAAACCTGTGCCAGTGAACATTTCTTTGAACTATTACAGTGAATATAACCTGGAATAGAGACCTGTGTCACTTGGAACATAAGTTTCATTTTATGATTTCTAGGCTGGCCTCTCCATTTGGCTGAAAGGGCATTTCCAACTCAGCCTCACAGGAAGGGATAATGTCATTTATTTCATAATAAATCATTGCTGCAGCGGGAGATCTGCTTCTGCAGAGGAAGCAAGAGCAGGCTACGCTTGAGACAACTGGAAATGCAGTAAGAAAAATTACATGGTGCAAAAACGGGCCCCTCTGCTCTGGTGAGACCCCACCTGCAGTGCTACATCCAGCTCTGGGGTCCCAGCACAGAAAGGACATGGACCTGTTGGAGTGAGTCCAGAGAAGGCCACCCAGATGATCAGAGGAATTGAGAAGCTCTGCTGTGAGAAAAGCTGAGAGAATTGAGATTGTTCATCCTAGAAAAGAAAAGGCTTCAGCGTGACATAACTGCGGCCTTCCAGTCCCTGAAGGAAACTTATGGGAATGATGGGGCAAGACTATTTTCAAGGGCCTGGAGTGACAGGACAAGGGGGAACAGCTTCCAATTGAAGAGAGGAGGTTTAGATTGAATATTAGGAAGGAATCATTCCCTGTGAGGGTGGGGAGGCCCTGGCACAGGCTGCCCAGAGAAGCTGTGGCTGCCCCATCCCTGGCAGTGTCCAAGGCCAGGCTGGACGGGGCTTGGAGCAACCTGGGCTAGTGGAAGGTGTCCCTGCCCACGGCAGGGAGCTGGAACTAGATGATCTGGAAGGTCCCTTCCCACCCAAACCATTCCCTGACTCTGTGAGTCCATGAAAATGAAACACTGGCACAAACGAAGACTAAAAAGCGCGAGTGATGGCAGGCAGCGGCTGAAATCCCCGGCACCGTGCCCACAATGTCACCGCCGGGGGTGCGCGCCCCGAAGCCCTCCCGGGGGGCAGCGCCGGTGCCCGGCCCCGTTCGGCCGCGCTCCCGCCCGGGCCCCAGCGAGCGCCGCAGCCCCAACGCCCGGGAGGCGGCCGCGGGCCCCCCGCGCCGCCAGCGCCCCTTTGTTCGCGGCCCGGCCGTACCTCCAGGATGTCCTCCAGCACGTACGCCTCCATCGCGGCCGCCCCGCCTCAGCGCGCCGCCGCCATGCCCCGCCGCCCCCTCCCTCACGGCCGGCTCCCCCCCCACCTCTCCCCCCCCGCCCGCGGCACGGGAACAGGAAATGGACCGTTCCACCCCGTGCGCGCCCGGCGCGTACCACCCGCGCGCGGGGGGGGCCGCGCTCCGCCCGGCCCCGCGCTCCGCTCGGCCCCGCGCCGCTCCACAACGGCCGCCCCGCCGCCGCCTCGGGCACGGGGAATGCGCGGACGGGCGTGGAACACCCGAACGGAACCGCCGCGATTTCACGCTGCTCACGGATCATCTCACCTCCTTCCCCGCCGTGAACTCGCAGAAACCCCAACCCTCGGATGAAGCAGATCCGCGCCGTGGCACATTTATTTCTGTGCTGTGACCCGGCTTCCCATTACAGCAAAACCTAATCTAACTAACCTGCTTTTAAACGCTGCTCCACCAACTGCTGCGTTTCCAACCGCCCCATCCTTCCCTCCTCTGCTGCTCCAGGGTGGCAGGAATTCCCAGAAATAGGCTGTGACACCAATATCAAGGGTACTGACCCCATCTCCACAGTGTAGCTTTGAGGACCATCTTCTATCCACCAAGATGGGCATCCACTTCTTAGCGACACCTGTCTCTGCTTCACCCAAAACATCAACTGCACCAAAAAAAAATCAAATTTTACATGTTCCATCAACATAAGTGACAGTGATACCCATTCTGCACACAGCAGGTCAAAATCACTGAGCAATCAGATTTGCGGCTGTCAAAATAATTCATTGTCCAGTTCAAAACATGCAGCACAAAAAATCTTGTCAAGCCCACAAAAATCTCCTCTCTCGTGATCTCATTTTAGCAGAGCACAAAGGGGTCTAATGGCCAAAGGAATTAAATTCACATTCTGAGTTGAAGAAATGCTCATAGTAATCACTTGGTTTAATCAACATCCTCTTTTCCCAAAAAACACTCTAATTTCAACAAACACTCCCCGAACAACAAGAATATTCTTACCTAATTCCTAGAAAGCTGACTGGATTGGCTACCGACATCCTAAAGAGAAATTCTAGTTATCACTCTAAATTTTAGGCATAGATATGTTCTTCTATTAAAAAATAATCTTATTTAATCACCTAAAATGGGAATTACATCCTACTCACCCATCACAAAGTACCTCATTTTATACAAATTCAACACCTGCTCAGGCTGCCCATACTATTTTTCCACTTTAAGGAACACCCCAGATTTTACACTGTTTACTAGAACTAATTCAAGGAAGAATCACAGGATAATACTTTGTGATTCCTCTGGAGTCCCGCTTTTAGGGCAACATTTCTAATATCCCCAGCAGCCCCTTGCAATGGCTCCTGTGTGCACCCAACCCAGCAATTACACACCAATGTTAGCCCAAGCACAAAGCTGTCCCTGCCAGCTTGAAGGATTTTTTGGATATATATATATATTAAAAAAAAAAGAGACAAACCAGCCACCACCTCCCACATAACACTCATCTCTCAAAGGACTAGTTACTCAGTCTTCTGAGCCTCAGAAAGAATTAACAGATACCTTATATCACACCGAAAAAAAGCATAAAACACACAATTTAGTGCTGAGACCGAGATACTTCACAGGACACCACTGAAAACACTTTCAGATGGAAAGAGAGCCTAACACAGGAACAAAAGCAGCTGTCTGCTCCGCACAGGGCCAGCTGATGGCACGGGCTCCTTCAGCTCCACAAAACAACCCAGGACTTTCAGCAGGAGGAGGAACAAGCTCCCCTCAAGAGCTGAACCATTTCCCATCCCACCTCAAAAACTACAGAGTCCTGTCTGCAACAGCATCATTTCACCTACAAGGCCCTACTCCAGGGAAGAATTCAGACCTTACACCATGAGAAACACCACGGGGACTCAGGTTCTACACGTGAGCCAGGAGGGCGCGTCACCCTCAACGTTTGTTTGAGGGCAGCAAACAAAACACTCCAAAATTCACACTCAAAATCCCCCATGCCCCAACCCCCTTTGCCACCCTGTTGTTCCCTCAGCTCCTCCCCTCTCCCGGCCCACCTTAACCCACAGCTCTCTGGTCCTGGCTTAGAGAAGCATTTGTTTGCCAAATGACACCTCGTGTCACCCTTTGCACTTCAAAAATATTTGCATTGTGGAACACCGAATTCCAAAAGAAGCCCATTCCCCACTCTGTGTGTTTTACTGAACAGCTCACAGTGGTGCAAAGTAAAGCCTTTATTGCAGGCTTCCATTCTTTTCTCCTGACCAAGAGGTACCTCAAACCCACGCAGCTGTCTGAGCTGCACCCATCCATCATGTCCCTTATGGCCTGTGAGCCTAAAACACACAAACCCCTTCTGTTCCCCACACAGAAGGTGGGAGAGACAACATTTGAAGTGCAGCTTGAGGAGACAATCTTAGCCTTAAAAAGGGAGGGAAGGAAGTCCTATTTCAAGCTACACTGAAACGTGTTAGACCAGAGGGAATCCTGAGCGTTCTGGGAAAGGCAAAGCCAGGGATGGGTACAAATCAAGGTTGGTTTACTCTGAACTACCCAAACAGCACTGGTAACTGAAATAAAATGAAAAGCACAGTATTTGACCAAAGGGAGAATAAAAACCTCCGCAAGAACACAGCTGTTCACACAGAGTGGAGCTGTAAGAGCTCAAGAGCTCAGACAGTTTTTAAGCAGAATCTTCATTCCATCTTCCAGTACCACACAGGCCACCAGGAATTCTGAACTGGCATCACGTCACCCTGAAGCACAAGCATTTCAACCATTGATCCGAGACAGATTCTGGCACCCAGAAATGTGAGCATCGAACAATTGATCAGACAATTCCCACTCTTATATCACAAAAGCACATTGTTATCTACTTCCAGCTGATCGAGCAGTACTGGTCACCAACTGTCCCAAAGCATATAAACACACTTTTTTGTGTGTTTTCAGAGCCACAGAGCACAGTGGCAAGGTTGGGATGTTTAAACCCTGTCCCACGCAGCTGGTAACACCTTATTCAGCAAAATCATGAGGTGCATTAATTTCTAAAAAAAACCAAATCATTTTGAGATGAAAAACATAAAGAGTTGGAAATAGCCCTTCAATATAGGACAAATTATCACTCAGTTATCCCCTCCAGCATGGCTTTTCCAAGTATTTCCCTTTCCAGCAGTAGGCAGACAGTCCACATAGAATCCAAAAGTTCCCAAGACAGTTAAGACCAAAAAGCAGGGTGGGTTTCCAGCCCCAACTTTGTGACATTCTGTTTATCTGCTAAGTGTAGAGCACAAAGAGGCAAACTTCCCACCACTGTCACATGGAATACCTTGAGAACTCAGGTACCTATCACAGTAAAAACCCCAGGCAGGAAACACTTGCAAAGAGAAGACTGACATTTCACATGGATTAGAAATAACCTTGAAATTATTAATCCCTAAAGGGGAAATTTCCATCATTAAAACGTTCAAATGACCAAATTTCCTCTTCTATCATGAAATAAAAACCCCACGGATACAGGAACAGTTGTTTATACGCAAGAAAACGCTGGACGGTGCAAGGAATATCCAGATAGATTTTTCAAAGGCTGCTTCAAACTTGTGCTGGGTCCAGTTGTTCCCTTTTTAGAGTGATGATACTCCCACCCACGCTCATTTTGCTGGACCAGGACCAGTTCTTCCTATCTGCTCCTAGAATAAAAACAGCTTTTCAAAACCCTCTGCAACTAAGTCAGAACTGAATGTTTTCCCCAACACACACCCCTAAGGGTACTCACTGCTCCAGATAAACGCACCAGGATTTACCAACCTTCATTAGGAACTACAGCCTAGAGCTTTCAGCACTCCATCATATCACTATAAACCACTAAGACACTACAAAAGTTCTTCTCTGCTACTTCTCAGATCATCTTTTCTTTTTTAAGAAGAAAAATCATGTGATACCCCAAAAGTACGACCCCTACTTTGTAGAAGTTTGCATCAGTCACCACTTGTGCGATTTGTAAGGTCGCTTAGTTCTATGTCAACACAAACCAAAAAGAGCCTTAAACCTACTGTTCCAGCTCCTCTCTACAGAGAGATTCACCCAACTCCTTCCTCTAGATCCTCACTGCATAGTGACTATATAAAAACCAGTCACTTCAAGTCTGAAGTCACGACCCTCATCTGCTTTTTCTATTTTCATATTGAATATTGGGGTTTTTTTCTTCCCTTCTTGCAGCAATCACAGCTCCACAATTGTCAGCCCGACTGAATTTCCAACATCCTTCAGGCAGGCACTTCAGTGAATTTCAAATAAAAGAAACCTACTTTCTTCCTTTATTTCCATGATTGGGGTGGGAGTGTGCAGGGATGATGGGCTTTAAAAATTTACCCCCTTTAACACATACTTTTATTCTGTTTTCTTTTCATTCCCTTATCCTTATAACTCGGCATCTCTTTTGGAGCCTTTCCTCCTTCCCTGCCAGAAGCTGCAGTGGAGCTTTCACGTGAGTTTTGCAGTCACAAGATGATCCCTGCTGCCCATTCTCACTATCACACCACCCTTGCTTCAGCTCCCTTACCTCCCACAGACAAGGAAACTCCGATTACAAATCCACAGATTTTTCCTTCTCTAACAACCATGTAACAACTTTTTTGACCATCCAAGATGATTTCCCACTCAAAAACACATTTCTCTGCCAAGACAGATCTTTCATTTCTCTCCAGCCTATTCTTCCCTTGGCCTAGGGCAGCAGCAAGGCATTCCAGACCCTTCTGATACATTCTGTGTTTTCTGTTCATTTGGTGTTACTCATTTCAGGGAAGAGACAAAGCTGGAGAGGATGACATTCTATTCCTTATGGTATCCTTGAGATCTAGGTTTTCCACAGCTCCAGGGAAAGTAGGATCTTTGAAATGTGTCTCACTTAACTACCTTTGAAAGTGCCATGATTAACACATCCTGGGTTTTTTATGTCCATTTGAAAGATTGCAAAGCACTACAAAGGTTTCATGACTGACTGTTTACAAGGCACTTGAATGGTTGTGACCTGTCTGATGGAACAACCTGCCCAATTCCCTTCATAAAACCCCCCACACATCTGTTCTCCCCAGACAAAGCACTACGCTAGCAAAGCTGACACAAACTACCTGTTTGTGGTGGGACTGCGGAAGGTGAGGACTTCATGTTCAGAGAAGCCTTCTCAAATAGATGTTATGTCCTCCCAGTAATAGCTGGGGAACTGGGAATTTCAGCATCCAAACTGCATTACCATTTCACAGAAGATTTCTCATTCAAGGGTCAGTAAAAAAAGGTGACCCATTCCACATCTGAATTAAGAGTCAGCACCATCATGCCAGGAAATACAGGGATTCACCAACAGATTATAGAAGCTCAAACCAAAAGCATTCAGCTTATAATAGCACTTTTCCCAGGAACTGGAAGACAAGGAATGTCAAAAGCAAGCTCTGTCTGGAGTGAGATTGCAACACTCCAGTCAAGAGTCATAAGCTAATCATCTTCAATTCTATCAGCAGCCTCTTACTCTTACACCACCCACCTCCAAGCAGAGGCTGGATGCACAACACAAAACCACTGCTGAAACAAGTGTTCCTCTCTGCCTAAATGGAGCTGACACCTGAGCAGTTTCATAGCCCAGCAGGCAGGCAGCACCCAGGCCCAGAGACAGACAGGCCATGCTCATCAGCCAGAGCCTTCCATCCCGGTCGGTGCTTCTATCAGCCCTACTCTTTCGGATTTCAATTCCCAAAAGGAAAATCAAAGCAAGAAAAAAGGAGGAAAGAAAATATCTTTACTCATCCACTGCGCTGCCCTGAAGATGAACTGGACTAGAACATCATGAAAAAGCAACTGTGTGAAGATACATTCCCGTGGTTCCCATTTGTCCAGTGGTTTTTCTCTCCTCGAGGAGCCCCTATGATTTTGCTGTACAGAGCAACTGCCCAACGCAAATCCAAACGCACCTGACACAAAGGGGAAAAAGGGAGACAAAATTATATAAGCATTTTCAGAAGTGTAAGGTTACTGCCACAAATTTTTGTCTAAGGGGAGGTTTCTGTAAGAGATCTTCCTTTAAGTAATCCGTGTTTTCACTGGGTAATACAACGCTCAAGTCTTTAGTCCAAGGACTTTGAACACACTAAAGAACTCTGGGCTTGGGATAAACACAAGTAAGACCGGAAACACGTTCACAAAAGCCAACTTGGGACAGGGAAAATCCTTCTTCCAACACATGAACATATATTCCTTTCTTATTCCACATGTGAAATACTGGTGACGGAAAAGCCATGTATAATGTAAGCACCATGTACAGCTCAAAAACATTCCCGGTAACACCTCTGAAATCCTAAGGCAGGTACCAATCCAAGAGATCTCCACACTGGCACGTGGAACTTTGAGTGCAAGCTCTTGAGTGGTTTAAGTGCGGACACATTCCCTGCCAAGAGTTAAAAAACCCTTCAACCAGAAAAAGTCACTTTTTAGAACAAAGTCTCCTCCTCCTCTTCGAGTGGCCTCGTCCATAATTTACTTTTCTATGCATAAATTCCAACTAAGTGAACATTATATCAAGTATTTCCACGTCAAATTCTAATCCAGGATCTGCTGGATCGAGATGTCCCTGCCTTCCTCCTCCTGGCTGCGAACCAGGTGGTTGTTTCAGCAGCTCTGCGTTCAGATACACTGTTTGCAATGGATTCAGACTTGGTTAATACCAGATTTTGAACCTTATCCGGAAGGCAGGACCCCTAACAATGTACTTTATGTTTCCTTCCTTTAGAAAGCACTAAATAATCAGAGTTACTTAGCTGGCATCTTCAACCTCACTGACTAAAATGGCTGGAAACCCTACTCCATTCACTGACAGTAATGTCAAGCCTGTAACAGAGAGCACGCTGTCAGATAAAGCTAAAGAAGGAAAAATACATAAACTGAATTAAAAAACATGAGATACTACAGTGATCCTTATTTTCTTTTACTATAGTTGTTCACTTCTAGTTTCATCTGAGGTTACCTGGCGACCACAGCACAACTCCCAGCATTTCCTGTCAGCGTAGCTGCACCAGCTGCCAGATGGAAACACTTCCAGCTGAACACTGGAGTTCAACACCTCCTGTTCCCCCACCTCTTCTGCACTGGGTCCTCAGAAACAAAAATCACAGGTTTGGTTTATCTCAGATTACCAGCAGATACAGCAATTACCCCACAAACGTTTGCCCTCAATCCAAGATGTGCTTGCAGCAAGAGCCTGGTTTCAGTCCAAGACTAACCCTAAAGACTTTCCAGAGTCCGAACCCAAAAAATCTCCAGGAGTCTTCAAAGGCATAACTAAACCCCTCAGTGCCCTGACAGGTGAGGCTGAGGTCTCCTGTCAACCCAACACAGGAGCACCCCCTTCCCACAGCAGGACCTCTTCCCCTCCACATTTAAGTCACAGCATACACACAAAGCCTAAAGAATTACTGTACTACGACAAAACTTAAGAAATGCTTTGGAAGCTCACAAAAAGTAAAGAAAAATTAGACTGGGTGCACGATACTTTTGTTACAAATCAATTACTTCAGTTACTTCTATTGACAATGGTTTGTGAAGGCTGCATAATCCCCAACAGCCAACTCTGGATTACAACGAAAGCTACGACTGAACACATAGGCCTTTCTTGAAAACATTTTGGGGTGGGTTGTTTTTCAATGTAAAATATATATTTTAAATTAATTTAGAGCTCTACTAGTAACCTTACTTCAAGTCTAATTCTCACTTGAGGAAGAGCTGAGTGAGTGTGTGGTCACTGGGTGTCACTGCTTCACACACTTCTCCACAACCAGGAACAATAAAATCACTGGAGGCCTAAGGGAGGTCTTGGCCATACTCTGACATGGGTAAGCAGTGCTGGGACACAACACAAGTGTTCCAAAGCAGGGGAGGAATTACCATCCATACCAGCTTTCATAACAAACGCCACACTTGGCACAGCTGTTCCACCAGCGCTTGGCTAAAGAGACGCAGAGGAAGCTGTTACATCAACTCATCCCATCGTGCCATGCCGGATCCTAAGGAATTCTGCAGAACCCAACGGTGGGGCAGGTACTGCAACGTTTCTAAACCCCACCTCAACTCCAAGACACAAGTGCATTTACAGAGTGATTTTACACAGGACTGTAGGCATTTCCCCTGCATACAAGCTCCAGAAGAGCCCTCTTCCCAAGTTCAGCACAGAAAGTTGGCCACTATATTTATCCCTGAGGAGATCCTGGATCAAGCTGATGCTTCACAAAAATACCAGAGTGCTGTTATGCCAACTTTCACTTCTGTTAGTAGTGGAGATGGACAGAAGGCATATGTTCATCCATGGAGCAGACTGCTATGTTCAAAGCGCTCTTTTCCTCTAAACCAGCTTGGGTTTTGTCTTATGGTTATCATCACAATTGTGCTTTGTGACTTTTTCAGTCAGCGTCCAAAGTGACTCCTTTGCTGCACTGCACTAAGCCATGCAAAAGTGACGGTCATAAACCAAAATGCTGCAATATTTGAACAAAATCCTGCTTTGTTCTTCCCTTTCTCCCTGTTCTTAATACGCTGCTTTCAAGAACTTGAACAAATACCAGAGACAAAAAGTCAGTGCTGATTTTATCTCATGAAGCTTTAACTTTTTGAGCTACATGCAAAAAAAAAGACTTTGTGTGATTCATCTGTGCCAGCCACTTCCAAACAGAAGATTCAGAGGAAGTGTCAAGAGGACTAGTTTGCCCTTGAAGACAAAAATTCTCCCTGATCTGTACCATTCTTACCAACTGGAGCCCTCCGAGACAATGCAAGTGTTTCTCTGACAGGCCTTTAAATGAATTATCCCCCCGAAAGAGGCTGTGCTCATCCTCCTCCCTGCCTGTTCCCGGCTCTTCGCTGTGTCAGCACAAGCTCTTGTGCCTGACAAACTGGATCCAGGAACTGATCAACTGGAAACGTGGTTTTTCTGTTGCTGAGGGTTTTTTGTTTTTTAACGAGATCATTTCCCAAGGGGCTGGGAGGAGCAATGAATGCCTTTTTTTTTTCCCCCTCCCTTCCTCCAAGCCCAACTCCCCCAACTTCAGTGGGATTAGTACCCACGCTGACACAGGGGCTGCACAACACTGAGCACTTGAGGGAAAAAAAACCCCACTAAGTCACATCATGACTTGAAATGTTCAACTTCATTAAGGCATTGTTCCCCTTTCTGTGGAGGAGAACAATCCGCACCTACAGAGCAGCACCCAGAGGAAAATTCCGCTGGCAAAGCACTTCAGGACAAGACTGAACCAAAGGCAAGAAACACCTGAAGTTTGGGAACGGTAAAGCTCCGGGACAGGAAAACATGTGAGTCACCTGCCAGACACAGATGCACGAGGGAGCTCCTCCTTAACGTGTTAAGTTCTGCTCTGGTGTGTGGGAAGAACTGGGAGGTAAAGCCGGGAGGATAAAAACGACCTTCCTCCTCTTATCTCTGAATCACTCCCTGCCCTCCAGAGAGGTTTCAGATATTTCCCTTCTGCTGGGGCTGCAACCCCCACGACTGCTCCTGCACAGCTGGACAGACTGACTGTTTCAACTTGAACTTGAGGAGAACGGAGGCCAAAAGCCCAAACTGATATTCTAAATAGCAATATTTCATCATATTTCTTAATATTCTAACATTTTTTCTAGCATGTGAGCAGCTGCCTCTTTGGACACGTTATCCATTCTCGATGATTAACACCACATAAACTACTGGGGTGGGGCAGGGAAGACATAAAATCAAGGTTCATTTCAGCTCATTTCCTAGAATACACCACTATACTCCTAAGACTTGAGGATGCAGCTGAAGTACAGCAGAGGAAAACCAGCTGTACATCAAACACCAGTACTGTGAATTTGTCAAAAGCTGCTTCGGGCAACGCCAACAAAACCACCCTAATGACAAGGTGCAGCCTAGAAGAAAACACTAGAAGCACACACAGAGATGTATTAAAGGCATGCCTGGCTTCGTGGCTGATTTTCAGCCTGGTGTCCAGCTATCACCTCATGTGAAAATGAGGTGACACAACACTTAAGGAACACCTTCACGTGGCTTTGGATAGTCCTGACCTTAGGATGGCATAGAGGGGAAAGGCAATGTGGCTGACAAACATCTGGAATCCGGAGATAACCTCTCTAAGCACCGATTTACACAAAGCACTGCTTGGTGAAAACAGAGAGGAAATGCTGCCCTTCATTGGTCAAGAAAGGATTCTTTTTTTCCAGAATTCCTGTGGATGCTGCACAATGACTGGATGGAGGTCACCAGAATCCCCACACAAACACCAAGACATACTGATCTTCCCTGGAAAAGGTAACCTCACATTAAAGTAAGACTTTTCCCTAAGTACACGTGTTAGCTAAATGACTTTGCCCAAAACATTTGCCAGCATTAATCCTTCCCCAGGGTTTCTTCTGTTAAGAGAGTTTTCTTTCTCAACAGATCAAAGGTTATGGACAAGACAAAAAAAGCCCCACATTGGTGCAGAAGCTCTACAGACACGACACTTTCAGTTTAGTCACCGACAATTCCACCCCATTGCCAAACCAGGAGAACACCATTTCAGAAAAAAAAACAAAAAACAAGGCAGAACCCAGCAAGGATTCTGCTCAATTGGCCTAAAACCACTAATATGAAGTTTGGGCAATTTTTATTTGACACCAACTTAAAAGGGCTTGTTCCCTTTAACCCCAGAAACAAAGGCTTCTTACTTGTCTTGGATCTGCAGCATGGATTTTTCAATTCCCAAATCCAACTGCCAAATCAGCTATATCCTAAAGAAGCACCAACAGTTTTGATTTTAAAACACAGATAGAGGGGAAAAAAACAAACACACATAATCCCATTTGCTTTCAACCTTGACAGATGAGGAAATTCTCTCAGCTAAATCTCTTCCAGAGAAACTATTCTCTTTAAAGAACTGAATTACTGGCCTAAAATATGGGGTGTTTGGCTCCAGCCTGCACAGTAGAATTATGTTTATAGGGACATTTCCTGAAGAAATATCTAAGGAAGTAAACAAATTCACATGGTGCCACCAATACTGAACTCCACCTTCTGAAGCAGTCACTTTACGCAGGGGCTTCTCTTTCAACCCAGATATTCAGTAATTACTTCAATTAAGTAGAGCAGACAAGAAAATGAATAATATTTATGAATTTCTTAAAAAACTTACGTGCTAAGTGCAATCAGACTGATTTTGCTGCAGCCTGAACAGTAAGGGAAGCACGATAACCATTTTTGCCTAATGCTTCCTGGGGTCAGCGGTATTCACCTTTCAACAGCCCTGGGATCAGCCCTGATACTTCAGGGATTTCTGAGAACCATCCTAAGGGATTTCACTATTATTTCCTCTTCTGAAGGGAGGAAACAAAGCAGTGCCGGCACAAACCAGCCAAAACAGAGAGAAAAAAAGAGAATTCCAACGTAAACAACGTGGCAGAGCCCGGGAGTGAAGCACACCTCGGGATGTCACCCACTCCCAAGGCCAGGGCACAACCACCACACACTCAGTCACGTCCCTGAGACCCAAGGACACCAAAGCAGTGACAGCAGAGAGAACACATCGCGCGGCGCTCAAGCCACACATACCGGCCCTGCACAACTCGAAGGCCTCATTCCAGGACTCCAATTAAGACAGCTGGGGCTAAAAGAAACAGATTTGTAAAACAAGTTCCGTGTTTCTAATCAGCTCCCTTGAACACTTAAGCTCTGGGAGCCTTTTCCAATGTAAGCATTACACCCCTGTGCCGGTAACGCTCCTGAAACCACACCAGGAAGCCTGAGTTTTCAGATTAACACCTTGAATCCAAACCCAAAGAATTAAGAGTAGTTTCCTCTCTATGAAGAAATTTTAGAGGACCTGTGCTGTTTTGCTGTTCTACTTACTTCATCTTACTAGCTCAGTTCAATTACTAATTGCAGCTGAAAAGACAAAAATGAACTTTTATTTACAGCAGGCCCAAGTGAAACCAAGAATGCTTAAAAAACAGCCAAAGCATCTCAGAAAGCATCCTTTGCCTAGGACAGCACTTTGAGGTACAGTTAATGGAGGAATGTGTCCTGGGAAGCTAATTGGCACGTCATGTAAGAATCCAGTGACAGAAAAAAAATGGAAGAGAGTACAGAAATAAACACAAATCCAAGATGGATCTACACCTTGGATCATCATGAAACTTAGGGAGAAAACTGAACTTACAAACTCTTTGAGATGGATAAAATATTGGGAAGAGCAATTATAAACCTGACTGCCAGCAGCAAACCTCCTCTAAGTTCAAAGACCAGAAATCAGCTTGGGAACAGTTTTTATTACACAACCAAACCTTTCTGTGTTAAACAAGAGAAGCCCTAATGCACTCTGGACATCAGATTTTCAAGTAGCAACTTGCTACCAGAAATTATTAACATTTTTCACTATTTGTTGAAGACAAATACGGAACAAAATCACCGCATACAAGAACACCTTCGAGGAACCTGCACGCTGACCTCCCCTGCTATGTAACTCCTACTGTCATTTTTCTTGTACCTTAAGATTCCCTCTCCTGTGTACTGAGAAAAGCTGCCATTTTTTACTAAGTCCTCTTTAGGGAAAAGGCAATTTGCCGTTCGCAGACAGCTCCCTAAGATCTTGGGGTTTTGCAGTAATTTGCTGCAGTTTTAAAAAAAAAAAAAATCAATCTTGAAGGTGGCCATGAACAGTGTCGTAGGAGCTCATTAAGTTGCTGGTCTGAAATTTCCATTTAACTTCTGCCAAAGCTCTCTCCAGTGCCCGTGCTTCCACACGGGGATCTGACAGAGTTTAGACAGAGATGAAAACATCTGATTACAAGTCTTTATTCCCTTCCATCAGCCCAGCAACACATGAGCCAAACAAAGTCTTCCCACTCCTGGGTTTTCTGTGACTTCAGATCTGCCAGGTTTCCCCTCAGAAAACCTTGCACTTGTTGCTGCTCCTGATTTTTAGAAGCTGCCTCGCTAGCAGTCAAATCTAGAAGCACTCTGCTTCGGAGATTAGAGAAGTCTTAATGTATTAGGCATGGGAAGGGCAAAAAATAGCCTAAGACAAACTGTCTTAAGTTTACAGAGATAATGAAGGGACTGGCTGGGAGGGAACACCAGCGTCTGCAGCGTTCCCACAGTAGTTTCCATTTACAGCAAAACCAGAAACTTAGATTTCTTCTGTGTTTTTCATTCTATGTGCCTTCCAGACTGACAGTGGTCAGAAGACTGCAATCCAACTGCAGATCTGGGCACAACTCAAGTAAATCTGAAATTAAAAAAAAAAATTAACCCCCAAACAACTAAAAAAACCTTTGTTTCTACTGTGGGATTTTTTTTTTTTTTAGGCTTCTGAAAGCCAAAACCAACCATGAGGTTGTTTTCAGAGAAGGAAACCTCCCTTTTGCTTAGAACACTCCAAACACGTTTCCTCCCCAGGAGCTGCTGGGAAAGATTTTGAAGTTGGATGCTCTGCTCCATTAATCTGGCCCACGTTAACATTCCCAAAAACTGTGACTCCAGCCGTGCATGTTCGACAAGCTGCATCATTTTATCCTAAAGTCAGTGGGGGGAAGACTAGAACAGATTTTTGCAAGCAACCTGCACAATCAAGAAAAAGAATGATTACAAATTATGTTGATGGCATACATTCTGCCATGAATCCTGAACTTCATAAACTCTTATCCACTTGCTTGCTTAGCACTGCTTAATATTCATCCCAGAGCACCCAGTCTGGCAGAGCCTCCGCTTACTGTAGGATGAAGGGAAGCTTCCAGATGCCCCAACTGCCTTCCCAGCTATCAGCATCTGCAGCACATCATACTGTCAAAAAAAAAATAAAAATAAAGCCAAGCATTCTGCCTCATGATATTTAATAATTTGCTTTTTTTTAGTCTCTCTGCAGGTCTCAGAGCATGTGAAGCAGGTGCCTAAGGTTCTGTAAGGCAGACAAAGGCTCACCTCACGTAGGGAATTCCTCAACAACCACCTGTACTCCTGTCTCTGCCCTTCTTGTCAGGCTGCACACGCGATTCCACCTGAAAGCTCCCAGTATAAGGAGCCACTGGGAAGAATGGCCACGGACCACCAGACAAACCTCTGATTTTGCCAGTAAGTCTCCCTCGACACAAATTCTGTTTCCATCACACACAACTAATCTCAGGGCTTGTCAACTGATACAACAAAGCCACTGAAGGGCCGCACACCACCACAGCAGAACTCAAAGGATCCTGCTCAAGAGAGAGCTCTCCAAGCATCTGTAGGACTGCTGGACACCGCAGTTTGGCACCAAAACAGTTATCCTACAAGTTTCACACCTCAAAAGCTTCTAGCTACACAATGATGTTCACTGTCCTGAAACTCAGCACTACAGAAGCAAAATGCCGAGCGTGAGGACTTGTTGTGACGCGTTTGTTGTGTGCAATTTATCTTGGAGCACGTGGACAAAACGCTTCTTGTATCAACTTCAGCAGGGATGAAATGCAGAGTGCTGCCTGACCAGGGAAAAACCTATCAGCATCTTGACCCAGCCCTTCCTCGAACCCCTCAGACTCTTCCTTCCTGCTCAATTTCTAACAGAAATGCAGATGTACCACTTGAAAGTCAAACCGCTCCGAAACAGAGTTCAAAGAAAAGCCAATAAACTTCAAGTGGAGGTTTTTTTAGGACACTACTCAAAAAAAAAAAAAAAAAAAAAAAAGCAGAAGTGCAGGTCCAGCTGAGGGGGTTACAGAATTAAAACCAGCCAGCAAAGGCCTGTGTGCAAACACAGATGTAAATCAGGGCCTTCCAGCCTCGCTTGGCCTTTCCCAGAGATACCTACCTGAAAAAACGAGCATTAGACATGCATTAGTTATTAATGCTTCTCTGGGCTCGCCTCTCCTTTACAAGGAATCAGGGCTGCTGGCAGCTTTGGAGAGGGCACTGAACGACAGCGGGACGCCCCGGGCTGTCCAACAGCCTTCGCCTTGGCTGCACCTTCACCTGCTTTCCCTGCACGCTCTCTCCAAGACGACCTATTCCCACGGCTGGGAGCACCCACACCTTCCCAGACACGCACCCAATGCTCCGGCCTATCCGCGGAGCCCCAACCCCGGGTGTGCCAGCAGCATTTGCACGGCCGAGCCCTCGCTCTCCGGGCTCCCATGCCCACCGCGATACGGCACATGGCAGGCAGCACGGCGGCAGAGGGCACCTGCTGCAGCTCCCGGGCCTTTCCCTTCGGGATAAAGCCACGCCAGGCTGGAAGGCGGCCGCCGGCTGCTGCTCCCAGGGAGCCTCCAAGCCCCGGGGAAAACCGTGTGGGGCAGCGGAGGCCGCTCCCCGCGGCGGGGGTGCCCAAGGGCCGGCGTCGGCCGTGCCCGTGCCACGAGGTGCTGCCCCTGCTCGCCGGCGGTGCCGCAGGGCCGCGGGCGGGGGGAGCCGGCGGCGGGCTGCAATTATGAAACCGGATCACCGGGGAAACACCCGGGGCCTCCCCCCCCAACCCCCCGCCGTACCTCGGAGACCTCCTCTTCCTCCTCCTCCTCCTCCTCTTCGTCTTCCTCCTCCTCGTCGTCGTCGTCGTCGTCGCTGCCGTTGTTGCTGCTCTCGCTGCCGCCGCCGCCGCTCTCGCTGCTGCTGGCCGGCCGGGCCGCCCGCCCGCCGCGCTTCGCCTTGCCCGGCGCCGCCTTCTTCTTCAGCAGGAGGTCGCACACCCGCACCAGCCCCGCCGCCCCGGGCCCGCACGGCGAGGGGGGCGCGGCGGGGCCGCTCGGCCCCTCAGGGGGACCGGGCCCCGCCGTGGCGCTGCCGGCCTCACCGCCGCCGCCCTCACCGCCTCCCTCCTCCGCCGTCACCGCCGCCGCCGCTACCGCCGCGCCAACCGCCTTCTCCATGGCCGGAGAGGAAGGAAAAGGAGGAGGAGGAGGAGGAGGAGGAGGAGGAGAAAGGAGGAGGCGCCCGCGGCCGCCGCTGCCTCGGTCACCTCTAGCGCCGGCGCCGCCGCCGCGCCAACTCTCGCGATACTTCCTGCGGCCGCCGCTCGCGCCGCTCCCGCTCGCCGCGCGCGCTCGCCGCTCGCGCTCTGCCCTCGCGCCGCCCGGCCGCGCGCCCGCGCCCCTCACGCCCCTCACGCCCCTCTCCCGGCCCGGGCGACCGGAGCGCGGCGGCGAGACCACCCTCTGCTTCCTTCCTTCCCTTCCGCCCGCGCCGCCGCCTCGGTCACCGCCCCGGCGCCGGAACCGCCGCGCGCGTCATCACCCTCAGCCCTCACCCCTCAGCCAGCCTTCAGCCTTCAGCCTGCCACGCCTCGGTGAGGGGAACGGGACCCCCGGCCAAGCCTCTCACCCCCCCCGCCCGGGAACATCCCCCGGGAGCCTCCCGCGGGTGCGGCGGTGCCGAGCTGCGCGGTCAGAGCGGTCTGTGGGGGCCGCGCTGCCCCCCGGGCGTGAGGGAGGGAGCGCGCGCCGAGGGCGGGAAACCCTCCTGAGGGGAGCGGCCGGCACGGTCACCCCACAACACGCACGATTCCGGTTAAAAGCAGTGTTCCCTCACGCAGTGCGTGCAATATGCGTTAAAAGATAACCTCCCAACCCCTTTTTAAAAAAAGAAACTGTTGTCGCTAAAAATAAATTAGTACAAGTGCGGTGGTGAAACCGCAACGCGCGGAATTCCAGTTAAAGGTGATGTTCAGGGAATGACCGGCCGTGGCAGTCGGTGCCCTGGTGTAGTTGACAAGGTGGTGATCGGTGAAAGGTTGGATTCGATGGTCTCGGAGATCTTTTCCAACCTAAATGATCCTGGGGTCCTGTGTTCTTCCATGCAGTTAGTTCTCACTGGTGACTGTGCATTCAAAGGTAACCTCCAAAACCCTGTTTTAGAACAACACCACTGAAAATGGCAGAAACATCAAGATTCCTGTGCCAATTCGACCGTGTTCCTTTAATGACACCTGTTGACCCCATTTCCTCCCGCAGGCCCCCACCCCAGACTTTTCAACCCTAAAATGTTCTTGGGCTATTAATACCATCACCTCCATTGGGGCAGATCAAGTCCTGCAGTAACAAAAGTTAAATGTGTTATAAGTCAAATTTATATATATATATAACACATAGTTAATTTAAATACATCAAATATTTAAATTTGGGTAGTTGATGCATGCTCATTGGAGAAATGAGCTTTTTTCCAATTTTTTTTTTTTTATTTTAGACCTATTGGAAATAAAAATTATACTAACCACAGAAACATGTTGGAAAGGTCAGTCATAGCTCTAATGCAGTGGTACACTACAGATGGTTTGGAATCGGTGTTTCAAGCCAGAAACACCAATTCCAGTTATATTATAACTATTCCAGTTCTATTTTACAGAAATGCAAAGGGATTGTAGTTATTTGATTATTTGTTACCTCTTTTGTTTGGCTGGTGTTGGAGAGCACCACTTTTTTTTTTTTTTCATTAAAATAATGTAAATGCATCGATTTTTACTGGCTTCTATTGAGGTACAAGCACAGATTTGCTATTATTATATATAATATAGAAGATATTGTATGTGTTATTTAGCATTTATGTTGTACATTACTTGCTATTTGTTGTCATCACAAGAGGCAGGAAAAAGTACTGTGAGTGAGTGTAGGTAACCTCAGCCCCAGCACCTGAGATTCACCGTGTGGTGTGACAAAGATAAGCCCGGAAAAGTGACCTTGTCCTCATTGTTTAATCCAAGAGGTGACTGACTTCTTTGGGCAAAACACATCTTGGATTCCTTTGGCTGTACAAGCAGCCGAACAGGTTGTCCGAGTGCACCAAAGTGACCCAGCTGGATTTGGGGAGGACGGTGGCAGGGCTGGGTTTTACCCCGTGAGCTGTTAGTTGCCCTCCGTGTCTGTTTGCAGGGTAGTGCAAGGTGGAAATGGCTGAAGGGTTGTTGGGCCGCGTTACGCTCTGTTACACTGTATCACAAATCTGCCATTAGTACTGGGCACATTTGCACCTAATTCCAGGTATCCGTTCAAGTTGTTAGGCTTGGAAAGGGTCCAGTTTCTCTCTAATGGAAGCGACCGTGGTATTTTATCTCTCTGCGTGGTATTCCCAAGCCCCGGATGAGATGGAGGAGTTATAACCAGCACCACTTGTGCTGGCACAGGCGGCGTGGCCCGTCGGAGACTGTTTGTTCAGTTTCTTTTATGGGGTGACCTCTGTCCTGTTCAAAGAGTGGCACCTCCTCACCCTGCACTGTAGAGCAAGGCCTTTTCCTCCATTTTTATAAGATCCCGTTTATCCCTGCTCTCCTTGCCACCCTCCTTTGAGCCTCCTGTGCTGGAATGCGTCCAGAGAAGGGCGAAGGGCCTGAGGAAGGGTCTAGAGGGTATGTCATGAGGAGCGGCTGGGGGAGCTCAGCCTGGAGAAAAGGAGGCTCTGTGGAACAGCCGACACATTGAAAACCTCCTCTGCGGTGTAATTATCCCTATGGATCTGCTTTCAGTTTTGTTTATAGCTGCTGGAAGTGTCATCATCAAGGTCAGGAAGCGGGGGGGAGTGAATTTGTTTGCAATTAATATAGGAACTGGAAAAAGTTCGTAACTTCTTGTGTTTTTAACCCAAACTCCTGGCTGCTACATCTGCCACAAGGCTACCAAGATGATTAATCAGATAAACTATAAAATTAATCCAAGACCCAAAGCCTTCCATTGTCACTAGTGATGGAATGAGTGAATGCATTGGTTATCTTTGATACATACTGTTTTTCAGCTGTTGTTTTTATTCATATCGTTCTGGGAATTGTGAAGCCCAAATTGTGTTGTTTCAACACACATATCAAAGGGACTGGCTCACTGGACCTCCTTGCTGCATAGCATTGTCTCCAAAAAAAAAAAGGAAGACCCATCTGAAATGGGTGGCAAAATAAACCACAGTTAGACCGTCATGAATTATTTTGAATGGAAATAATAAAATCAAATTTATTCAGCAATAATGGACTGCTGTCCAAGGCAAAGGGAGAAAGAAAGAAAAAAGCACAGATGTCTCTACTTCAGAAAAGTGCTGTTTGCTGTGATATATGTTTTAAGATTTGTCTAAAGCACTCTACTCTAATATCTATAAGTTACATGTGGAAAAGAATGATTAACAGCTGATTTTATGTAGCCATGACATTTGCTTTAAATTCCTTTTTTTTTACCATCTCTAATTCTGCATTACAGCAGGGTTCCTGTGAGCATCTCAAGTGGTGTGGCCTTGAGAGTAAAGAAAATGAAGACAATCCAGATAGACTGAGAATTTAAGAACAGTGGTGCTGGCTGGGGAGTTGCAGCAGAAGGTAAATTTACATTACTGTTACCACTCAAACTGTGCATTTCTGTTCCAATTAACGCTCAGACGCTCCCAGTCCGAAAGCCACTTCTGGATCACCTCTGCCTGCAGTTTGCTGTGGTAAGCCAGGGGAACTGCCTTTTGTTATCCTTAGCCATCAGAAATGCCACTTGGAAATACACATATATGTCCTGCTTCAGTGTCTTGAGAACCATTTGTATTCCATCTCAGGCACCAGATTTACACGTTCTAATAGCTGCCCTTAAAACATCATGCCAGCTTTGACCACTTCCTCCCAGGGAGAACTGGGATAGGAAAAACAAGTCCAGAAAGCAACGCTTTTAACAACTGATTTGCTGAAGAAATCTGCAAGTGCTCTGTTAAAAAAATAAAACATTTGTTCTGTAATATATTTAGTTCTTTGGGAGTCTTAGTTAAAAAATGGCTTGAGCACTTGAAATCCTAAAATGCATTAGTACTCTGCGAGACTTATATTTTAACGTGCACAAATGATTTTTCAAAGTGTACTTCAGGCTCCCCATTTGCTACACAGGCTTTCAAAATATTTATCCTTTGTGAATATAAAATTGAAAAACACCATGTCAAATTGAGGCAAAGGGCATCTGGGTGAGCTTCTGGATTCTTTCTCATTCTCTTCAAATGCTGTCAGAGGTAAAAGTAAAGACAAGACAAATCATAAGATAAAGTGAATTTTTTTGTTCACTTTATGCATAATGGATCTGTAATCCAAAAGTGTAAATGAGAGCTCTCAAGCCAAAGCCACCTTGCCTGTATTTGAATATCAAAGTTTATGTGTCAAATTAATCTTTTGCTCTTTGAGGTTTTTTTTTTTTATTACTGGCATTTAAGGCAGCATCAACTCTGGACTGCACAGGAGTCAGCTAGGAGGTTAAACATTTCTTACACTTTGTGTTTTGCCTGAGTTCTACCAGTCCATAATGATAATTTCTATAGTAACCACTTTTTAAGTAAACAATTGATTAGTTCTGAAATTAGTCCTTGAAATGGCTTCTCTTGGAGCAGCCTGGGAGATCTCAGTGCAAGCAGCCTTCTGCTGACATGCAGAACAACGAGGTTCAAGCTGGTTTTTTCTATCTTCATATAAAGTGTGCCTTGAAAATATTTACCCTCCCAGAGTACTTTATCTCTGGACAAGGAAGGGAGTGAGAATCTCCGTGTAAAACTTGGTAAGACCTTGAATTCAGGGAAAGCAGTGTCAGAAATGCCTGTGGTATCTCAAAAAGGCACATCAAGTGGAATTAGAACATTTTTTTGCGGAGTTCAAATTAGGACTAGAAAAACTGTCTCCAGGCTTTTAGTGGTCTGTAATTCCAGAACCCCCACGGTCCCACGGAGCCTCTTGTTTCCAAACAGAGCCTGCCCTGCCCTGTTTACCGTGTGCTGTGCTACTTAGTGGCTCGTGCTCCATATTGCTGGTTCCTGATCTCTGTTAGGGGGCAGTTGGGATACATTTCTGTAGAAAAAGATGAAAGCTCGGTGTTTCTGTTGTTCCAGTTTGGCTCGGTAGATGGAGCTAGAAGCCGGCAATCCACCCGCAGCTAAAACTACTCTCCCTTCCCACCACTGTGGAAAAGAAATTTCACTAAAGCTTTTGAGTCTTAAACGTATGTGTCCTAAAATAGATATGTATTTTTTCATTCTACAGTAAAAATAAAGTGATTCTTTTTGTGTGATTTATTTCAGCAGGCTATACAGGGATTTTTTTTCTTGTGTGACATTTACGATGCCATTGACTTTAATGCGAGATAATTACAAAGTTAGGAGCTGCCTTGAATAGCTTTGTGTTCCTGAATGAGTGACCTTTTCAATAAGGAGAAAAAATGGGCTGATGGGGTGAATTTTCCTTTTGGTCACTTGTCATTCTCTTGTCTTCTCCTTCATGAATATGAATTAATTTGTATTTCTAAAAGAGGAAGTATCTCAAAAGTCAACCAGACATTTACCTGTAGCTGTCTGGTGAGTGAGCCTATGAGTGTGCTGAAAGGTAGGTCTGGATCTTTTATTCTCATTCATAAATTCTGATGCACAGACTCAGCCTGAAACATATGATTTGTTTTCTCAAGTGTGTCATTTTCAGTTATAGACAAGGTATTAATTTCCAGTACTTAACATTGTGTTCCAGAGCTCAGTTTGAACACAAATTCCCAAGTTTACCTTCAGACATTGCTACAGTCTCTCCATGTTCACCAAAGCTCTTAAATGCCACTTAACTTCAGTGAGTTTTAAACCACATGGGATTCAGCAAAGCACTTCACATATAGCCTTTAGGTACCTTAATTCCAAATCCTGCAGACATCTTTGTTAAATAGTGACAGTCACTAGCCAGAAAAGCTGTTGAGAATTTTTGGAATGCCTTATCAGCATTACCTAGTATCTTAAGGAACTTCTCACCTTCTCTATGTCAAATATCTTTCGTTAATTGAAAAAGACCCATGTAAGGACAATGGAAATGTTTCTCAACAAAAGTACTTCTAAAAGCCTTACACAAATACTTTGCAATAGGAGCATCAAATAAATCACACATTAATTATTATTAAACAACAGGTCATCATTAATCCATCATTAATCAAACCCCAGCAAGAGCTGGTCTCTTTTTTAGACACATCATTATGGCAAATTCTCTAAAAGTGGCTCTTTCTTTGCCTACAGGAACATTAATTTTTTTTCCATTTCGAGGTCCACAGCCTCCCTGTGCAAATAGTTTTGTCAACAGTAGGTGGCAGACGTATCCCACATGAGAGCTTGGAAAAGGCTTCATCAGGATAGTTCTTATGGAATGCTGGTACCTATTTACTCAGGACACGCCATAGCCTTGTGTTCAGTGCTAACAGCAGTGAGGCTGCAGTGCCCAGCCGTGCAGCAGGGCCTTGGTGACTGAGACTTGTGTTCAGGTCAGGCTCTCAGCACCCTCAGCCTTGCTGGATTTACCAGGAACGCAGTCCTGACTCTTGGCTCAGCGCTGGGCTCTCCCCTCTGCCAGTGAGAAATTCGGTTCAGTGCATAATTCACACAGCCTCCAACTTCCCTGCCCAGAGAGCCAGGAATCTGGCAGTCCTAGGCAACCTGCCTAGATCTGCACTGATTTTAAGGGAAGTCTCAATCCTATTTGCATGGAATAGCTCCTGTGCCTGGACTGTAGACCCCCACTCTGTGTTTCCAGCACTCAGAGTCAAGGAGAAAAGTCACAAACCCAAGTTCACTTCAAAAGTGAAGGTGCCAGATAAGGGCAATTCCAAATGAATTGATGCACTTGAATGTCCCGAGTTGTTTCTGAGGCCTGTGGACAGGCTATGGATATGCCTGACTGGCAATATTGCAGCGCAGCTGGTGTGAGCAGGAAGGGCCTTTGGGCAGAGAGCAGATGTCAAGGACTGCCAGTGGGGCTGGAGGGCACCACAGAGGAACGGCCTCACGAGTGTAGCCTCGGCCTCATTGATCCCAGAGACAACACTGAAAGCTTCCTGGGCAAAGAGCTTGTTAACATTTCTTTGCATGGCTTGAGAAGGATTCTTGGGTTAGTGTTCAAATTTTAAAAACCAGACATCGCAGCTGGCCGGGCTCTGCACAGCCACTGTGCCTGCTGCCTCTTCGCAGTTCCCTGGATGTGTGGGCCCATGTTTTCATTGCTTAGGTAAGAGAACCACAGGGACCATACAGATCATTGCTAACCTCAGTCACAGCTTTTGGTCTTGGACGAGTCCTGGTTCTGGGAACGTACTGAGGAACCTCTCTTTTAAAATCAGGTCTTTCTGGAGGCTTTCAAATTCAGAGAGATTGAATTTCAAATCCTGATCACTTGTCTCCTTTGAAAACCAGAGTATGCAAGCACTACTCTAAAGAAAAACTAACTAACTAACCAAGCAACATTTCCCCTGTTTTTAGTGCTATTTTTAGTCATTTCCTTAACTCTGGGAATCCCAGGCTTCCAGTGTGACATGTCATCGCCTAACAAATCCAGGTAAAGGAGAACATGGGAAGGAAAACAGCAACCAGAAAAAAGACAATGTTTTGCTGCTGCTGCAAATCCAGTTCTCTTCTAAGAGATCATTACATCCTGGTGATATCACTGGGAATCCAAATCACAGTTAAGGAACTACAAGCCAGAGCTCACCTAATAAATGTGGTCTGGTTGAATGCTGCTTGAAAAAGTTGGAGCTGTTAAAAACAATCAGTATTTACAACAGAAAAGTACATGTTCTTAGATTTGACTAACTGACCCTTGTTTCTGAGGCTGAGACAAAGATGTAGAAGTACTTTACTGGGCTTTTGGATTTCACCTGGGGAGGCAGGAAGGTCCACATTTCATTCGTGGAGTCTCAGAATTCATCGTAGCAGTATAAAAGCGGATTATCTTTCTATCTCAGTGAGTGAATGACAGTGCCAATTTTAAAATGTCTTAATCTCCTGCTCCAGTAACAAGAACTTAAAGTGGCTTTACAAACTTCCGTTCTCCTGCTAAGTGCCGCTTGAGTCCATGACTCTCAGCTAAAGAAATACTGAAGGCAGTATGGAATATTTGAGGTAGAAAATGCTGCTCTTGCTCCAGGACTTCATTTAAAATAACTATCTTTCCATTTTTCAAAGTTGTGAGGGCTTTTATGTTCAGGAATTGTTTACTCAGGAAGAGAAGAAAGAATAAGAAAAGAATCACTCTCTTTTTTCATTAATGCTTGAGCATTTACAAGTTGTCTTAAATAGATGAACTGGTCTCTTCCCAAGAAAGAGAGCAACATTAAAAAACCCAAGGCCATAACAGAAAAAAACAGCACAAGAGAACAATTATAGCAGTAACACAGATTCTGTTTCTATGGAGATGGACATGAAAGAGAAAATATTTATTTAGCTTGGCAGTTTTTAGGCCAAAGTGGGAAAACTGGGAGTTTACAATGAAAGTAAGTGAAAAATAGGACAAAATTAGAGTGTCAGCCCTGTCAGTGATGCAGTAACACCAAGGGGGTCAGCTGCACAGTAGCACAAATTTTCCACAAGTCCTACAGCCCCTCTAGACATACAGCAGTGTTTTCAGCTCTCAAAGTGTTTCAAGTTGGGAGCAAACCCAGTGGGGCTCCCAAAACCACTGGTTCATTTTCAACCTGCTTTGCTTCTGATTTTAGCAAATACACACGCTTACACTTACAGGAAAAGTTTGTAGCCATGTCTTTAAATAGACTGGAGACCCTGGATAAATGACTTAAAGGAATTAAAAACAAACAAACAAACCTCCCAACATTTCCTGCTGTTCCTCAAAAGTTTTCAGCATCTCCTTTGTTGTCAAACCTGAAGTGCATCAGACCTAGGGCAGAAATATTAACAATCTCCTGCCAAACAAAAGCTTTCAGCCTTGGCTCTTGACTGAACCACGTCCCGTGGCTCTTCTCTCCTGCCAAAGGCCATCAAGCAGCATAGCAGAGCAGCAAAGAAATTGGAAACTGAGTGCCAGAAAGTTTCTAGGGCACAAGTGAATGCACTGGACTCCAAAGGCCTCTGGGCAATTATGTAAGAGGAAGAAAAAAGATCCCCAGTGACAGTGGTATCATGAACCAAACATCAGTCACACCACCACAGCCATTTCTGTTCCAGAGAGCAGATCAAAGGCTTCGGAAGGAACACTGCAGCAGAAGGCCTCCCTGAGAAGGACCTGCTGAACTGAGCAAAGCTGCACCTTGGGGGTTTCTTTGCCTCTCCTGCTTTGTGTTTAGATGCAATATTTGGATGCACCCATACCAAAACAAAATGGATAAAAAGATCAAGCCAGTACTCACCTACTTTGCAGATTACCTACTTGTACAGACAGAAAAAAGAGTCGTGGGGACATGGAAAGAAGAGAGATATTCTGACAAGTCCCAGAACATGCCAGTCCCTGACACCCTCCCAAAGCACCAAAGGCTCTAAATTTGGGTAGATTCAAGCAACTGGGTGCTTAATAGGCAAAGCAAAGCTGTACTTGTACCTGCTGCCAAAGGATAATGTTGGCAACTGGTACTTGGTAAGGAAAGTAGCCACATCACCACACTGTTGACTTGTGAGACAAATGGGTAGGGATGGTAGAATTCCTTAGGGGTCAAATGTATAGGATTAGCAAGAACAGTCATTCTGCTTGATTCAAAAATCTTTATTTTAATGACCAAGAACTCTGTAAAACTGCAGATGAGCGGCTGATGCCCCAAGATGAACAGTTTAGCATCAGAACTGAGGACGTGCCCAGGAGATACACCTGTCTTGGAGAGCTGTTAGCCACACCTGAGCAGGGCTCTTCCTGTTCTGCCCCAGTGATCAAACCCTTTCCATCTTTAGGTTTGCTTGTTTTACATCGATGAGTCCATCTTTGCTCAAATAAAAGCCATATATCTGAGATCTCTGACTCATTCTGCGTGGGAGTCACACATCGGTGATAAGAATAGGAAACATCATGCACCAGAGCAGGGAAAAAACATGATACCTGGTACCTGTCCAGGTGTCCAGAGCTACAGACATTTATTTAGAAAATGCTGATCATTACAGTTATTAAAAAATGAGCTACTGTCCAGTGGAAAAAAGAAAACAGGCAAGCCTCATGTCTGTAGGCACAGGGCTGGAAATGTGAGCTGGCAACATCTTTCAGCATTCCCCCACCTCCACCTGCAGACAGGTAAAAAGGAACATTCTTTTTCTGTTTCCTTCTGCTTTGGCAGAAGAAAGTTTTGCATTTTGAGGAAGACAAAAGATCACTAGCTGGCTGCCCTCCTTCTTGTTATCACAAGATATGTAAAAAGCCAAACCCAGGAACAAAACCCCCTCGAAAACAGAGCTGTGGTTACTGGCACAGTATGTCCTGGAGTGTCTCTGGGTTTGGTGTGTGTCTCATGGTCCTCTCACACAAACAAAACTTTGGGTCTTGAAAACAAAGAAGAAACAGCAGTAAATAAAATCGGCGGGGGGGGGTGGGGGGTGGTTACTTGACGTTCTTTTGGTTTCGAGACATCACTTTAAAAAGACTTACTTTTCAAAAGGGCTCTGGCAGTTGTTCTTATGAGGATATATCACATTTGTACCTCGAGCCATTGTAGTACATTTTGGTCCACTTCTTATCTACTCTTTCACTTAGCACGGGCTGGTACGATGGAATATTGAAAAACTGTGCATCCTTTTTTTCCCAGGTCACTTACTCTTGGAATTACTGTTCTTTGATCCCCCACACCTGGAATAACACTAGTTACCACCTGTAACTTTAGCCATAAATGTGTGTGAAAATGGATGAATCTTAAAATGCCACTGATATATTCCTTTCTCTACTATCAGGACAGCTTTGGTGGAGTGTACACCACACAGTATGGAGAATTGTGTAACAGGAAGCTCAGTAGAATATGTAATATTGTTAAACAAACATGAGCAGTGGAGTTCAGCTCCCTCTCAGCAGTAATATGAACCATTGGCATGAAGTACAGGACAGACAACAGAAGATATCTAGAAATAAACATGGACCCTGTATTCCAAACTTACATATTAACTCTAGGGGGCCAGGAGTGTTCTTGCTAACACTGCATAATGCTGCAGGGGAAAATTCCAGAGAGCTTTCAAGATGCAACATTTCATATTGAGGCTTTTTCTTGTCCTGAATTTCAGCTTTCCCCTCCAGCCCTTGACTGTAGTTTTCTGGAGAGTGCTTTGGTGCAGCCTGAGAGCATCTCAAGAGCTGTTCTAAGTAATCACTTGCCACTGCCACAGCTTTTTGTCACTTCACAGTTATCCAAAAGACTCCTAATCGTGTGTTTCTGCCCCACTGAATGCTCTGTTAAGATGTGAAAGGAGATGGTTCTTTGATATACAGACAATTAAATAATTACAGACTGAATCATTTTGCAGCTCTTTCCTGGAGTTTTGTTAGGTTAAACCAGCACAGGCCTGAAAAGTCCAAATTATTCATCATAATTCCCATCATTCTGCAGAAATATGGGATTTTGCTACAACTACCTGAAAGTAATCCCAATGTCTAATATTATGACATTTCTAACATTGCTTTTCTGCCAACCTGGCTTTCCCTCCACCATCCTTCATGTAAGAGGTATCCACGTAACCTTTAATTCCCAAAGCAGAGCCTTGTTCCTTTAAACCACTAACAGGAATGCTGTTCTTTACCTACAGAAATCTCAGGAGCAGACTTGGGAAAATACAACCCTCTTTTTGGAACAGCAGCAGCCAGTAGAAATTTCCTTGTATCAAACTGTTCCGTGAACTCATCTACGGTTCATGCAGTTATTCCTGGAGAACAGAATGGCCTTTCTGAAAGACAAGATGCATTGCCCTGGCATTTTCCTCAGTCAAAGTTGCCTTCAGATATTTTATGCTTAAGACATGTCAGTTGATTTATTTCAGGCATGTTTAAAAGCTTGCTCTCAGGAACAAAGTGAAGTATTTTTTTAGTTTACTTTTTCAAATTTACTGAAAATTGATTTGTTCTTGCTGTTTCCATTAGGAATGAAACAGGGTTACATGCCCAGCTGAAGACAGGAGCAGAGTAGAAAAGGGAACCTTAAGGATAAAGCAAGGGGCTGCAAGAGAGAACAAAACCTCCAGTTGTGTGGGTTGACATCCAGACACTGGGGAGCTCAATTCATTAAAATAAATCCTGGTATTCCCCACTGTGGAACTACATCACTTCGCACTCAGTAAGGATCAACCTTACACCTGTTGGGGTTTTTTTGAAGCCTCTCAGTGACTGTTCTAGAAAAATCATTTCAATTTTATTCCATGTCCTGGGGCTCTGTGCAAATGGTGCAATTCTTCCTGTGTCTGATCTCCTAAGTTACTGACTAATCAATAGGACATCTTCAGAGAGGAGAGTGGGGCTTAATGAAGAGATTACTCTTGGGAGGATGTCAGTACAAATGAGCAATTGCAAAAATTCTGAAATGACAGCCCTTGCACATGTTTACCCATGTGTTTGGCTATTTTTATGGATGCTAGTGAGCAGCAGTACCCACAGAAAACCAGAACATGACCTAACAAATCAGGTGCTCGGATCAGCCCTAGATGTCTAGATGAGCCCTCTCATCTTCGTAAAGTGATTTAAAATTAAAATTCTCTAATTTCAAGTGGACAAGGTCCTATCTGGGTGAGTTGTTACTGTACAATACCAACCTGCTTTGCTTCTGAACAAATACCGGCAAAAAAAAAAAAAGAGGCTATAGGATTAGCCCTGATGACTTTTTTGTCTGATGCCTTGAACTCCTTGTTTGTCATTTGATAAGGAAATTTACGCAAAACTTTATCTTTTTGGGTGCTGGAAGGTTCGACCTCTTCAGGACAAAAAGGCCCAGAGTAACAACACATAATAAATAACTAATATCAAATTTATTTTTGGCAAGGGCAGCCCAGGTTTTGTAATCTTCTTCAGGCCAAATGGAAATGTACAAATGCCAGCTCAAGGGTTAATATTTTACAGGCACAGCTAGTAAAGGGTATATAAGCACATGCTCTCCCTTCAATCTTCCTAGCAGTTTTGAGCAGTTTTGCTCACATCATAACCTGAAACCATGAAGTGGTTAACATTAATTTCATTTATTTTCCTCCTAAGTTCTGCCAGATCCAGGAATCTGCACAGAGCTGCACGAGATGCAGGTAAGAAAGGACTAGTTTGTTGTCTTGGGAGTCTCTGTTCTATCAATTTAATGCCTTTAATGTAGTTTCACAAGTAAGAGTGGGGTTGTGAAAGTCTGGCCCGTGGTGCCCAGAATGTGCAGCACAGCTGGAGTGGCAGAGCATCACTGTTCTCTTTGCTTTCCTTCCTAGACCACAAGAGTCAGATTGCCCATCGCTACAATGACCTGAAGGAAGAGACATTTAAGGCAGTGTAAGTGAATGTTCAGCTTCCATTTTCTGCTTGGTTTTTTGTCTCTGTTGATATTGTACTGAAAAGGGAAACTAAGACACACAGTATGAGCTCATGAGGACTGTGGATGTCTCACTGAAACACTCAGTTAGCCTCTTACTGTTACTGTGCAAAGCCTGTGAATATTCTAAGACCTGCAAAAGTCATAATGACTTTCTTGCTCTCTGGGAAAAGAACTCCCTGCAAACCTTGGGAAAAACCTCTGTTCCTTATGTGAAAATAAAATGGGCATGAGGAATACATGTTTGATATCCTCAGAATGAAGAAAAATTATGCTGGATTGAGACATTGCCAGAAAGACCACAAAAAAAGCACCAACCTCAAAAACCAAATCTGCAAAGGGTTTTCTGAGACAATTCCATGATTTTTGTTTCAAACTGGATTTGGGAAAGGCAGAAGGCTCTGACAGGAAAATAAGTAGTGAGAGAAGGCAGCCTGAAATTTGTAACAGTTGCCAAATCCAGTTTAGGTTATGGCATTTATGAATATGCTGGTATAAGAGGCAGAAAACTCCAGTCAACCACCTTTTCTGGTTTATTCCTAGTCTATTATTCAGGATTCTGGTTTTGGGAAGTAAGGTTAAAACATGTTCAGAAGGGAGGTGAGAGGAGGAAGGATGTGGGATCTGGTAGGATGCTCTTCCCGGTACCCTGGTTAACCTTTGTGCATGTCATTCAAAAAACAAGTTTAAACCAGAAGCACCTTTAAAAATACTGACTGAGGTGTTTCTCAGCTTCATATTCACAACTGTGTTTTGTATTCCAGTGCCATGATCACATTTGCCCAGTACCTCCAGAAGTGTTCCTACGATGGACTGTCTAAGCTGGTGAAGGATATCGTTGATTTGGCACACAAGTGTGTGGCCAACGAGGATGCTCCCGAGTGCACAAAGCCACTGGTAGGCAGTGAATCCTTTGATGCTGTGTTCCTCCTCGCTCTGTGCAGCTGCCAGGATCACCCTTGCTGAGGATTTACACTTGAACCTTTCAGGTGTGGCTGCTGTCATCAGCCAATGCTCAGCTTTTAGTGCTCAAACGAAGAATTTGGTTTCGTCGGGCTCTAAAACTCTGCCTTTCAGAAGTGCCCGAAAAAAGTGCCTGTGGGACCTTATATTGGAGACCAAACACCACACTTTGGCACATTAACTTTAGCATTGCCTGGAAGGAAGTGTTGGCATTTAGTACAAAATCCCAGCTGTAAAGTACAGGCCTAATTCTAGGTATTAAAGTGACCCAAGTGTGTGGGTCACCTAGACACTGGTTCTCCCTAAAGGCTTCCCAAGCTGCTCATTATGTAGAATAGCAAATCTTTCTTTGATTAATCTGAAAATTCCTTTTAGTTGGATTAAAAAGTAAAACGTAAAAGGAGATCATCGTCTTGCACAGAGTATTTTAAATTATAATTAATGTTTTTTCAATAAAGCATTGGAATAGTTTTGATATCAGATCACATAAAAATAAGATTGTGTAAAAACATATTTGCTATTCAGCCTGGGTTTTCTTTTGCAGATGAGTAGAAAATGCAACCCCCTGTCTGTAAACACTAATTGTGACCCTTGGCATCTCCCTTACAGCCCACCATTTTCCTGGACAGAATCTGCCAGGTTGACCAGCTCCGTGACTCCTACGGTGACATGGCTGACTGCTGTGGGAAAGCTGACCCCGAGAGAAACCAGTGCTTCCTGTCCTTCAAAGTTCACCAGCCAGACTTCATTCCTCCATACGAGAGACCTGCTGCAGATGTGATTTGCACCCAGTACCAGGACAACAGGGTGGCACTGCTGGGAAAGTAAGGAAAATGGCTGCTTCTGCTTCCTTACACTTACCACGTTTTCTCATTGCATGCAGGCTTTTCCATTCAGAATGGGGGTTAAGGGATCGCATTTTATACATCTTGGGTGACTTTTCTTCCCCCAAACCCCTGAAAAACCACAGCCTTTCAGCATTAATTTACTAACTTACTTGCTCCAGCTTCCCACTACCCCTGTTGTAATTGGCAAGAATGAAGAAAGATAACAGTACAAGGAATAAAAATTGGCAGTAAAATCTTGGTGAAAGGGCCATAGATGAATTTTTCACAGTGAAAATCAGAATTTTCAAATATTTGACAATGCATTTTTTAAAAAGCAGGCATACATGAAACCAGGCAGCAGACAGCATCAGGAGTTCACCTTTCCCTCACTGTTACTGAGTCCTGTGGGGCTTAGCAGAGCATTTCAGTAGGCTTTATGTCAGGAAAGTAGATTGCATTTCTAAACTGGAAAAAAAAAAGTTAGAGAAGCTGCATGATATGTAAGGCTCTTTGCTGTTGTCACTGGAACATGGAACTTAGGCTTTCCTTTTCCTCCTAGTTTCGTCTACACTGTTGCAAGGAGAAACCCCTTCCTGCACGCCCCAGCAATCCTGGGTCTGGCTGCTGAGTATGAAAATGCCCTCAAAAGCTGTTGCCCAGAGAGCGATGTTGGTGCTTGCTTGGATGAAAAGGTACGACAAATTTGTCTCTGTGGATAAACACTGAGCAACTGGGGGAGAGACAGGCAGGATTTTGGTGTTCATGCAAATCTTGGCATGAAGAACTTGCAGAGACAGGTCAGGAGTGATCCCAGGCGTTGGATGCAATCAGCTGAGTGTGACAATGTGCCCCCTGTCCCCACAGGCATCTGTCATCAAGGAGAGAGCCAAGCTGATAGGGGTGCAGCAGCAGCACGGGTGCCGCATCCTCGAGAAGTACGGCGCGAGAACCTTCCAGGCAAAGTAAGTTTTTCACCTCTTTATAAAGAGTGGGCCTGTCAGCCTGAGAGTGAGGACCAGTGAAAAGCTCAGCTGTGGGAGCTGCAGAGCAATGAAATTGTCTCTGGAACGAATCCAGGAGATGCAGAGTTAAATGATGGAATGTCACTCCGAACCAGAGATGCCAGTGTGTTTAATCCATATTTGTTCCAAAGCTGTGCCCCAATCCAATGCCCACAGCTTTTAGTGATGGGCACATCACTAATCAGCAAAGTAGGTTGCTGATTTGAACCTTGAAGCAATGAAAAAGTAAAATTTGACAGAATCACAGTTTTTTAAAGATTAGGAAAAGCTTTTACAATTAATAAGTGGATCCCCTGCCTGAGCACAGGGAACTGCTGTGACCAGCCTGATGGACTAACATTGACTAGGATTACCTTACAGATGTAGTCAGCTTTGATTTAAGGGTTTAATCAGGACTATATCCATCCATGCCAAGTAATCTGGAGTGCTTTCCAATCACTCAAGAGTGATGGGGAATTCTAGGGTGTGATTCTTACAAAGGCAAGAACCACCAGAAACCTGTTTCTTTCTGGCTATTTTAAAGGAGCTCTGGTTTACTGGTGCAGCTGTCAATGCCCTTTTTTTTAGCCACCAAGAATTAGATAAGAAGAATGAATATTTCATTGGAACAATCCTGAGCTACCATATCACATGTTAGTGACTTGCAAGGTTTCTGTTCCCCACACTGCTTTAAAACAAGGGTATTTTTCTCCTTTTCTACTCAGCAAACTTGCTCACATGAGCCAGAAATACCCCAAGGCTCCATTTGTAGAAATCGTCAAGATGGTCCACGATGTGAAGGATGTCTACACAGAGTGCTGTGAAGGGGACATGGTCGAGTGCGTGGATGACTGGGTAAGCTCACTGGTTCAAACAAATGCTTACATACCTGAAAAAAGTCCAGAAACATAATAAGTTGTGCAGGCATTCACAGTGCAGGGAACTCTCACTTGTGCCCAACACTGCTAGAAGGTTCCTCAGGCACTGAAAAACTCAAGGTCAGCTCAGCTGTTACTGGAAGTAGGTTTTGGCCCAGTTCTGGATCTAGCTCTTAAGGATCATGAGTGCAAGGAGCTGTTGCTTGCAGCAAGTGTGTTTGGCTGAAATCAAAACATTTATCAGGGAGGTTGTTTGATGGTATTTACTCCCTTTAAATAAATCATAAACAAAGGAAAACGCAGCAGAGGCAAAAGGGCCACAATTTTTTTCCTGTCCTGTCAAGTGCACTGCCATTAATCCATCTTTCCTGCAGTGCCAATGAATGCTGGAGAACAGATTAACAAATCTGTGCAATAGTGACATGATTTCAATATATCCTGGCTGACTAAAACTTGGGCACACTTGTTGAACCAGGTGGTGTCCAGTGCTCTGGGGTTTTATCGTGTTTTGTCCTCTGCCAGAGCTGGGCATCTGACAGGACTGACGAGATCCATCAGGCATCCTTGTGCCAGAGCACTCAGTGACAAGCCAAAAGCCTTGGCTTTCCAGAGTTTGGATTCTCAGAGTTTCTAGGATCAGGGAGGGAACCATTCACCTGGAGCCTGTGAACATGGTGTTCAGCACAAACAGGACATGCTCATCCCTCCTGTAGGGAGACAGCATTTCTTTAGGAGAGTGCTAGGTAAATAGGTGACCTGAATGAGAATGGAAGAGTCCAAAACAGAGAAAGGAGATTGATTAATTGATCTGTCTTTAAATTATTATTTTATAGCTTGCTTGATACTATGTTTTAATTTTACAGTCAGAGCTCGTGAAATCTTTGTGCGCTAAACAAGATGTTTTCTCAAGTAAACTCAAACCCTGCTGTGAGAAGCCAGTTGTGGAACAGACCAGGTGCATCATGGAAGCAGATTTTGATGAAAGGCCTGACAATCTCCCTTCACTGGTTGAAAAATACATTCAGGATAAGGAAGTGTGTAAAAGCTATGAGGCAGGCCAGGATGCATTCCTGTCAGAGTAAGTAGTGCCAAGAGCATTCCAAGCTCATTGTCCACCCGAGTGGATCTCACCTGAGGAGCTGTCCCTGTCATTGCTGCGTTGTGCTTGGTGAAAGCAGCCCGTTATTCAGGAGCTCTAATTCTGTCTGCACGTGTGCCTTGCAGGTTTGTCTATGAATATTCACGGAGACACCCCGAGCTCTCCACCACAGTGATTCTGAGGATTACTAAGGGCTATGAAACACTCCTGGACAAGTGCTGCAAGACAGACAACCCTGCTGAGTGCTATGCAAACGCTGTAAGTGCAAAGCTTCGTTTGCAGAGTGCTGGAATGCTCGGCTGGCACCTGCCATGAAACACTTGGGGTGAGAAGCTCCTACGGAAGAGCAGACAGAAAGCTTTGGAGCATCTAATCCCAGGGGAAGTTAAGAGCTCTGATAGGACACAAAGCAGACCAGGGCCAATGGCAAGAACACAGGGTTTTTCTCAAATCACAGAGTAACTTTCCAGACTAGTCTGATTCAGCTGCCTGATGCCTCTGTCTCTCAAAAGTGATTCTACTTGTTCTGAAGACAACACTTGATAGCTGAATTATTCTATGGGCTCCATGGCCTGTACTGCTTATACATGGCTGCTCATGGATTGTGATGGGAATGTGCAGGGCCAGCTCACGTAGAGACACCTAAACTTAGGTCTCCTAATCTTTGACTCAATCACACACAAGACACAGCACAAGCTGAGCCCCTGCCAACTTTGGTTAACAAATAGAAGGAGTTCCCCTCATGGCTGATAATCCTATACGTGAAACATGTTACCTTGATTTAAACAAACATAAAACCCCACTGCTTAGAAAGTAAGTCCAACAGATAATTAATATAAGTTAAATTTCAAAAATGTGTCTGCCTTCCTGAAGGGAATTTCTGTTAGAACTTAAGACCCCCAAGGGAATCAAGTCCTGCCTACACCATCCTGGCTATACAGAAGTGATCAACCATTTTGTAGTTAATAAGTTTAGAAGAGGTATTTGTATGACTTTTACCAACAAATCCTGCTCTAATGTTACTGATAAATTTGTGCTTGTTTGCAGGAAGAGGAACTGAACAAGCATATCAAGGAAACTCAGGAGCTCGTGAAGACAAACTGTGACCTTTACAATACCCATGGCGAGGGAGACTTCCTTAAAGGGTGAGCACTTCCTGATAAATATTCTGGAGTGTAATCAACTATGCTGGCTGCTTTGGGCAAATTCATTTGTCTTCAGAGGTTAGCTCTGCTCACATTTGAAGAATGCTCTACTAACAGTCACTTTGATTTGACTTTGTCAGAATTCTGGTCCGCTACACTAAGAAAATGCCCCAGGTATCAACTGACACCTTGCTTGAAATTGGGAAGAAAATGACAGCCGTGGGCACCAAGTGCTGCAGTCTTCCCGAGGAGAAGCGCCTGTCTTGTTCTGAGCACTACGTGAGTACATGGATTTATTCCTCTCCCTTCTCTTGGAGATTTCAGTTCTCAAAAATACTGAGTTCTGCTGAGAGAGCAAACTCAAAGTGATTTTTCATCAACACCACACTAAGCATCCAGTAGCTTAATAGAATATAACAGAATTCCAAGTCTGTTCATTTGTCATGGATGTGGGAGCCTCAATAGCTGTCTGATGGTAGCTTGGGAAAATTTTACTTAAACTTTGCTCTCCCTCAGAGAGCAAAAGTACATTCATAAAATCATAGGATCATGAGTCACAGAACATGAACCCATCGAATGGCCTGGGTTGGAAGGAACCTTAAAGGTCATCGAGTTCCAACCCCCTGCCATGGGCAGGGACATCTTCCACTAGACCAGGTTGCTCAGAGCTCCCTGATTTAGTCTGTGGCAGGTTGTATTTGGAAAAACTAAATAGTTTCTTAAAAACCCCACACTTAACCAGTTGTAGCCCAACGCCCGGACTGTTTGCAGATAAGAAATGCCCAACTCCAGGACTATCTATTTATTTTAAAATTTAAACCAGTGCCATTTCCCAGCAGGTGTTAGATCCGATAGCTTCCACTTCCAGTGATGCTATTGTGACACAAACATCACCTAGTTGTTCTGTTTCTGGGGAAAGTGTAACTCACCTTTGTCCTTTTCTTTTCAGCTGAGCATTGTGATTGAAAAAATGTGCAAGAAACAGGAGAGCACGCCCATAAATGACCAGGTTACACACTGCTGCAACGAGCTGTACTCTTACAAGAGACCATGTTTCACTGCCATGGGCGTCGATACCAAATATGTGCCTCCCCCGTTTGACCCGATGATGTTCAATTTTGATGACAAGCTGTGCAGCGCTCCTCCTGCCGAGCGGGAAGAAGGGCAGCTGAAGTAAGCTCCAAGAAACACCTTGTAGGAAAACTTGGGAAGCGTAGCATTTTGGGGGGGGGAGTGCAGAAGGAAGCTACAAACACACTGGGGCTCCACTAGTGACAGAGAAAAGCAGATGGAACTATGTGTTTGCACTGACTGGTCAGTGTGTAACATCATGCAGTTTGGAAGAGGCAAAATAGGGATTTTTCTTCAAATAAAATCACTCTCTTAACTGGTGAACTTCAGGTAGGTCCACTGCCAGTGCAAGTCTGAAGATGTACTTAGATGAGACAACATACAGATCATTTCCTTAAGTTTTTCCCCATCTGTAACTGGGTTAACACAAAACAAAGAGATGTTTGTGTAAGACTGGGAGTTTGAAGTCACCAGTAGGCACAGGCTCCCCTAGGCATGACCAAAAATACCCCATAAGTGGGCTGTACCTGGTTAGAATGGTGTCTTTTGAAATGGGGCACCCAACTCCAACAGGCAGCATTAACTGTGTCTTGTGGCTTTGCTTCCAGACTGCTCGTCAACCTCATCAAGCGCAAGCCCCAGATGACAGAAGACCAAATCAAGACAATTGCTGGGGGTTTCACTGCCATGGTGGACAAGTGCTGCAAGGCAGCAGATATTGACACGTGCCTCGGGGAAGAGGTAATTCCTGTCTTCATTTAAAAAAAAAAATAACCAATCACAAAAAAAACCCAACCCAAAAACACATACAGGAAGCTGGAAACTGTGCACTGGGAAAGTGGTTCTGTAGACTGCTCTGGCCACTTGTCTGGGTGCCCTTCTAATACATGTGCAGAGCACAGCATACATCTTGGCTAAACAGGTTGTAGTCATTAAAGAATTTCATTGGAAAGGTTGTCTAAAGGTAATCTAGTCCAATCACCTGCTCAAAGCACATCTAAATCTTAGATTAAATAAAGTTCTTCAGGGCCTTGTCAGAAGAGTTGAGTATTTACAAGCTACGGTTGAAAAATATCTCTTTAAATATCCATTCAATTTAAACTTGACCTCTAGCATATGTAAACCTCCTTTTGTGCTGGAGATCCTTACAGAACTCTGGGATTACCAGTAAAAAGTGCATCAGCATCAATTATCAGAACTGCTTAGCAAATAGAGATATATTGGCAGGGGGAGTTCAGCTGATTATGCCACAGGAAAAGTTTTATACGGAGCCATATTGCAGTCCCAGGAAGCATAAGTGACAGTTTCCAATAGCACCCTCATTATCATGTAAGGCAGGGAACTCTACTACTACTATCTTAAACTGCTTATTGATTGAATCCTCTTTTATTTATATCCAAAGTATTGCATAGGTAAGCATAGTAGGAAGACTCAGGAAAGAATTATTTTGTCCCTAATGGACTCCAAAAGGTTCTTTTCTACCTTGGCAAAACTGAAAGATACCCAGCATTCAGGAGCACATAGATTATAGGGTCAGGAAGTACCATTAGAATTATCCTTTGAACCATAATTCAGGCACAAGTTTAAGTTTGTAGCAGTTCCTGCTCTTGGTTTCTCTCTCATAACTGTGTGTGTTGCTTTTTCCAGGGTGCAGCCCTAATAGTCCAGAGCAGAGCCACATTAGGAATTGGTGCTTAACCCAAGGTAGGCAACAGCAATAATGCACATTAGCTTTGTCTTTCTGCCCCTCCCTGCCCACCCTGCCGTCCACTTAACTCCTCTAACCCCCAAAAGCATCCAGCTTCCCTTTCACCACCACCACCTTTGCTTTCTCTAATGGCTGTTTTACCACTTGCCATTGCACGGGACACAAAAAGTTGAAGTACTACCAGTATGCTGCCATTTTACAAAATACTCCTTTTTGTCTCTCCAATCTAGGTTGCCAGTGGGAAAAATATGAAGAAAAAAAATCCCTTCTGTGTAACTTCTCCCACCCCTTACCCTTTTTCCTTCAGTACTGAATGAATATTTCATGACCCTTCTGGTTTTTGTCAAACTATGTGCTTTTCCAGAAACTTTTCAATTCCTTTACTTGGAAAAAAATAAAATAAAAGCTTTATAAAACTGCATCTGACCTTGTCTGTTGGTGACTACCATAAGGCAAAGCTCTGCAGTGCTCCCTACACCAAATGGTAGCTCTAAGTAGAATATATGGGCAGGAATTCCGTATTCCAGATTTTTGTTTTGTTTATTGCTCTTGGAAGGTTTGTAAGAAAGAATATGAAAGGTGATAAGACATTTAGCCAGACTTTAATACTCTGATTCTACTGCAGGTTGATTTTAGGCTTTACTTCAGCCATTATAATTACACATTAATAGAAGGTTCAAAGGTACTCTTTAATCTAAATAAATTTATTAGCAAGGAGCTCTTATTAAAAAAGGATTATTATTACATCAGCCACAAATCAAGTATCTCTTCACTTGCAAGAAGTTGCAAACAGCACTGATTTTAAACACTTTTCATGTCTTAGCTGGTTTTTAAAAAAAACTTCTAAAATCTTCTCCTGGAAAGCCCACCACCTAAATCATGTCCTTCATTGCAGGAAGCTCCCAAGGGAGACATTCCCTGGTTCTATGCCACCAAAGCAGTGTGATTTTCTAGTACATACTTCTTGTCAGTCCATGAACACAAACCCCCCCAAGTCTTCAACACTTTCACAGGGACCCTTGCACTGCTAAAAGAGCCCTGTGTGTAACAAGGCATTTCACAAGGACAGGTTTCTTGGCCTTGAAATCCTTTGTGCCTGGAGTTCCTGGACTGGGAGTGTTCTGCAGGCCATAGGGTGAAATATTTAAGGAACTGGCTTGGAAATTGAACAGAAAGACTCATCAGTCTTGTTACAGTTGAGAGGTTTGAACATTCAATCCCTCAAAGTCATAGTTACATGTTGGTTTAGAGAGCTGACATGACCCCAAGGCATTCACAAACATCAAGATTCCAACTTCTGTGAATTTGAGGAAGAATCATTTGGCAGTTTCAGTTCAGCTTTTCCCCTTAGTTTAAAGGAGCACAAACAGTCCTTATAAAGACCATTCTCATATCTAATTAATCCAAAAATGTGGCAGTCATTCCCTGCAGCTAAAACCAATCTGCTCTAGGACAGTGAGGCTTGTAGTGAAGTGAGACAAGTTATAAGTCTGTTGGTGGCAGGGATTCAGGGAAGATTCTGAGGCACAAAAATCAGCACCAACTGCACAAATCTGTCAAAAAACTTGGGTTTCTCATTAGATTTCCAGCTGCTCCTCACACCATTCCACATCACGATTCTTACGTGTGCCCCTTCCCTTCCTGTCACAACTGGTGTGGCTTTTCAGCTGATCAATTCCAAATGCAAAGCAGGTTAAGGATTCCAGTCAGCTTTAGGAATTGAAAATGTGTTTATAATTCATGTGTCTGTCATTTTGCTGGCTCCAGAGAGATACAGAATTAACAGAGAGATTATTTCTTGGCTGCATTTATCATTTATTGATGCTGAAGAGAGCAAGGTGTTACAAAAGTAGAATCAAGTCAAATACTAATATACCAAAAATACATGAAAATAATTGATTTCCCTGGATCCCACCCCCATTTCTAAAATCCATGGGAACTCAGTTGTTCCCCTCATGTGTCACAGTGTC
>JAWWLV010000144.1:743338-766063 GCA_035041135.1 Platyrinchus mystaceus | reverse complement strand
CGCTCTCCCGCCGTGCCGCACACCCCTCCGGGAGAGGCCCCGGCCCGGGGGCAGCCGAGCTCCCGGCACGGCCCAGGGGCGGCCGCTCGAGCCCCCGCGGCCGGAGCCGCAGCCGGGGCAGCCCGGGCCGAGCTCCGCACCGTCCGTGCCGCGGGGGCCCCAAGGGCTCTGCGCACACGCGGCCCCGCCGGGCACCGACACCCGGGCTCACGGCGCGGCAGCCCGAACCCGAACCGGGCAGCCCGGCCCCTCCCCGCACGGCCCCGGCACTCACCTGCTCCTGCCGCCCCGGACACACCGAACCCCCCCCGGGGCCACGCCGGCGCTCGGGAAAAGGGCGGCGGGCGCGCAGTGCGCGTGCCCGGGGCGGGGCTGTAGCCGATCGGGAATACCTGTGGCGCTGGGGCGACAGCGCCCCCTGGCGGGTTCCGAGCGGTGCGGCGGGCGGCGCGAGTCTCGAGGGCGCCGCCTGGCGAGTTCCAACTGGTACTGCAGGGCGGGATTGGGATTCCAAGAGGTACTGCGGGCGGGGGCCAGGAGCTCCCTCCTGCCCGGCGAAGCCCTCGCTGCATGTGGTGCGAGGAACACAGCTCTTGTTTCTCCTCTTTGCTGAGGGGCCCTAAGCCAGAGAGCGGACTTGGTCCCGGCCATGGAAATAATCGCCCAGCCTGTATCCCAAACAGACCCCTCGCCTCCCTCACTTGCACTACAGGCGGAGCACACCCACTCCGTACCGGGTGCTGGCAGGTCACAGTGGCCAAGAGGTGTCATGAGAGCTCCAGGTTTGTGTCCTTGGTCTGTCAGGACACGTGGTGACCACACGTTGCCAAGAGCAGCCCTTGTGGAGCTGCACTTCAGGACTTGCTGGCTGTGAGGGCTGCAGGGCACCCCCTGGTCCTTGGTGCCCTGCTATCCAATAAATTGCTGTTCCATGCTGTATTTCTCCACATGAAATGCAAACGTCCAGCAATGGGTGCACCGCAAAGGCGTTTGTGAAGCCACAGGACTCTGTAATGGGGCCCAAGTGTGGGCACTGCCAGGGGAACAGGCAAGGCCTCAGCAGCACAGAGCAGGTTGCTGCTTTGTCACATCCCTCAGCTGCCTTGGCATTTCCTCACATTTTATTCCCACTACAGGCCTAAACATCAGCTCTGGTGCTGATAAAAGGTGCTGTTGAACAACTGTAGAGATGCCAGACTTTGTGGCACAACTAAAACCAGGGCCTGGCCGACCCTGTTTGGTTTTGGATCCCACGATGTCCTGCTTTCCCCCTCAGCCCCAGGGAACACAAGTCTGCACCATTTACCTCCCAAGCCAAGGCCCCAAGGCCTGAATATTGCAGGCCCCAGCAGTGGCACAGAGGATTGAGCTCCTTTGGGCATCTTTGGTGCCAGCAGATGGTGTAGCTGTCGAGGCTGCTCCTCCTTTTGGTAGCTCCGGATCTGGGGCTTCTACAGGATCCTGGTTTTTCATTCCAGTGTTTCAACTTGCACAAGTGCACCACTTTTCAGACACTTCCCAACTGCCATTTATCAGGAAGTACTACAGCCAAGACATGCCCTTGTAGGACACAGCAGACAGCAGCTACCAGGAATTTCACCTAGAGCAGAACAACTCCAGATTCCATGACTCAGCCACGCCTGATCTATGAGCAGTGTGAGAATAACCCCTTTACCAACCTTTTTGGGTAACTGCTAACAAACACAAGAAGCGACAAACAGGGACAATCACTTCTGCACCATCAAGAGTAAGCAGCCCTAAAGTGCAAAGCACGCAAGTTCAGTTCATTTTTTTATGACAACTCAGCTCACAGTCCTCCCAGCACCACCGCAACATCCATGGAAGCTGTATCCTGTAGCCGGATGCCGCAGCCTGGCTGGGTGCAGAGAAATGTCACTCCACTCTGACAGGAGTTTGTGTCCTCCCCGGACCACACACACTCTGAGGTGAGAGAAGCCAACAAAGTAAAACACTTCAAGGTTCATCAGGCTGTGGTGCTGTGGGTTCCCACCGTCACTGGCCAGGTCAGCACCAATGTTCTTACAAGCTTTCCTGTATGCCAGGGGTGACAGTGCTCCACAGCACCTGCATGCAAGAGAATTAGGGACATGGATAAATGCTGCAGACATCAGTAGTTTATTGGTATGTTTAGTCAAAACACATTCAGAATGGAAACTTAAAAGTAAAAATACTTTCCACCTGCAACAATTAAACTAGAATCTACTAGCATATAATGCTTTACATGTTACAGCAATAAAGATGGTAATCCACTGTCTTGAATATCTACTAAAGCCAAGATGGTCAGCCAAGTTTGTTGAAATGGAACCGTAATGACAAAATACTCCCACCATTCACAAATCAGCAACTAACAGTAATGGTCAGTGAATCCCTTCCTTTGCTCTAAGAGATACATTTACTATCGAGAGGGTCGAGAACACGTAAAGAGTCCACAGTACAGCAGGTGAGCTATCACCATGTAAACTTCTCTGGATGATGTTCCAAGGGTTTGTGTCACTTAAACAAGAAGCAAGCCAAAAAGCAGAATGGCTCAGTGGCTCTTTTTACTACTCTGTTTCTGTTCTTGATTATTTCCAGTGCCATTTACCATACAAATGAATTAGGTGGCAGCAAAACACCACAGCACTAAAGAAGGAAAAAACCCTCCAGGCTACACAAACCACAGCGGTGGCAAATTGCTAACTGGTAACAGCAATTTGTCCGAGGGCTTCAAACCTAAGGAGTGGAGTTGTGTGGCCAGCAGTTCAAGTACTACAGATTTCCAGGTAACAGCTGAAATTGCGAGACCTTCAACAAAAACCCTGAAATATGAAAATGCAAACTGGTAGAAATGCATCCCGGAAAAAAAAGCATATGAAAATAGTGCAAGACTTACCATGGAACACAGAAGACCTCAAGTCTGGCAGAGAACAGACATGCCGCTCCACCTTGCCTAGCGTAACAGAAAACATGTGCAAAATCCTCCAGCTTACTGGAAACCAGCAAATGATTGCATAATCCAGAGACAGATTGCTAGGATGCCCTCTCTGCTTTTTGCTTGAAATTGCCATTTTTGTATTTGAGGTCTGCCGTGCTCAGCAGCAGCTTCAAGCGATCACACTTCCACACAGACACCCTCCCCTTTGCTCCTGACACCTCGGAGCCAGCGCCGGCCGCGTGCCCTGGCAGGGCCCAGCTGTACTGTCTGCTCCTGCCACAGGTTACAGGAATGCGCTCCACAACATCAGCCAGGAACACAGCTCTCCACTGGAAAACCCACCAGTCAAACTGCAGAAGAGAGGTCTCCTTGCTATCCTTCGCTCCAGAGCCACATCGCTGTCAGCTTCAGCTGAGAGTTATGTGCAATATGAGTACGAGTTTTTAAAAAAGTGCAACTGGAAAATGCAAGAACTTAAGAGCTGCTGTTTAGTTCTCTGAAAATTGCAGTATCCCCATTTTAGAAGCTCACCTTCACAAAGGATGCTCAGGTCTACCTACTAAGAGCTGGCCAGAAGCGTCCACCATCTGGACTGACTTCTGCAATTCTTGTCCAAGAGAGATTGCAACTCTGCTTCCTTTAACTCTGACATTGATTAAAGAGAAGAGACAACCTGGAGTCTACTTGGATGCCTTCTTCCTCCCTTCCCCCCTCTGCAAAAACACAGGCAAACTTGTTAATTGAAGAGCAAGGTGGATGAGCATTTTAGCAACGTTTACTCATTGAAAGATACTGCAATTTTTTTTTTAATACAATTTTCCAATTATTTCCTTTAAATGCTTTGCAGCCACTTGGCTGTGCAGCACAGTACTTCATACACTATACTGTACAAAATCACCAGCAAGACTGGAATGATGTATTCATAGAAGGCACCATCATGCTTATTACATTACCAGAGAACTCAAATACAGTCAAGACAAGTTTCACTGTACAACGCTTCTCGAAGGGGAAAGGGGAAGGAGGAGTGTGTTGAGCAGCCATCCCTGCACTGAAGAGGGGCATTTAGAAAAATCTGTTGTGAGCTATCAAACTTGTTGCGTACTCAGGGCCATGACTTGGAAACTCTGGGTTCTGGTTAGTTTACAGCTAAATGGATTCCTTCTGGAACAAAGGTGTAGTCTCATTAAGGTCTGTGTGTGTACAGAGGTTGGTCACAGCAAGCAGAGCAGACGCCCGCACCGTTCCCCAAGCTATTCTGTCTGAGTCAGAGGATGAAGGCTTTCCCTCCGATGCCTCCTGCAGCTGTCAGTATAAATGAGTTCAGAGGACCCATTAGTGCATTTTGATGAGTGCGTAAACACGAGTTGGTTTGGAGCCGAGTGTTCTAAGGAAAAAAAAAGGCAAGCTTCTCCAATTGCACAAATTGCACTATTTGTGTTTCCAACAGCAGTAGGCAGAAACGGCAACACTTACACAAAATGTGCAGCAGAGGGTTTTTAACTGAAAGGACCTGAATTCTACTGGGCGTGTCCTTTAGTTCACTTTTGTGGCAGATAGTTAACCGGTTTTTTTTTTTCTTCTCTTTTTTTCAGTCCTCAATTCTCCAAGTCTACATTTATAAATTAACAGTGTGACTCCTGTTGTGAAACTGGGGAAAGAACATCCACCTCAATTTAAACCGGAAACCAAAGGATGCTTTCACATCAAAGAAATGATCAGAAGGGCTGTGTCACATTCCAAAGCCAAAAAAAATTAACAAGAATGCAAACACGATGGATAATGTACCACTGCCAAGACTGTCTGCCCCCAGTGGAGATCTCAGCGGCGCTGTCCAGTGAAACGGCCTTCCATCTGCCCGGTTCCTCGTCCAGAGCCGAGTTTCTGTGCCATGCCCCCCCTCGGGGGAGGTCCTCTTCCGTCCCGGTCTCTCATCATGCCGCCCCCCACGATCCCGCGGGGCCCGCCGGGGCCTCTGTCATTGCGGCGCAGGTCCCTGCGGTCGTCGCCCCCGCCGCGGGTCTCTCGCTCCCGAGCGGCTCTGGTTTTTTTCTCTTCCACGTTCAGGCGCACCTCGCCCCGGAACATAATGGGCTTACGGGGAAAAGGGGTCAAAGCACACGTTAGTCACCACGTCACACAGGCCACCGACACAAGGCACGCGAAAGCTCTGCCTGCCTGCACGCCTCGTGCTCGGCACACACCGCACCTGGTAAGGGATCCCTGCAGCACACAGCCTGAGCCCTACACAGCACCATTCTTACAGTCACTTGGCATGCAAGGAATAAAGTGTTTGTCTGAAGTAAAAGCAGGGTTGTCTTTAGCCTCTTTCATGTCCAGCTTTAGCCTTGTCACTTAAGGGTTAAGCTTCCTGAAGAACTCTCTACCAGGTCTCACTCTCACATTGTAGAAACAAAAACTGCTGCTTTCTCCTCTCCAGTTCCTTTAGTGAAAACTGTAAATAACCCTGCTCCTTCCTCTCAGCCCCAGAGTATAGTATTCAGACATCCAGGTGATGCCCTTTGAAGGGTTACCCGCTCCACTTTCATCTCAAAAGGATCTCTGAGAGCAAGCGCTGAGCTCAGTGTGGTGTCTATGTGTGGAGGTAAGAGACTCAAATTCATATGATGCAGTTTGAGGAACAGTGGCACAGCTTGTGTGAGCTACACAGCACTTCTGACACAATGAGTGTGACAAAATGCTGGTTTTCTTACAGCTGTTTTTTGAATGCCAGACCCAACAGCAATGTAATCTAGGATGGCCCGAGGTACTTGGGGTTTTGGGCATTCGGTCCATCCCTGGAAGGGAAAACTCAATGCAATTACTTACTTTTGCAACTAAAATTCGCTGGACCGGCTCAGAATCATCAAATACCACGAAACCAAAATTAGGCAGTTTTCCTCCCACTCCTTTAGTATTTATGCGAAGTTCTACCACATTTCCAAAGCCTGGGAAAACACAAAGGAAGAGGCACTTTACCAAAACGCACAGTGCCAGCTCGTTCCAGACCTCTGCAGTGCTGCACTGTGTAAAGGCCTCCCTGTGTGGCCCCCGAAGTCACTGCTATGTGCCTTTTTAACACAGCTCTTCATCTCAGTCTCCACAGCCAAAATTACTACTTACTCATGAAGAACTCTTTCAGTTCACTCTCATCAATATCATGCGGCAAGTTCCCCACAAAGAGCTGGTGGCTGTCCGGATAGCGGATTATCCGACGATTATCCGACTCGTTCTGTTCCATGTCCCCTCTCCCTGTGGTCAACAGAAGGAAGGTAGAACCACCGGGGTTAGATGTGCGTAACTTTGGATGAACACATCTACAGATAGCAGCAAGCACATTCCCTCAAAGCAGCCTGGACTCCAAATCACATTCCCTCATTCCTAGTGGAAGGCGGCAGGAACAGGCAGTTAACTGTCAGCCAGATACAACACAGGCCTGTGCAGGAGACACCTCTCATTAACTAGTCCCAAGCAGACACACAAGCTTATTCCACACTACCTGGTCGAGGTCCTCGGGGTGGGAAGCCTGGTCTTTCCCTGGGACGCTGTTCACGAACACGAGGAGGTTGAGACTGAGCTTCAGGTTTAGTTTCCACTCTTGGCTAAAACAGGAGAATGTGCATTATTTTACACTGGCCCAGTAAAAACCAACCCAGACCCCCAAACTCACCAAAACAACCCCCCCCCAACACAAGACATAGCTAAGTGGCATGCACAAAACGAATTCCAGAAGATATACATCCATGTGAATGTGTTTGGGAATATGTCTTTTTCACCTCTATAAATTCCTCTGTACCAATCCAGGACTGCAGTGTTCAGTTATCTCTGCTAAAAGGTGCAAAGCAAACATCTCTCCACCAGAGCATCTGCCCAGAACATGGCTAAGGTGAGTTTTCCGTGTTTGACCAGGCACTGAGACCCCAGCGCTCTGTTATTCCCAAATCCCTCAACCTGACTTCAATCACAGAGGACATAAAGCTTCCTCGTGCCAAGCTCAAACTTCACACATTAGGAGGCAGTCCAAGATGAACACCGAGAGATGGGAAAGCCACATTTTCTGTCCAGGTTCTTTAGGAATTCTCTTCCTCCACTGCAGAACAACTATATGAAAACTACTAAAAAGAAAGAGGAGAATGAAAGAAAAGCCCTTGGAAGTGTAATAAGTATTTCTGATACAATAAAGCCATCTGAAATGACTACCCTGCTGAGAATACTGTTCAACTTTCCTGAAGTCAAGACCATGATGCTCAAAGTATACCCTTCATATTCAGGTACTAGAACACCTATTCCATTTATTTTTTGCCAGGAAAAAATGCTTCTAGAGATAGAACAATAAAAAATATTTCTATGCAGACTGCTGGTCACTGAAGCAATTCTCAACATTTTTTTAAATTCCATTTTCTGTACAACAGTTAAGCAGCTGCTGCTGCACTGGGTTCGTATCTTAGAAAACCAAAATTATCCTTAGGAGCATAACAATACAGGACTAGCCTGAAAGTAAGATTAAACACAAGGGGAACAGCCATAGGCCCACGCTGCTGGGGAGAAGTAGTTTATGTTAAACATCTCCCTTCTTTTCCTTTGAGCACTCAAGACAAGTGGCGGTTCCAGCCAGACAGTACCTCCCAGAGGGAAAATGACTAGATGTTACAGGAAACATGCAGGTATTACACAGCAAATGAACATTTCAGCCCTGTCACTTGTGCTGTACACACCTAAGCCTTATTCTGTCCTAAGAATGCATCACTTTTTCAATTCCAAGAATAAGCTAGAAAAATCAGCCTTCCTGTTAAATCTTGTTCCATTATATATCCTCATGGGTCACTGGAGCTCCTCTGCCATCTTTTACTCACACATCTTTAATGTAATAGAAATTATACCTCAAAAGCAAAATGTAATACATTCAGACTCCCATTCCTTAGATACTTAGTGTCCTCCTATTAAATCCTGAGTAACAGTTAACTTGTACCTGCTCGCTTTGCATTCCACTGAACTTCTCATCTAGCACACAAGCAGCTAATCTCATTAGTTGTTTTCTAATCAGCATCATCCCTTTCTACAGAGGAAGACTGCCTCAGTGCTCCCTGGTGCCAAACTGCGCTCCCCAAAACACTGCCATTATTAGCAGTGTCCCAAGACCCCTGATCAGGGCTGCCACTCACAGCCCAAGCAGCAGCCAACTGCAACTCACATCTGCCAGCACAGAGTGCACGCAGAGACACCCAGGAAGGATTTCTACAGACAGCTGCTAAAGGAGCCAAGTGCCACAAAGCCCTGCCTGATGGACCTTTGACAACAATGAAGGAAAAGGTGACACTGTCTCTTCTCTTCAGGAGCTCACATAGGAAGGGAAAGGGACTCACCATTTCCGAGCCAGAAGACAAGAAGCAGGGAGCACCCTGCCTGCCTCTGCCCCTCTGCACCCCTATGACAGCTGGTATGTTAATAAAAATGGGACATAAAAATACCAGAAAACGTTATAAAGCAAAGTCCCCATTTATGAATGCGAGCAGGTTGATTTCTAATCATCCACAATTAGAAAAAGAACAAGAAGTGCTGACCTGTTTCACTCCACAGCTGTAAATAAACAGAACTGAACTGGTTTATATCCAGAACAGTACGTGTGCAGTCCATGGAGGGGTTCTCAGTTAACACTACAGGGCTGTATTTTTAACTTGATAGAAGAGGGGGGGGAAACTGGAATGATGCAGAGAAAGGAATGAGCAGTTAACTGCTTTGTAACATCCCTGCTACCAGCATTCAAGAACAGCATTCCAAAGGAGCCACCCACCCAGCAGTGCATCTTCTGTCCTTGTTTACATGCACACTGGCACTAATGGATCCATGAGAACAGGAAAAATCTGCTCCTGATTTGCAGCCCCTTGCAGAAATGGTTCAGGTGCCTTTCCTACCCGATTTCTGTGCCCCATTTCTGTAATGTGTGCAAGAAAAGGAGCTCAGAACTGAGTAGTGCTGGCTGCAGAAGAGCTGAGAGTTGAAATGCCTGCCATGTCAGTATTGTTCAGAAGCTTCCACACAGGACTGCTTGAACATAAAGTCACAGCACAAGTCACCTAAAAGGCACAAAGCATGATAAGCAGCAGAGGCAACATGTACGAGTTTAAGGGACATCTGTAAGCTCTCTTCTGCTCTCTGGCACACATCATTTGAAATCATTTTTGCAGGCACATTATAAAAATCCACCCTCTCTATCACAAATAAATTAAAACTCATTTTGGTTTTGCATAAGGAAAATCTATTCTGTACTACAAACCTCCCAGTTCTTACAGGTTAAATACCACCTAACTGTTCAAAGTCCTGTTTAGGCTGATGAGGACAGACAGGCTTCCCAACTCATTACACAGCCATTATCTGATGTCCATGACAGTCCCAGAAAACCCAAAAGCAACATCATACAAGGTGCTGGAGTTTGCCTGGGTTTTTTGTTTTGTTTTTCCTGTTTTCTTTTTTAACATGCATTTGGCTGAAGGCTAATCCCAGACAAGTTCCTCTCTGTCAGTAAAAACTTGAGAAGGAACCAATACAAAACCAAGAGCTGCAGTAACCCAGCTGCTCTACTGAAAACTGAAGTTTTTAAGAAAGGCTGGACGTGAGCTACCATGACATACAGCGCTCAGGCACACAGAGTCAGGACCAGGGGTTAATGGACACACCTTCTCAGGATTTTTATATTTCAGGAGGAAGCTGAATTGAGAGTCTCAGTGTCTCACACCAACTTGGCACGTGCAGGACATGAACTATCACCCGGTCAAACTTTCTTTCCTCTTTCCCCTCCTCACCCAGGCATCATAGGAATGGGAAGACAGCATTGTCCTGGCAAGGAAATGTGAATCCTTCCATTCCTCACACAGTCATAAGTTGGTACAGGGTTCTGTGACAAGCTAATTACACATGGGTAATGAAATCCAGCATATTTCTGTGGATGTCAGCCTTGCAAGGCAATCTTGCACCTCAGAAATGGTGCTGTCCCTTTTTACTGCTGGGGCAGTTCCACAGAGGCCCTTTTCAACCGTACTTCAGAAAACTAACATTTTGTGGGGAATCGGTGTTTTGTTTCCCCCTGTAAACCAAACCATATCCCATTAACACAGGTAAAAAAACCGCTACAGTAGCGATTTCCTGGTTCCATATGAACAATTTTAACATTACCACCACCCGAAGTTACACCTGTTACGTGCACGTGCCTTCGCTTGCGACAAGGAGGTGAGTGCATTAACATTTAAGACACAATTAATTTGTGCAATTTAAGTCAAACAAGTTGATCTGTTAATTTAAAAAACTGAAGCAGTTTGCAGAAGTAATGAGACAATCCAAGGTGTTCACAGATGGGTTACCTGTGAGACTGGTGCTTTAACATGGGGTGGAATTCCAGAGGAAGAAACAGTACCACTAGGAGGCAGGTTTTTACTGGTCACTGAAGCCCAAGAGAAAGCCTGCAGGAAATGCAACAAACCTAGGCTACTAATCATGGCAAACCACTGACATTCCTACAGGGAAACTCGTCTGCTGAAAATACACTTTTGGTTCACATCTGACTTTAAAATCATTGTTGTGCAAGCATTACAACGCAGAGAGAGGAGGATGTGCAGTTCTAGCTGTCTGTGGACTCCGATGGCGTGGAGCAAGTGTGTACCGTGCTGCCTGAGTGAGCCCCATTCCCTCAGCATTCCCAGAACACTGCTTTCCAGGATGTAACCAAACCTAGGACTGAAAACTCTGGTGGTAAGTGTCTTCTGCATGAAGAAAGACAGTGGATGCCAGAAGTTACAAGTGAAAATGCAAAAGAGAAAAAGAATTGGGAAAAACGGTACGGGAGACGTGCTGGAGCTAGAAAATGACCTTGTCCAGCTTTCACTGGCTCTCCCAGCTCTTCCAGGTGTCACCACAGCAGATGATGCACAGTGTGCACTGTGCTTTTAAGATTAGGCATCTCGCCCCTAGAGGAGACAGTCAGTGCCCCATTCTGATTTTGAACCCACAGTGCCAGCAATTTTGCACGTGTCAGTGTGTTATGTTTTTTTCTCAAGGAAGAGCAGTGGTTCCCACTGTAGGAGATTTTTGGTGGCGGTAGCTCGAGGTGTTTTCTTAACATATGTTAACTCCACATTTAAAAATGTCTACACGTGCATAAAACCACACACACACACTTTACAAGCAGAGCATAAAATTTACAATAGGTGATGAACAGCACTTAGAAATAACATTTTTTCCTTTTTTGGTGAAACTTCACATTTTTACACACTCAAGGTTCATGTCTAGCTGTTCATACAGCATGACACTAAAGAGAGGGACCGGTATGGCCACCCAAAAAGGCAAAGCTCAAAAGCAAATCTGTTTTACCATCTGCACCCAGTAGCACAGATATGGCTTTTAACTAACCTTTGGTGGTTCTTGCGGTAGTGAAACAGGTTCTACAGGAGGTGGAGAGGGAGACTTCTCTTCTAGTTCCTCAAGGGTCTTTTCTTCTACTTCAGCTTTCAGCTCCTCAGTCTTTGTTTCAGATTCCAATTCTGGCTCAGGTTCATGAGATGATTCTTCCAGTGCCTCCTCTATCCCATTGCTACAATAAGCAAATGCATTTGATGAGCTTTTCAACTGCTTTGTATCTTATGACTTTTTGTACGCCATGCTGTGGTAGCAACTTAAAAAGATCATTGATGCACTCAGCAGACATTGTCTAGTGATGTCATAACTGTTTTTTTTAACAAGGGAACCAGGAAGTCATTTCTGGCCCTTATGAAGCCATACCTATGTTTCAAAAAAAGCACAATGGTTTGGTGGTGTTTGTTTGTGGGGATTATTTGTGTGTCTGGTTTTTGTAATAAAATGTATTTTTCTAATAAAATCATAATTATTTTTCTTTAAATTTGTTCAGATTTGAAGACACACAGGACAGAGACCTATTCTTCCAATACAGCTGTACAGCAACTTATCCAAAAGTAGATCTCAGTTTCAAGTAAACCCCAAATTTGAGGAGTAATACTCCTGCTCAGTGCAGGGGGGGTTGGACTAGACGACCTTTAAGAGGTCCCTTCCAACTCAGACTGTTCTGTGACTCCATGATGAACCACCCTTTCTCAACTCTCCTCATGAACTATGTCACATTTGAACGGACTGTTCCAAGTCTGAATAGCCACAATGCCATTAAGTGTGTACAGACCTGTACAAGTGGTTGCTACCTTTTCACCTCTCTTTTGAAACCAGAAGTGAAAATAACTAACAAACATAACACCCTCCATTTCCTCTCTCCAATAAAGAAGCAATGTTTCAAAATAATGTAACACTAACGTAACATACACCCCGTATCAAGTGTATTTTCCTGAACTACCCCTTAAATCACATCCAGAATCCAAAGCCAAAGCAATTTTGTCATTTCTATTAAAAAAGCAACATCATGTAATAAAAAGGACTTCTTACGTGACAGGATGGTTTTCATAGTAAGTACTGCTTGCATTCTCTTGCACAGGTTCAGGTGATGGCTGTCTTTCCTCCTGCTCTTCTTCCACCTCTTCCTCAGACTCTGACACAAAACCAAAAACTTCCTTATACATTTCTGCAAGTGTACACAAGCTGCACTCAAATAAAAGCATATTAAAATAGTAGCAATCAAAATAAAGCTTCATCAAGATGAAATAAGTAATATTAGCTGCAAGAAAAGATGGAGGACCCTTCTTCTCACTCAAGAGGTTTGGTTGCTTATGATTTCCACAAAAAGAATAAGCTGGAGACAGCTGTGCACACACAGACCAGAGGAACAAGAACCACACACACTGTACTTGTACAGTCCTTCTCACCTTCGTCAAGTTCTCCTTCTGAATCCCCAAATACTTCATCTTCATATCTGAAGATATCATTATGGACATAGAACTTGTTTGGAACAGATCCCTGTAAAAGAGCAACATGCAGTGTTTAGCATACACAGACTATTAGCAGTCCACAAGAAGGATGGATTAAGGTAAGCCGTGGGTACACACCAACATTTGGCAATAGGACTCTGTCCCTACACTTTTTTTCCAAGCAGTACCCTAAGTACACAACTGGGCAGTAACTTCTGCCCACCTGTGACACATGTAGTGACAGCCTCCAGATCAAGTTTTAAAGCCAGATGATCTCTTTTGTCCCAATGTGCCGAACTGTAGCTACAGGTCAGGTTTCCATCATCACTATTTGAAGTTTAACACAGTCTCACACACACTTACTTCTGGAGCAAGCACAAAAGTCTGCATGAACTTCCTCATGGGCTGCCCGTTGTTTGACAGCTCCCCCATGACTTGCACGACCACGCCGTCGCTCAGAGTGGCGTGAGCGTCCACGTGACGGATCTTGGTGTGGCACTCGCTGAACTGCAGGGACATCACCTTCTTGTGGATCTCCTAGAAATGCACACGGACACTTCAGCTACGGGGAGTCTGGTACAGAGCTTCTGAATACCTCTGAAATACCTGAGCTGGAACTAACACAAAAAGGCACTCCCCTGAAGCTCCAAAGGTAAATGCAGGAACTAAAAACTGTCTTTCACTGAGAAGAGTCTACCTGAGCTCATCTAACTTTTAATCTGAATTTCTCCACTAGGATTCAAGTACTTTACAGAGTAGTCAAATAGCATACAGCTTGCTATCTGATTTTTCCAGTTGCATTAAAAACAATGACATATTTTATGGCTTTTGTTTTTTAAAGGGCCCGTGAAAGGGACAGGGATTTACCTTGAGTTAAAAAATAAAGAAACCCCCAAAAAACCCCAACAACAAAACTGCCCCAAACCAACCCTGTATGCATTGTCAAAGCACCCAAATGTCACAGGAGGGGGGAACATCTGCCCTGCAAAGATTTTTGTGCTGCTAAATAAGCCACACTGCTCAAAGACCTGGCTGCCACATGAACAGATGTCACTAGGTGACAGACATTACTGTGATAAAGATGTACAACCAAAGCAACCCTCACTTCACTTCTTCAGAAAGTTACATTCTACTTGTACAAAACTGCACCCACAGAAAAATTTAATGCAATTCACAAAGATCATTCCCTTTCCCAAGGAACCACTACTAACCCAAATAAGATATATCAACAGCACAAGTCTATCAGGTCCTCATGATTTTGTTTCCCATCCCAAATATATTTTCTGCAGCCCAGATGCAAAGCTGATGAATCAAACATGACCCTCAGTAAAAGCAGAAAGAAGCAAAAAAAAAAAACCCGAACTGCCAAATTCCTATCTGTCTCTGAACAGGAAGCAGTACCATAATACATTACTTACCAGTAAGAAAGTCAAAGCCATTGGTAAAGAGAAAACCTGTTTTATTCTGAACATTAATGAGGATTACATGACTGATTTTGATACTCACAGCTTGACCGTACACTGCCTCTTGCGGTTTCCCGCTGGCATCCAGCCCTCCATGCACATAAGAAGAATTCCTGCCATAAAACCTGCAAGTGAAGAGACATGAAGGGCATAGAAGTGAAAAAAAAAATGGAACCAAATCCTACAAGTATTTTAGCCAAAAGTTGCAGAGTTCAATGCAACAGGAGTTTCAGAACAAACAGCAATTCAAGAGGCTCCAAGTATACAAACGTTATATTCAGTTTTCCAGTTTGCCCAAGGTAATGCAGCAAACTCCTATATCAACCTTTCCCTTGCTTCCTTGAAGGAAGGTGGCCATTTTGGTACCCATGTGCCTCTGACAGAGCTGCTGTTCCCAGGCAAGGCCCCAGTGCAGGGCGGAACAAGGCACCTGCCTGTGCTCTGAACCCGCTGTCTCCTGAGCCTGGGCCAGCAGGCAGTGCAGACCTTTGACACGCAGTTCTGCACACTGGCTTCCGGGGTTTTCTGCACATTTCACACACCCTTTGGCACTCTCATTCCACTTCCAAAGTCTGAGCCTACAATAGGCCAACTTTTGATTTGGATTTTTACTGCCAATCTATGTGACAAATGCTTTCAGTACAAGAAAAAAGGGACAGCAGTGGCAGAGGCTGCAAGCACCTAGAAGGCATTTCATACCAGCAGCTCAAGAACTGGATACAATTCAACCAAACTAGACCAAAACCCCTTGGACTCTTCTGTGCAGAGGTTTTTAAGAAAAGTTCCACAGATGCTGTTAGTGACACTTGTGCCACCTTTCAAGTGGACAGAGGATATTCCTGAGCAGAGAGTATCTCCTGCACCAGGGGAGCTTGCTCTGGAGTGTCTATCCAGCCTCCCCAACCTCAGCAAGGATTTCTGGAATCTGTCCACATTACCATTTTATCATCTGAGAAGCAGCTCACTTTTCCACAGAGGAAACACCCTGATAGCATGCCATGTATCTGTATGATCAGACTTGGTTCTAGAGCCTGACGAATTCGCAGTAAGAGTTACTCAGGTCCATTCCTTCCCATACTCAGAAATTAATGTATAACGAACAGCACAGACTCTTGTTCAAAAGCATCAGTGCCTTAGAGTGTGGAAGTGTCACCTGTGCAGGAAGTCAGGAGCTTTGTTCAGCAGGGTGTAGTACTGTCTCACGAACTCCCGCCCTACAAGCAGGGGACTTGGCTTCTCCATCACCATTTCTTTGGTACACAGTGTCAAACGCTGAAATCAAAAACATTCACCTTAGTTTAAAGATCACAACTGCCATACATCTTCCATACATCACAGCTTCCCCATAACAGAATGAACACAGAGATATTAGAATTGAAACAATTCTGTGAACAGGGACTTAATTCACTAGAAACTACCCACCAATTCAGGACATCCTCCCAGCCTTCATTCGATTAAATAAAAAGATTTCAGTCAGTTCATGTATTACTTTGATGAGCAGGGAACAGTGGATACAAAGTCCCTCACAGAACAGGGGCTTAAAAAAAAACAAACCTCAAACAACCAAGCAACAACCCTATTAAAAACCTCTCGCACCATTTGCTTAAGCCTCTGGCAATAAACTGATGAACATTTAAAAATCTGAGTTTTGCAGCGCTGCAGAGCAAACAGGAATATACTTCCTTAAGGCAGCTGGTACCATTCCTTCCTCTTAAAGCACATCTACTTCAAAAGGTCACTGTCACAGCTGTGACATGGGGACGGGAGCACCAATACTCTGAAGCAATTGTGTGGGCTGGATTCACATCCTCTGGAGACTGGGGAGGGAAACCCTCAGTCCTCAGAGATGATTGAAGTCTGAGGTACTATTTGTCCAACCAAACTGCATTTCACATTTGTCATACAATAATTGGAAATAGTTGGAAAGGACTTTTGTGGATCACCTGGTTCAACCTGCTATGCTCCTAACCATCCACACTGTCTTGCAGACCATCCCTGTCACAAAATGATGTTCAGTACCCTGGGAGATATTTTGATGGCTTGTCAGCAGCCAGCACATTGTTTTTTCCAGCTTACTTAAAACTGCCAGTGTCTCCAATCATGAAATTCCCTTCAGTTCTCACATGGAAGCTTAATCTACTTTCCCTCTCCAAAAACTAATGCGTAGGCAAGGCAGCAGGCAAAGAAGACCAAGTCAAAATCCCAAGTTTCCAACTTCAGAGATAATCCTAGAAACAGATTTTTGTTTTCTCACCAAAATAACCTTGACCCATCCCTCTACACTAAGGGCCAATACAAGGGACTGTCTGCAATTACAGCCAGACAGGATATAAAGCACCTGAAGGGAAATTGGGAGATTAACCTCAGCTCAAGAAGGGCCTGCAATAATAGTAAAACACACACAGGAGCAGTGCCACAAACATGTCAGATCCTGTATCATAATGGAACTCAAAAGGAAAAAGCCCAAAAATGTAGCTCAAATAGTTTACACCTACAGTCAAACAATCTCAACCCAGCAATCCGAGACACAAGACAACACCAAGAGCTGTTCCCAAAGACAGTTATCCCAGAACCACATCTGAAACAACAATCTCACAATCTTGTAAGTAAGACAGAAGGCAAGGCCTGAAACAGAAATCATGAACTTGGGGATAAAAAAAATCAGCAAGCTTACTTTAGGCTTACCCAAAACTGTCAATATAACCTTCCAAGACTCTGGAACACAGTATTAGTTGTGCCTTACAGGAAGCCCCAGGGGAAGCAACTGCATTAATGAGACCCAAAACCAAATATCAAGAATACTAAGGGACATCAAAGGTTTAAGCCCTGAGCATGTTCAAATGGGGAACAAAGGAAAGAAAATCTGAGCAATTTAAGGATCTTCCCAACATGACTCATACTACAGCAATGACAACACATGGGAATTTTAGTGAGAAACCAGCCTTAAAAGAACAAGGACATCTCACTTTCTACAGGTGAGAGTATTCTTTTTTATCATCCCTTGCCCCCCAAGCAGATGATGAACACAAAATCGGTGACAGGATCTTCACCACAAGTCCTTGTGAGAACACACAAGGATGGAGCCTCATCAGGGTTTTTTTTAAGAACCTCTTAAAAAGCAGATGATAGCCACCACACATGCTTATGAACATAGCAATAAGCAAAGTACATTTGTTAACAAATTGCTGGCATACCTCAAGGAACACTGAAAATGCCCCCAGGGACTAAACATAATAATCTGTGACAAGTCATTACACTCCAAGAGATCTGTATCACACTACATCTTTTCCTCAGTGGAAGCTGTCCTATTTTGGGAAGGGCTGTCAAAACCTTTCTGAAAATCTGGAAGAGGCAGGTATGCAATGATCACACACAGCCAGTTCTTCCCTACCGACTTCAAACAGAAGTTGGTTTAAATGCTCACAGACAGGAGCACCATGCCCCTCTTCCATGTTTCCAGTGACAGTGCTATCGATTTACATCACAGAGTTACAGTATTTTACAGGACGCCTCTACAGTTCCTCACCTGTCTCAGTATTATTTCATTCTCTCTTCAGAGATCTCAGTAGGGGTAGCAGAGGCTTAATGACCTGTTCAGGTCTCCCAGGTCATTAAAAGGCAGTAAAATAAAACAGCAGGTACTCCTCGATAGCAGCACGGGTGCCATGAAACCAGGTTTCCAAAAGATTAAAATCTCCAAGTGTCCCAATTAGTAAAGCACCTCCCTAAAGTCAAGGACCTGAGTCCTAGCAGGCCCAAGGGGTTTTGAGGTAAAAGGCACCAGTGAAATTTAAGCCAAACCTCAGGGCATCCCCCTCAGCAATTTACATAGGCCAAACTTACACAGAACTGTATCTTCACAACTTAGCAGGCACCAAGGGAAGCCCCATCAACACATATGCTCTATAAAAAGTATACTTCCTGTTTTCTTCAGTACAGACTCAGGAAAGAAGAACCTGAGTGCTCTTCTCACTTGAATGAAACGAGCCCCATTCTTAGATCAGCCTGAGCAGCCATTGGGAAAGTGTCTTAATGAGAACTTATGGCTCAAGGCACTCATGTACACGCTGGCCAGAAACAGAATACTGAAACTGGGGTGGCAATCACCAGAAATCAAATACATTTATCTGCTCATTTCTTTATAGTGCAACTGTACTGCCCAAAAATCCCTCCACCATGCACATGATTAAATAAGCTACACACACAGAGCAACACAAACAGCCCTGCAATTGCTGCCTGTCCATGTCGAGCTGCCATAATTCATTGACAGATGTCATTTCCACCTTTCAGTACTTCTGGGTCCCGTGCTGCCAAGAAGGCACACAGGATTTGCAGTATGTTCTTGATCCAAGGGGAATCAGCAGCCACAGGACAGATCCTGCAATAAACTGGCAAGCTGGAAGACTAAATGAAACACGCAATCTCTCTCTTCCCCAAACAAGACTCAGAGGTGAGGGACGCGAGGGACACAACTTCAAAACTGAAGGAGCATGCACAGGTGCCAGTGCAATACTTCCTGCAACTTTGATAGGTGTGACACAAGTTCAGAGCAACAACTTTACAGGTGGGATTTCTTTCAAGAGAACAAAAACAATGGGAGAACTGGCACAGACAGGAATTATTTGTTATTTGCAGGCAAAGATCAGCAAATGAACAAAAGCAGAAAGGATATTTTCCTCCAAAGAGCAACTGCAGGGTAGTGCTGAGATTTATTTAACATCTTTGGATGGCCATGACAAATAAAGCACAAAGTCAGCCCTCGCAAGGAGATGAAACTGCTGTGGGCTGAAGGGATGACACAGGGCTCATTCACATTAGGATCACTGTGCTGAGCCACGAGAGAGTCAACCGCTGCAATAATCTCTCCCGTCCGCATGAGGTGGGAGCATGAAAATTCATTCAGCCTGTAATCAGCTTTATACACGGAACTTTATTAAGCTGTGTTTGTTCCTACAACTACATAAAAAAACCCCAAGCAAAAGCCAAGGCCCAACTCCTGAGCCATCAGTTTGCACAGAGGGCAGCAGCAGTTCCTCAAGAAGCCCTGCAGACAGTGAGCAGTCAGTGTGCCCTGGCACGCACTGTGCTCAATAAGCAGCTCTCGCACCGGAGAAGCCTTTTCCCCTATAACACGCCTAAGCATTCCCATTATTCTTTCCCCTGCCCTGGAGAAAGAAGAAATGTGACCGGTCTCTGTGGCAAGGCACTGTTACCTGAGGCAATGACTAAGCTGCTGAATGGCGCCTACGTGCTCCAGTTTAGGTACCCAGAGAATAAACTCTGGCATAAAGTCTTTGGTTGTGCCCAAAGAGGTAGTTCAAAACCACTTCCATCCTGTTTCAAGACAGACCAACAACACTGATGCTGAAAGGCTGAACTGAGTTCTGACAGCAGCTCAAGAAAGTGTCACCTGAAGCTGAAGGTAACCCCCATCAAGACAAACTTCTAAGCTTTGTGAGAGAGACGTGGACCCCACCACTTGTTTTAATAAAAAACTATAAGCAAGTAGAGTGTTTCGTTTCATTGACAAGCAAATTTTACCCTCTGAACAGTTCATCCATAGCATTTGTCCATAACTAAAGGCACACAGACATCAAGCTATACTTTTACATGAACCTGCAGCAGTGTGGCTCCTGTCCAAGCTGCTGATCAGATTTGAATTTAGCACTTAAACTGAAAAATAAATTGGGTAAAACATTCTTGCAAATCAGAAAGTTGCTCCCCACACCATGAGCACGCTAAGCAAAGCCTCAAGAGACACCGTGCCACTTCCCACACCACAGGAGCTCAGGGAAAACAGAAGGGAAGGGGAGAGCAGCTTTAACCATCTTGGACATGTTTCTCTTGAATTCAGATTACCACTTGCAAAACGTGTTTCCTACTGCAGACAAGCAAGTAACACCTCACAGAGTGTGTTTGCTCCTGCAGCCCATCAGCATGACCGAGATCCCACCAGTGGCACACATCGTGTGAGCAGCCACACCTTGAATAAAGGTAAAAATCCACCAGGCAGCTGACTGTCCAGCTGGCACCTGAGTACAGCCCTGCAGAGACTGGCGGGCACCCCATGGAAAAGTAAAGTTAGCATCAGCTGCCAGGAAAAGAATCCAGAAAGAGCAATCAGAAGTCCCCAACAGCCCATTTCAGTACTGAAACCACCTTCCCTCTGTCATGCCCTGCATGGTAAGATCATCCTCCACCTGCAGTAAGGCCAGGCAGAGCTGAGTAATCTACCAGATTGCCTTTACTTTATGACCTCCTTTACCTAATCTGCTGCTACCCGAGCTGGCTGAGCCCCCAGGCACAGTGTGCAGCTCTTCCAAATCATGCTGTCCTGCAAGGTTGGTTTGGTTTTGGTTTGTGGTTGGGTTTTTTGGGAGGAGTTTAACAGCACCCTGTATTTTAGGCCCACGACTACCAGAGGGGACCAGCTCCTGGGCAGTTCAGCTGTGCCATCCAAAAGGGCCAATACCCACCCGAACTGCAACAACAGCAGTGACCTGTTCTGGGGAAGCCACTCCATCTCTATGTATGTCATCATCCAACACCAGGTTCAGTGCCTTTCTTCTAGTACCTCATCAGATACATCTATTAGTTTGACATATTCATCTTGTCACATGTAATTTGAGTTGCAGTGCAGTTCATTTGTCAAACACTCAACAGCAACGATATCCAGTACCACAACTGCTACAGTAGAATGACAACTCAAATCCAACACTGCGTTTAAGGTACTGCGTTTCCTCAGCACATTTCCAGTGCTGTGACATAATCCCAAGTGTGAGAGCAGATGCCTAATTTGAAACCTTGGTTCCATGAAGGAAAACGTCTTATTCCCATGGGCACCAGCAGCCAAGCAGATGGATGCCCAGCTCACTCGGTTTTCTCTTCAGTCTAAGCCAGTTTTCACAGAAAAGATGTCACAACGGACACAGAATGCCTCCTTAACGATAAACCAACTCCAGGAGCTAAAGCAACACCAGTTTGTCAGTGACCACAAATTCTCAGCTCAGAATCTGAGTTGACAAATCCCACAGTGCTACAGTAACAGACATAATACCTCATGAAACGTGGGTATGGACAGATATAACTCACCCCATTTCTCAACAGCTCAAAAGTACCTTGGGTATCTTTACACTGCTTTCTGTACCAAAGGAGGACATTTGCACACTGAACTTGAAGTATGTAGAACACACAGAGGACTTGGGAATTGCCAAACCAGCATGGAAGGCTACAATAACAAAATCTATATGAATGACTAAGTCTTTCTGGTTGAAATCAAACAATCATCTCATATCCTGTTGTCCTCTCCTGTGATAGTTCTTTCATCTAGCGGTACTTGGCACCAAGCTCAAGACCAGGTTCACCCAGCTACCCAAGGGATTTAAAAGCTTTGTTGTGGATATGCTTCTGGGTACCCACACTGGAACTGCAGTGACCTCTGAAGGGAAGGGGGGCAAAAGCCTGAGAACACACTGAGCTCAGCTCAGGTGACAAATGAGAGCAGCTCGGACAAGATCTACTCAAGGCATCCAGCTCTGCAGAATAAAAGGTGCTTGAACAACTTCTGCCATATTACTCTGTGTGAAAACAGAGCAGCCCAGGTTATGAGTGGGGAAAGGGAAAGCGGAGAAGGGTGAGGTCTGCAGAGCTGGAGGAGCCCTCAGAGCCAGCGCTGCCATGGCAGTCCTAACTTGCCGAAGAGCAGAGGGCCCGCCGAGCTGAGGACGGGATAAGCTAAGGCTAGCTCTGCAGTCCGAGCGAGGCCGGCGGAGCAGCCCCCCCGCCCATGCCGAAGCCCACATACCTGCGGAGGGCCCTGCACGGCGATCGATCCCCGCGGCGAGCCGGGAGAGGGGACCGCAGGGCCCAGCGCCGCAGCCCGCACCGAGCACCGCGGGCTTGGGGGCGCCTTTCCCCGGCGTCCCCGCGCCGCCCGGGGCGAGGCGGAAGAGCCGCCAAGGTGACGGCGAACAAAAGCCGCCACCCCCCAGCCCGGAGCGGGACCGAGCCCGCGGGCGGGTCGTGCGGCGCAGGGCACGGCGGGGCCGCTGCTCCCTCAGCCCTCAGCCCCGAGCCCGCCGCTCCCCTCAGCGCGGCGCGCGCCGTTCCCGCCTCTCGCCCAGCCTCGTTCCCGTCGCTCCCTCAGCGCGGCGCGCGCCGTTCCCTCAGCGCGGCGCGCGCCGTTCCCGCCGCTCCCTCAGCGCGGCGGCCGTTGAACGGTCACCCCCGCCACACGCACACCTCCCACCGCCCGCGGCGGGGCCTACCCCGTCCGCCATCCCCCGCGCCCCTCAACTCACCTCAGGGACAGAAATGTCGGTGCGCGGGGCCGGGGCGCGTTTCCCCGCACGCCGCCGGGAGCTGCTCGGTGCCGGGCGCGGCGAGGGTGTCGGTGCGGCGGCGCGTCCCGGGCGGGGGCAGCGCGGGGCGGGCGGGGCGCGGCGGCGGCGTCACAGCCGGGCGGGGGAGGGCG
>JAWWLV010000144.1:578118-733706 GCA_035041135.1 Platyrinchus mystaceus | reverse complement strand
CTAAGGCCCTCAGCTTCAGAGAGCTCACTATAGGATTTATTGTGCTAGGTGCTCCATACCTAGGCTGCAGTTATTTTAGCACACAGTCTGTCCTCTCTTCTATCACTTCTCTGTAGTATTTCATCATTTTTGCAGCAAGAAACTTATAGGAGAGTGTTGCTGCTTCTCTGTCCCTCTTGTAAGCTCTGTACTGATAAGCCTGCTGAAGGGGGAAATGCAGCTGTAAGACATGGGAAATGATCAGCTACGCTGTCTGGGAGGCCAAACAGAAGACTTCTGCTGCAATGGGAATCCTTAACAAGTGGATGTTACTGATACCTTGCAGTGAATCACCATGGCCAACAGTTTGAATTAGGTTCATTGAATTGAATTCATGTTGCTGACACCAGATTTGTTTTGCCATACCCCCACCAGCAAGTGCAGAGCTTGGAGATGGTGTGCAGTCTTTGACCCTTTTTATAGCTGCTCAGTTGTTAATGGTTCATGTCTCCTTGATAAGGCTGTAAATCCTGCACTTCAAGTAGGAGGAAAAATCCAAAGACTTAGATTTAGTCAGAGATTCATTGGCTTTACTGTTTGTGTTCTGTTAATTTCTATTATAAAAAAATCTGTTTCCCTTGGGATTAGAGTTGCTCTTCCTCAGTTTTTCAGCTGACATTCCCTAACTGTGCCAAGCAGTAGTGCCTACATGCCATTGCTTTGTGGGGCAGTTATGTAAATTGTCACTCAGCCTAGAAAAACAGCAGTGGTGCAGAGATGCTGTGTGCATGTTTTTGTCGCTTTGTGGGATACTTCTGCCTTTGTTTTTTGTTCATGCAGTAGTGGTGTGACTTGTACTTTGCTTTTACACATCAGTGAATGGTCCTTGTGGGGAGCTGCTCTCCTGGATCAGTTGAGCTGCATGGGGATGGACTGCTCTGAGACTTCAAAGTTACACTTAAAATAATGTAGAGGGTTTGTTTTGGGACAAGGTTGTTTTGGTGTTTGTCCTGAAAATAATTCCGTTAACATTATAGCAGTGACTCAAAGTCTTTTGGTCACCCCTGGCCTTATTTTAATGAGAATAAAAATCACAGCTGCTGAAGTTGTTCCAATTGTGTTGTAATATGTTGTTTTTTACTATTACAGAAGAAAACTCAGCAAAACAAGTTGATGATTTGGGAAGTCAGTTCACAGAGATTTTCATTAAACAGCAAGAAAACGTCACTCTGCTGTTGACTCTTGTAGAGGTGAGTACTTGGGCTGGAGAGAGCCATGGTCTTGTCCTAGTGAAGCCTGTGTGAATGCTGGCATCTAGTGACTGTGGGGGTGGAGGGGAGTCAGGACTGACCTGGATGAACACCACTAGTGCAGCTTTTAAAGCAGGGTAACGTGGAATAGAATCACAGCATCTTGGAGGTTGGAGAGACCTCTAAGATTGTGGAGCCAGCTGTTAACCCAGCACCACCAGGTTCACTGCTAAGCCATGTCCCAGAGTGCCACATCCATGTGTTTTTGAACACTTCCGGGGGTGGTGACTCCACCACAGCCCTGGGCAGCCTGTTCAAAGCCTCACCACCTTCTCAGGGGTGAAATTTTCCCTAATACCTGGTAATCTAAACCTCCTGTGGTACACCTTGAGGCCATTTCCTCTCAGCCTGTTACTTGGGAAAGGGTTTTAGATACTGGATTAGAAACAATGGAAATTATTGCTCCCCGAACAGCAGCAGCTGTGCCTTGTGCAGGGATAATTTTTGAGATGATCATTAAATGATCATGAGACAGCAATGTCTGAGATGCAGTTCAAGTGGAAAGGGTGACTGCTTTCCTGCAGCATGGTACGTTTAACTCATTTTCCAATGGTTTTATCCCCCAGGACTGCCTCTTCACTTGCAGCTGTTAAAAATTTTGTTCCTAACCTAAAAGTATTATGCTTGAAGAGAGCAGCACAAATACCTTTCTTTTTTCTTGGTGGTCCAACTTCAGTATGATACTGTGCTTTTCCCATATGGAACCCATGTTAGGCTTTCAGTAGTATTAAGCATCTGTCAGTGTATCTGAGTGAAATACTGAGGGATGCATTCCTTAACACACTCCTCTCCATCTCTGCAGGAATTTGACTTCCATGTTCGTTGGCCTGGAGTGAAGCTACTTACATCCCTTTTAAAGCAGCAAGGCCCCCAAGTGCAGCAGATCATTCTTGTCAGCCCCATGGGTGAGTGGCTGAATTCACTGCTGATAACCTTGGAGCTGGAAGCTCAGCAGACATGGCAGAGGGCCAGAGGAGCCTTGAGCAAAGGGTCTTGAAGACCCCCAGCACAAACAAGCTGCACCTTTTAATGCTACTCTTTAAAAATGTGTGTTTCTTGCAGGTGTTTCCAGACTCATGGATTTACTGGCAGACTCTAGGGAGGTTATACGGAATGATGTAAGTACAGAAGGAACTTACCCCTTTGTTCTGTGGGGCCACTCGGCATCCTGTGTGTTGTCCAGTGAGGCATGAGGGAACCACTGCCTGGTGTCCGTGGTGGGGTTTGAGGTGTGCTGATTTGCAGGGCATGAAGTCCAGGCCTGTGATCCTGGCTGAGGATTATGCTGGTCATTCTGCATCCTTCTAAGGGCTGTGACTTGAGAAAAGCAATGGAGTTCTGGAAAAACTAAGCTGAATTTCTCCTTTCCCCCTCCTGTCAAGGGAGTCTTGTTGTTACAGCAATTGACCAAAAGTAATGCAGCCATACAGAAAATTGTTGCCTTTGAAAATGCCTTTGAGAGACTTCTGGATATCATAACAGAGGAAGGAAACAGCGATGGAGGTACGGTCTAAGACTCAGTCTTGTGCTCCTGCACCAACTATTTGGGGATGTTTATATTAGGTTTACCCCTACCTACAGTGGGTAATTGGCCATGGGTCAGGGGGTAGAAGGATCAAAACTTACACTGGTTGTAACAAGCAAAGCAAAACCAAATGGACTAAGTAGCAGGACTTCAGTGTCCTCTGAAAACCGACAGTTAAAACATCAGTTAACGTCCCTGAGCATGTGTGAACGAGTCAGTGTGTCCTTGCCTGGCTCAGGCCTGGGAACGTATGTGCTTGGAATGGCAGTGTCACATGTGTGTGCTGCATGTGTCACTTACACAGCTCAGCGTCTGCATTCCTCCTGTGAGATCCATGGATGCTTGGGGTGGCTGGAAGTAACAGCTTGCTGAGTTCCTTCAGCTGCTCAAATAACTTCAGTTTTCTAGTCAGCTCCTTGCTGAGTGATTTACCTGTTGGGGTAAAGGATAAAAAAATATGAGCTAAATAGTGCTGCACTTCGGGCTCTTTTTTTACTGGCAACACAAGATGAGTTTACCATCAGTTGTAGTTTACTACACAGTCTGTTTCAGTGACATAACAGGCTGCTGTTCATGACCTTTTTGTGGGCTGCAGGAGCAGCTAATGCTTCTCTTCCAGCTCAGTTATTCCAGGTATGTTGGCATGGAAATATTAAGCAAACCTTTGATTTAAAGCTGCTATTTTTAGGCAGTTAATAATTTTAGGAGACTTGGTATGTAAATTCCTAAGTGCTGAAGCTTCTCTGCTTCCCCCCTCCTACATATCTGGTCCTCTGATAGGAGGAACCTCTATCTGAGGATAACACAAACTAGAAAGTAGCTGTGAAATGAGTTGAAGATGTAGCCAGTGGTTAAAGAGAATGAATGTGTAACCCAGAAGAAAGTGCTGCCTTGGAACCACAATGCAGTTCAGGAGGAACTTCATTTGAGTGCACATGATAGAGACAGTGTAGTCTGACTCTGAAGTTGGTGAACTTCAGGACACAGAGTGATGGTGAGGTTTTGTTTGAGGTTTTTCCCATTCCTACCCACTTGACTATGAGCTGTATATGCTTTGGAAATTTGCCCTGGACTTGTGGAAGAAAAACAACTATGATTTTCTTGGAAATATGCTGGATCAACATCAATGTGTGTAATTTAGAGTGTCCTTGGATTCTTAATTAGTGAGGTTCCCAGTTCTTGATCCAAGTGTAATGTGTGTTAAGAATGAAGAGCTCAGAAGTGTGTGCTCTGTTCCACCTAACAAATCCTGCCTGCAAGGGTAAACTAGTTTGTTTCCATCTTTTCACTTTTGATTTTTATCTTTTTCTCCCATCAGGAATAGTAGTGGAAGACTGTCTCCTCCTCTTACAAAACTTGCTGAAGAACAATAATTCCAATCAGAACTTCTTCAAAGAAGGCTCCTACATTCAGCGCATGAAGCCTTGGTTTGAGGTGGGAGATGACAACTGTGGGTGGTCTGCACAGAAAGTAACTAATCTTCACCTAATGCTGCAGGTAAAACCATTCCTCTAACTCCTAAGCACCAATTTGTCAGCTCCCTTGTGGTGAAGAGTGTCATGTCACAACTGTGAAACCCATGTGTTCCCCTGAGCTCAGAATTAGCTGCCAATGCTCATGAGCTGTGCTGCTTGCAGCACCAACGCTGCCAAAGGTGGACCTGTAATGGCTGGTATATCACACAACTTCATGTAACTGGGGCTGTAGCAGTGAGTTAAGATCAAAACATAATCAGGGATGTTCTGTTTGAAGAATCCCCCTGTATGAAGCTCCAAATGGAGCAGCCACAGGGAGCAATGAGAGGAACATCCTGTTTTTCCCCAGTCTCCGTTTTGAGGAGCAATTCTGTTTCACGGTTAAACCTCAAAGGAGCTTGGTTTTGGACCTCAGAATGTCCTGGGCTCTCCTCACATGGAAATGTTTCCCTTTTTTCCAGCTGGTGCGGGTGCTGGTGTCTCCCACAAACCCTCCTGGTGCCACGAGCAGCTGTCAGAAGGCCATGTTCCACTGCGGGCTGTTACAGCAGCTCTGCACCATCCTCATGGCAACTGGGGTTCCTGCCGACATCCTGACAGAGGTAAGAGGGGCCAAGTGGATGTTGGGATGGGGGCAGCCACAGGGCTGATAACAGCAGTCTACAGGGAGAACCAGTTGCTGCTGAGACAAATGGAATATTTGCTAAGCAAGTATTTCAGATGCCAGAGATGTCAGCTTCCTGTGGGGGCAGCATAAATGGGAGAGTCACTTACACTGTGTTCTGCAGCCAGAAAGGATTTGGATTTGCTTACTTTTCCTGCTGGATTTCAGCATAACCCAGAGCAGCTGAACTGATCTGTGTTTTCCTGGTTTGGGGGTGGGTTTTTTTATTGTTTCTCTTTTGTGAGAGTCTTCAAGTGTTCTTATTTGATGAGGAATTTTAGGTTCTATAAAGAAAGCCCTGTCAGCAGTGGATTGAGTGTGGGCTGGTTTCTCTGTTGCAGTTCTTTGTTCCCTAAAAGGTTTCACCTTTCCACTTTTTTACAGTGTCCAGTTTAACTGGCTGGTATAGCAAAACTGATCTGGCAGAGAAAATTAAGTTGGAGGTGACTGGGTGTGGTAGAGCCACCTGAGCTCTTTGCCCCTTAATTTTAGCTCAGTGTTTCACAGCTTGCAAATGCTTTGATTTCATGTCCAGTGGTTTTTACTGCACTGATCTGTGCTGAGGCTTGGTGTGTGCCTTTACATACTGAGCTGTCAGGGTCAGGCTGAATAACTTGAAGTGATCTAGGTGGTAGATTATGGCTCACACTTCAGTATCTCTTTAACTTTTCTCTCTGCCCTTTCCCTAGACCATTAATACTGTATCAGAGGTCATCCGAGGATGCCAGACCAATCAAGACTACTTTGCCTCTGTAAATGCACCTTCTAATCCACCAAGGTAGGGGAAGGAAAGTGTTTGACTCTGGTAGTATGTATTGGTGTGGGCCATGACAGCCTAATCCAAAGGATTGTTTAAATTCAGAGTTGGAATTACGATCTGGAGCAACACCTGGAAGTTCGTGTGGGGTGTATTGGGCACAGCATGAAGGTGTCAGGTGTGTTTGTACAGAGATGAGGCCTAGAATTCATGTTTGGTGGCACCTGAAAACTGAATGAGCAATAGCAGAGAAATTCCTAGATTGGGATCAGCTGCCCCTGTCAGCCAAAGGACAGGCTACAAGAGCATTTGGAGGCAAGCAAGATGGATAATCCATCTGCTGTTCTGTGTTTAAGTAACTGAAAAACTTCTGAGTAACACCTGTTATTTTAATGCTGTTGTTTAAAATGGCTATAGATGAAGTGGCAGGCCAAGATATCTTTCCTTACCTGTAGAAGACCCTTCAAATTGTAGCTGAGGTTGTCTGCATTCACACCTTTGTTCTGATGGCTTTGCCTTCTGTCCCTACAGGCCTGCTATTGTAGTCCTGCTGATGTCCATGGTGAACGAGAGGCAGCCCTTCGTGCTGCGCTGTGCTGTTCTCTACTGCTTCCAGTGCTTCCTCTACAAAAACCAGAAAGGCCAAGGAGAAATTGTGTCCACACTGCTGCCATCCACCATTGACGGTAGGGCAGGTGGTGTTGGGAGGGAGCTCTGAGCTGGCATGGTGATAACATACCAGCTGGTGTGCTGGCTGCAGGTAGTACCTGCTGGGCAGTGTCTGACCCGAGCAGGGCAACTTGGCTTAGGACTGCTCTAAAACCTTACTAGTTTTTGGCGGTTTTTTTCCCTCCTGGGTTTAAAGTCTATGCTGTCCTAAATACTTGGTTGTTTCTGGGGTTTGTTTTAATCTCTTGGCCTCTCTGGTAGCTACAGGTAACTCTGTCTCGGCGGGTCAGCTGCTGTGCGGGGGCCTCTTCTCCACGGATTCCCTGTCCAACTGGTGTGCTGCCGTGGCCCTGGCCCATGCCCTGCAGGAGAATGCCACTCTGAAAGAGCAGCTGCTGAGGGTCCAGCTGGCAACCAGCATTGGCAACCCGCCCGTGTCCCTGCTGCAGCAGTGCACCAACATCCTCTCCCAGGTACGGCTCTGCCTGCACCCTTGGGATACAGCTCCGGGTGGCCCAGGGGATGCTGCTCCTGCACAGGGGCAGTGCGGGGGCACAGGGTGCCTAATGAGGAGGGTTCTCTTTTGCAGATGGTTTTTAAGCACTGCTTAAAGCACTCTGTGCTCCACAGGCAGGAGAACAGCAGCAAATCTTGCTTTTCCATCACATGACTTTCTGATGCTGCCTACTCTCAGATGCCCTGACGCATCCAGCCCCAAAACATGGCTTAAGAGATGAGGCCAACTGGCAGGATCCCCAGTCATGATGTTTTTGTGCTCAAGAAGTGCCCCTTTGGTATTTAACCTGGGCCTGCTAACTAGGAACATCATGAAAACAGCAGGCTCTCCTATATTGATTGTTGGCTTTGCTATGAAAGGCTAAAAGCTTTTTTTTCAACTTGTTCAGCATGTTAATACCTGGCCTGGCAAATGCCCAGTGAATGAAGTTCCCCTTCTAGCCCATACCTCTTTGTGACAATCCCCTCTGTTATAACTGTCTGGGGAAGAAAGCACATGGAATAGTAAGGAGCTAGTTACTCTGGTGGTAATTGGACCTTTCCTGAAAGTGAGAATAATGGCTGGAATCTTGAATTCCTTCATGCCACTTATTTCAGCTGCTTTAGCTGAAAAGAGCCAGTACTGCTTTTTATCTTCTTCCTGGCATTTTTGTGTACGGTATATTTGAGTCAGCAAAACTTTGGCTCTTTAGTCCTAAATAATAGAAGAGACTCAAACTGGGGGGATGTTTCTGAACTGTGTTCCACTTGAAGGTTCTCCAGTAATGTGTGTGTAACTTGCAGGGTGATAAGATCGACAGACGGGTATGTATTTTTTGGCACAGCTTGGGCATTTTCTTGCCAAAAGCAGGCCTTTCCCTCTTGTCTGGGGTTTGCTGGGGAGGTTTTCTTTAACTGCTTTTTTTGTGTTTCCACTTACAGCTTTGTGTTGCAGTGGGTTTGGGTTTTCCCTGGCATAACAAACTCCTTGTGTCTCCAGGGGATTCTCTGGGGGTGCTCCACAGAACTATGGGATACAGGTCTTGGGCAGCACGGGTGCTTTTTTTGCAGTGGGGTGGACTTATGGACCATCTGTTCATGTAACAGATGTGCTTTCTTGTAAGGAAAACTAAAACTGCTGGAAGTGCTGTTTTCTGACTGGCCTGTAGCAAACAGCTGGGACCATCTGAAGTGGGAACATGCTACTGGTGTCCTGACTGCTGAAAGAAAAACTGTTTAACCTGCCTTCCAGACACTTGGTGTGTTCTACTTACCAGCAGATACTTTAACTTTGGCTCTCCTGGTCCTGAATAGCTGGGTTCTTGTTCTGAGCAAATGACCCCTGAAGAGTTGTTTGACTTCCAGGCTGTTAATTGAAGCACAAAAAAATTATTGCTGCTGTAGAATAGTTTCGTTTACCCTGTTGATCACAGCTATCCTGAGGAGTGGGGTTGTGTTGTTACCAAGCCTGAACTGTAGAGCAGCAGCCATGGAGAGCTGTCATCTCTGAGTAGGTGTTACCATGGTGTGTCTAGAAAATAGCTGTTGTATTTTTTAGAGAGGGTGTTTTGTACTGTGTGAAAATCCTTAGGCAGAACACATCAATTTGACCTCAGAATAGGAAGCAGTGCATGAGAATAAATGTGGTTTGCAGCTGCTTCCAGCATAAATTGTGTGCTGTAAGTGCTGGGTTGCACTTAGTAATTCCACGTAAACGGAAGTCAGTCCATGTTTCTGAGTTAAGGGTGTGTGCCAGTGTTCTCAAGAAGCTTGAGGTGTGCCCACATGCTGTAGGGCAGCACTGCCTTTCCAGGGGTTATTCCCAGTATGGACTGCTAATAGTGCTGGGCCACTCAGAGCCAGTATTGTAAATGGAAGTGAGGGAGCGCTTTTGCTTCCATCTGACTATGGACAGTTGGAAGAGATGGATGCCTCTTTTAGCACAGCTGGGCCCAAAACCCTGCAGCAGAGACACAGTTATACAGTCAGTTTGGAGACAAAACCCAGTTTTCTCAAGTTGACAAAAATAAAATACTGCAGTTAGCCTTCCTGTCTGAACTGAAAGCCACTCCAGTATTATCTTTCTTTGACCTAGAACATACTAGGAACACCTGGCAGATTTTAGTCAGCAGGGCAAGTCTTGGTGATGCATCTCTTCCAGGGAATCCTTACCTGACTAAATGTACACCTTGTTCCTTCTTTAGGGGGGTTGTGTGTATGTTCCTTTGTGTCACCCTTGTATTAATTACAAATGCAGAACTAATGTGTTATGACTTTATATTGGTGCTAACTTGCCTGGAGTCATGTTTCACATCTGTGTTGCTTGCTGGTGTGCTCTGAAGACAGTTCAATATGAACGGTTTAATCTTTGTTTGATCCAAGCACTAAAGCTGTTTCCAGAATAGCTAAAGAATGGGTGGCTTTTAAAGACATGACTTGCTTTTGAAATGATGAGGTGGAAGTAGGTGAGTTCTGATCCAGTACAGCTTGGTTTTTGTGTTTTAGTCATCCACTGTGTAAAGGTGATGATGGGGGTTTTATTCTTTTCAGGGCAGCAAAGTACAGACCAGGGTTGGACTACTGATGTTGCTTTGCACTTGGCTGAGCAACTGCTCCATTGCTGTCACCCACTTCCTTCACAATCCAGCCAATGTACCTTTTGTATCCTTGACCTGCTTGTGGGTAGAACCCCTTGCCTAGACACTACCTGGATTATTCCTGTTCCAAAGGTTTGTGTAGATGAGTTTACAGGGTTTCTGCGTGATATGAAAAAACACACTAGGCCAATAGACAAAATCAGCCTTCTGTTGCCAGTGCTCTGTGTACACTGCCCTGTCTGTAGGATGCACATACCAAAGGACAGTGGAAAAGCACCTCAACTGGCCAGCCAAGTGGGGTGTTACTGCAACAAGCCCCTTGATGATGTTAGTGTGAATTAAGCTTGTACTCAAGAGGCAGGAAGAGTGCTTCATACTTCTGTTTAAGCAGATATTCTGTGCTTGCCTTTCAGGAAAAAATTACTGAAGTCTGTAAGGCTAAAATGTCACCTTATCTACACTGCAAGTCTTTAGTTTTGAAACAACTAAATGTCTTGGGTTAAACAGTTGAGAACTTTCAGCGAAGCCACTGATTACCCAAGTCCTTCAAAATAGGAGTTAACTTTGCAAGGGTTTTTAACAGCTCTTTTGTCTGATTCTTAATCAAGCTCGGCCTTACATGTGAAAATAAATGGGAATGTATACGGGGAGAAACACATTGCATGTGCTGGGATGCTGAAATATCTCCAATATCCTTAACAAGAGCTCTAGCTCACAGGGCAGATAGCTGAGAACCTGGGAGAAGAGGAGCAGCTCGTCCAAGGCCTATGTGCACTTTTGCTTGGCATTTCCATCTACTACAATGACAACTCCCTTGAGAATTATAGGAAGTAAGTATGATGTAGGAATAAAAGGACTGTAGGGGAAGGTTCTGTGAATGGCAGGTGGCTTTTAACTAGGACAGGGCAGTGGGGTTGAGAGATAAGAGTTGTAACTGCAGAACCTGTCATGAGGGAAGGAGGAGTTCACTTCTCAGTTTTTGTGCTGGGATTGATTTGTCTCTTGCTTTTAGAGAGAAGCTGAAGCAGCTGATTGAGAAGAGGATTGGCAGGGAGAACTTCATTGAGAAGCTTGGCTTCATTAGCAAGCATGAACTTTACTCCAGAGCTGCTCAGAAGCCCCAGCCTAGTTTCTCTAGCCCAGACCACATGATGTTTGACCATGAATTTACCAAGCTGGTAAAGGAATTGGAAGGTGAGATGTTGCACTTGCTTCTCTAGTTTGTGATGAGCTGGTGACTACCATGTGTGCTGAATGTAACTATCTTAAAGTAGTGTGATGACACGAAAAGGCTACAGGAATAGCTGGAAGTCATCATATACCTGAGCTTGCAGTTCAAGTATTTAGTAAAAATACTTGAACTGGATTACTTGATGTTCTTAGGTGAAATGATTCTTAACAGATTCTGGGAGTTACCACACTGGCCAGGAGGTGTTCACCTGTGCTCACACTCAAACTTAAGTATTGAGCACATGTGATGATCATAAAGGCTTGATTTGTTAAAGTACAGAATCCAAATATTGGCTGTTTACAACTGTTTCATTAAGAAAACTTAATGCTGAATTTCCTGGCTTGCTAGGACATGGTAGACACTTGATTTAGTCTTTTCTGTCCCTCACAGAATAGACAGGTTGTCACTGTTCTTAACAAGTAACTGGTGTCCTGTTTATTAATGTAATACTTATACCTCAGACTAGAGAAAGAAAAAGCCTTAAAACAGCAACTGTAAATATGGGTTTGCCCAAGCAGTTTGATCTGCATCTTGCCACTGTAGTTCAAAGTCTTGCACTTATTTTTACAACCACTTGGGCTGCAGTTATAGTGCAGACATAGTGCAAGTAAACCACAGCCTTTTTTGATAGGATGGACTCAAAGCACCCATTTACTTGTCTGAAACCAAGTAAAGAAGTAAGTGTGCAAACCCTGCAATAAGGAAATCGCCACTTGCTATTAAACCTTTGCTTTTTCAATGTGCAGGTTTTGTTTATCAAGCCATGAGCTCAAACTGTGATGTTTTGGGACTCTGTTGAAGACAAAAAAAGTGAACTGGGCTCTAATTGACTATTTTTGACAGGTGTTATAAGTAAAGCGATTTACAAGTCCAGTGAGGAGGATAAAAAGGAGGAGGAGGTCAAGAAGACACTGGAACAGCATGACAACATCGTGACTCACTACAAAAAAGTCATTAGGGAGCAGGTAAGAGGGCATTACCCTGTCCATGTGCCTTTACAAGCCCTTTGTTTTGTCTTTCAGAGGCACTGCAGTGCAGTTGGATACCCCATTCCAAAACAAGTAACAAGGAATCTCGCAATGCAGAAACACTTCTAAAAACACTTCTGCTTAGGTTGAACTGGAATGTCAGTGCTTAAAATACTGGATAAGTTAATTTTCTTTATTTCTTGAGGTGCATCTGCTCTTATGTTGGAGCGTTTCTTCTCACATGAGTAACTGGAGAACTTGCAGCCCCTCAGAGATGTAGTTCTTAGTTCTGTGCTCTCACCTTTGGAAAGGTGACAGATGAAATGGGGCTGAAGGAAGAAATGGTTTGTTGGTGTACTTTGAGTATTATACCCACTGTGGGTGGACTCTCAAAGCCTTTTTTCCAGTGGTAGTTCAACTGTGTGGTTGCTGCAGCAAGTAGAGGAAAAAAGATAATGAACTTAAACAGAAAAGCAGGTGCTGAGTTTAGGGATCAGGGCCTAGGGCACATGTGGAACTCAGGGGCACTTCTGAACCACCAGTGAGGCTCTGGTGAACATGGGATGTCTGCAGTTACCGTTACTTCTTTAAAGATTCTTAAAGTGGACTAAAGTGTAGGTCCTGTTAAGGTTTTTCTGTCTTTATTCACCTTCCTGACAGGATTGTTTTCAGAAGTGTTCTAAATTAGTTCTAAGTGCACTCTTTTTTTCCCTTTCCCAGGACCAGGAGCTTGAAGAACTAAAGCAACGAATCAACACTTTAACATCTCAGAATGAACAGCTCCAGGCAACTGTCACACAGCAAGTGTCCCAGATCCAACAGCATAAGGACCAATATAATCTCCTCAAAGTACAGCTAGGTAGGCTTCATGAGGAATAATGTAAAATATTAGGAGGAATGATATAAAATCACATATAAAATCTGCCCTGTGCTAGGATGTTTGTGATTTCTGGCAAGCTGCAGCAGAGTTCCAGCAGACATGTTTGCTGGGAGAGGCTGCCTCTGCTCTGGTTCAAGTTAATCCAAACCAGTCCCTGCCTGTTCAGGCTCAGAACAGGAACAGGTGGGCCACAGAATGTGCTGCAGTTTGGATCTGGAATGAAAGCAGGGGTTAGGGAAGATGTCTAGGGCAGTGAGTGTTTAAATCAGGGCAGTATGTTCCAGCTGATTCTAAGGTCAGGATGCCTGATAAGCTGGTTATGACATTATTTGGAAAAACTCTTAATTATTTATGATTAGAAACAATTATCTCTCCTCTGTAGAATTTGTCATGGCCTTACTTTGGATGGAGCGAATGGCTGAAGCAGCATAAATACCTGAAGGAATGGCACATTAGAGCTCTTTATCCTGTACTTTTATTATTCTTAAATAATTCTCCCATACTGTGCTTTGCTTCTTGAGTTACAATGGCTTGTATTGCCCTGTGGGGCAGAAGGGGGACAGGCAGTAGGGACTTCAGTTGATGTGCTCGAAGCCAACTTTAGAATGATGTTTGTTTGATCTCTGTAAATTCCTGTTCCTTAGGAAAGGACAGCCAGCATCATAACTCCCACAGTGACACGTTCCAGATGAATGGCATTCAGACAGAAGAAGTGAGCAAGTTGAAAGAGGAGCTGGAAGAATGGAAAAACAAGCATGAACTGCTGCAAGGGCAGTTAAGGGAAAAGGATTCTGTGATAGAAAAACTGGTAAGTGCTGTCTCAGCAGAACTCAATCCAGCTGCCAATTCCTGGTTTCAAGTGTAACTTGCCTGAAGCTGTGCATGTCCTCACTGTGGTGGCAGCCAAGCTATCCTGAGTGACTGCATGCTGGAAAGAGGGAACATGGTAGAAGATGGCTTGAGCAGAGCCTGTGCTGCTTCACACTGTTGGCATGAGAAACTTGTGCAGCTTTAGAATCAGTAGTTTTAGTGTGTTTTGGGTGGGGAAAAATGGTGGGCATCTCCTAGGAGCTCAGTGGGGGTAATGCCCAAGACCTGCTCCTGGTGGCTTGCCTGTCACAGTGCAGTTGACAGATGCTGCTTTCAGTGGTGAGTGTCTCCTGTGTCTGCACTGGGGAGAGACGCTCCTGCACCCACCCTAGGGGAGACCATTCAGCTGCTCTCATGTCACCAGAGAGCTTTGATGTGCCTTTCTGAGTCTGTTTGCAGCTTCTCTGCTGGAAATTCTGATCACGCAAGAACATTTTGCTTGCGCTTTTTTTTTCCTGACAACATGACTATATTTAGGGTTTTCAGTCTAACACTGACTTTTTTTTTTTGTGTTGCTCTTACAGAATTCTTCCCAGTTGGAAATGGGAACCACAGAGCAGTCTTCACAGACCAGCAAATCTGGTGGCTTGGAGCACAATAGTGAGCTACAGAAGGTGAACTTGTGGCACTTCAGCAAAGCTGGGCTGAATGGGTATCTTGGGATGGGAAGGGAGCTTGGTCACCCTTCAGGGAGGAGCACTGATTCCTGAATGTGGTGCTGCTTTTAATCATCTATCTTTGTAAGGATGGTCCTAATCTTGGAGCATCAAGGTTATGCATCCAAAAAAAAGAAATCAGTTTTCACTAAGCAGGTTTGAGGCAGAGCAAGACACTTGACTTGACTTGTCAGACTTGCAAAATGTGTTTATCCCCTGCAAAGCACATGCTTAAATGTCGCTATGGAAGTTTCCAGGTACTGGATGTACAGCACAGACTAAGTGTTTAAATAACTGCAGATCCAGAAATTTAAGGTAGCTGTTGCTTAAAAAAATACCTGGCAGAGCTTGTCTGATCACAGAACTAATCATGCCTGGATTAGTAAGTCATAGTGGCTTTGTGCACTGAGAGCGATAATGGACAGAAGATGCCCATGGGACTGTAAGTGGTGTGAAACACCTTGATAATCATGACTGGGGTCAGACAGGTGCCTTGGTTGGGCATTCCAGAGCAAACAGTTTATAAGAGCAGGGTAGGAAGCAGTGCATGTTGCTGTCTAGTTTGGTCTCCTAGGGAAATGGTTGCTGTGCTCCCACTGAGAGGGAGGCAGCTTTCCTCTCATATGTGTGCTAGTGTGAGGCAGTGAGTCTGGTAGCATTGAACTTGAGAAAAAATATTGTGAAATACATGAATAACTACTTTGCTTTGTCAAATTAACTTTTAAGTTTTTGTCTGTTTCCCAAAGGAATTAGAAATGCTCAGGAGTCAGATACAACTACAGTCTGCAGAAATCTCCAAGCTTCAGATGGAGAATCAAAAGCTGCAAGTAATGGTACCAGTGCACAAGTTGCTTCTGTTTTTACTGGGGACTAAATCTTCCAGCCTTGCCTTGCTGCTTACAGTGTCTGTAGCTGCTGTCCTAAACCAAGCTTGTTTTAAGAACACACATCAGCAAGGGGTTCCAGCAGTGTTTTAAATCCCATAAGGAGTTACTGAGGCAAACCCTGCCTGAGAATAGAGGGGACTGGTAGTCAAGCTGATGCTCTGTGAGGGCACTGCTCCTTGGTATTTTTAAACAAGCAAATACCAACTACTGGGGGTTTTATACTCTAATAAGTAGTTTTGTGAGAGACAACTGTGATACCGTGTACATGAAAGGGATGATTCTTACAAGCATTGGAGGATGCTGACTAGAGAGTTGAATGGCAAATGGGAGGTGCATGTGTCTGCGCAGGTCTCCCAGTGCTGCAGAGCTTTTCCTGGCTGGGTACTGAAGTGATAAACCAGTAAGGCCTTACAGAATAGCTAAATACATGGAACTGTCCTCAGCACTAGCAAACAGCTTCAGGAAGTGAACACTGAGCTACAGAACCTGAACAGCACATTGTATGGGAGTGTTACATCTCCACACCCACTAAAGAGATGAAGCTGCAGGAACATGGGCCACACAAACAATTGACAAACAAGTGTTTAATGGACAGATGGTCAGAGAGGAGGCTTTGAACACTGCTGCAGTCACAAGTGTCAGCTGCTCTGCTGGGACATGCCACTGCATGTGTGTTGGCCATGTGTGCTCATGAGGCAGAGGTGTGTCTGTGTCCCATGGTGCCACCAGCTGTCAGGTCACCTCACTGCCATCCTCCATCCTGCCTCCCTTGCTTGGAGCATTGGCTCAAGTGTGGTACAGCTGGGAAGGCAGCTGTTTGGAGTTTGTGCTGTGTGGCCATCCTAGCTAACAGAAGTTGCCCCATTATGGACACTGTAACTGGGCAGGGCTGGTTGAGGCCTCACTAGTGCTATTTTTAGTAGTCACATACAGAGATTTGGGTATTAAATCTAATAAAAGCATCCTTGGCCCTTTAGAAGTGTCTGAGTGGGTTGGCTGTAATAGGGTCTGCCTAAAAGAAATGCTAACAGTCTGTTTCAACTCTGGCTTCTATGTAATAAAGGTTTGCACCTTGTGTTTTCCTTGTGTGAACATGTGTGTACCTGTGCATCTGAGTTCACTGAGATCCCAAAATCACAGATCTGTTTGCTGATGCCTTGCAGCATGGGATGTCTATAATGACCATACCTTGGCTATGCTGTAAAAAGAAAAGATGCTTTAAAAGAATGACTGTGTACTGTCTTAGCTTGCTGTGTTGGTATGTGAGGCACTGATCGTGAATTCCTTGTCCACAGAATGCGACTGCAGATCCTGTGCTAGGAGACAGTGGTGCAACAGCAGCAACCAGCTCTGAATTGGAGGCACGACTGGAGCAAGAAATAAAAGAACTGAAGGTTGGTAGAGGGTGAACACCAAACCAAGCCACTACATAATCAGCCTTCAGTTAGGAGGGCTTTTACAATAGCAAAGGCTTTAGGTGGAAGTGGTTTGTTTCCTCAGTACCTTCAGTGTCTCAGGCCATGGAGGGGAAGCTGGATGTCTCCCCTGTTTTTCCCTTGGGAAGCGTAGGCCTTGTCTGCCTTAAAAGAGTTGGTAAGGACAAGTCTAGGAGCGAGCTGTACTCTGGCCTGGACAGTGCAGTTGGACTGGGCAGAAGGGAGCCCCAGTTAGTACTTGTCCTGGTAATGGTTTGGGTAAGGATGAGTAGGTGTGTGTGGGAGCAAGGCCACAGGGCACAAGGTGGGCTGGAGCTCTTAAAGGTAGCGTATGGAATGTGTTTTTGGGAAGCAGCTGTTGTGTGTCTGTACTGTAAGCTGCTGTGGGGTTTTTCCTGTTGCCAGAGTGAAGTGAAAGCCCTGTCTGAGGAGAGGGAGTCTCTGAAGCAGCACCTGGACTCCTCCAGCAGTACGGTTGCAATATTGCAAGATGAGAAGAGCAAACTGCAGAGAGAAGTCGCAGAATCCAAGAAAGAACAGGATGATCTCCTGGTGCTCTTGGCTGACCAGGATCAGAAGATATCTGCACTCAAGATCAAACTGAAGGATCTTGGCGTACCGGTAAGCGAAGGAATGGAGCCAGTGTGTTCTTGGGTCTGAGGCAGGCAGGTCTGACCGGTCTGGGTATGGCCAAGCTTCATCCAAAGAGTCTGGTGAGGCCTCTTTCTATGAACAGAGGGATGTTAAATGTACCACAGTTACTTTCTCAACGTCATTTGGCAGCCATCAGTAAAAGATGCCCCCTGCCTCTTGGCCCCAGTACTCAGCCACCTTGAGCAGGGAAGTGAAAACTGGCATTATGACAGTTGCATGTATTAAGCATTAATTGATCTGGATGATAATCTAAGGTCAGCTATAAGCTTATCTGCACTCCCTAAGCATTTCTCTTGCCTTCCAGTGGCTGGATCAAGTAAGAGGTGTTACTGCTCACAACAAATCTTCTATTAATTTCAGGTTGAAGATGAAGATGATATTGAATCTGGAGATCAAGGGGATGAAGATGAGGATGGGGATGAAGAGGAGCAAGACTAGAATGCTTTTGTGTGTTACCATGAAAATGAGATTGCATTGTTATTGGGGAAAAAATCTATTACTGGTATACAAAGCAAAATATCTGCTTATGGGAAGCAGATGGGAAATGGCAACCCTGGGCCTAGTTACAAGTTACTGGAGTGTTTGAAAACCCTTTGTACTAGGTAAAGCAAACAAATCACAGTTTCAGTTCTACACGAATATCCCAAGTTGTACTTGTTTAGAAGTTGCTTTAGACAGTGTTTAAAGCAGGGAGGTGACAATGCTGATGCCTCAGTTCATTGTCATTGACAGTCCTGTGCTTTTGTCTATAATTAAATACAAAAGTATTTGGTTTAACACCTGTCACATGGAGTCATTGCCCCTGCCTTGAGCGTGGAGCTTCAGGGCAGGTTGTGGCTTCTTCTAAGGAGCAGTAGGAGGCAGAAGGGCTGGGGTGGCCTCTGCCAGCCTGGGGGGCTGGTCCTTGGGGTGCCCCTGCAAGGTGTGTGCCTTGACACCTGACCTGGCTGCGTTCAGACCCTCCTGGCAAAACCACAGTGCTCTGCTACTACCAGGGAAGAGTTTCCATGAAAAGCTGTGCAAGAAAGGTAGCCCTTTGGAGAAGAATCTCTGTGGAAACCCAAGACCAGTACACTCTTGGAGAAGAACTAACATGCTACTGCGTCAGCATAAGAAGTTAAAATCTTGTTGACTACTTCATTGAGGAAATGAAAACTGCTCTGATTTATATAACTTATTGGGTCTTGATAAGTGAATAAAAGATGAAATTTTAAAAGAAAACTGAAAATGGTAAATGCATCAAATTCTTCTTTTGGTAATAAAAATAGGTATGTCTCCTTAGCTCATTTATTCTCTTGTCCTGTTTTAATAAAATATATTTTAATACACATAAGGGTCTAAAACTCATCCACTCTGGCACATGGAAGTAATGAGATACTACATCCTGTGGCTCTCTCCAGCTGAGTAGAGAGATTACACCCGGTTCAGTTTTTGATATTTGGAACACTGGATTTCGGTAACTGCTTAACTTCTTTGGACCTTTTTTAAAAGTAAAATAATTTCTTAATCAGGTGGCAATATGAAGAGCAGCAGGAAAGACAGACAAAAATGGTACTCATAAGCTTTGCAGGGATGTTGTTTTTACTCCAACTCTGAGCATAACTGGGGCACAGTAAGAGTGGTGGGCAGTGCCCAGGACTGCAGCTGCCAGGCTTGGGAAGTCAATTTTACCAACACCTTTCTGTAAGAGCCCGGGCAGAGGTGACAGCTTCAGTACCCAGGTGTTCAGGGAGCTGGTGACAGTTCACCCATCCCTGCTTGGACAAGGCAGACCTACCTATTTGTATCTGCTTGAACCTCTTCTCCACTGCTGTCAGCTGCCCCATGAGGCTGCTTTTCTTTGGAAGCATTGGATCCTGCAGGAGAGAATGAAGGGGACAGTGGAGGAGGAGTGGTGCCAGTTGTGTATGTGGCTTTGTTGAGTGTGGACAGCTTGGAAAGCTGCTGTGCCCTGTAGGGTTGGACCAGTGGGGACATTGCTCTTCCCTCCCCGTGTCCTGTTGGGTGACCTGTGACCTTGCAGTCTGCTCTAGACACCCACCCTTCACACTGCCCCAGGTGCTCTCACTTATCCACTTCTGGGAGCTGTTGTGTGAGGTCTGTGCAAAGGCTGAGGGCAGAATGAGCAGGTATTCCTGCAAGTTGGTCAGATCATACCTGAGGAGGCATGTGGGCCTCTAGAGAACAGAGAAGGGGCATGGAGAAAGGCAGATGGGGAAAGATAAAGGAACCTTTTCCTTGCATGATGAGACAAAATCACAGGAGAAATAAACTCAGCCTTTGTGAAAGCAGAAGGCATGTGGGGGATGGTGTGGCCTGACCCCGATCGGTGCCCTCCCCAAAAGGTGGGATGCTACAACATAGTTTTTGTTGCCATTCTCTGCAGTGTTATGCCTGGGAAGTTCAGCCTTTTGGATTCAACTTCAAAATATTGAAAACTGCAAGAAATGAAGGGAAGAGATAAGTAGGTAAGGTAGGGAGTTCAGGAGACAGACAAACTGGTTACTAACAGGTTTTAAAGCAGCCTGTCCAAAGCACCTTTCCCAATTAGAGAACCTGTTTTGTGGATTATTGTATTGCACCATCCCCATGGTCTGTCTTCCTGCTGGCAGCAGACGTGCCTGGCGATAACTGTGTTGCTGTCAATAGGGTGGCCTTTGCCCAGCAGGTATTTGCTTGTCTACATTCTTGGCTGTGCCATAAAAATTATTCTTAATTCTTTGAATCTTTTCTTGTCCCATTGTGACTGGGACATCATGAACACACAGTGGTTTTCCTCACTGCACAGTGTTTGGATCCCTTCCCCAGAGTCTCTCTGCCAAAGCAAACAACTGCTGCCAGCAAGAAGGGAAATGCATCACACATTTCTATCTTACTTGTTGCACCTGCTGACAGTGATACAAAGAAACAGAGGTGCTGAGCTGCAGAGAACACCAGGAGGGAAGAGCAGGTGCAAATAATTTTGTTGAGGATATGCTAAGAGCAGAGCACTGTAACCCACCTGGAGTCCAGAGCTGGGGCTTATACACCATGTCCAGACCAGGCAGTGCAGATCCCTTCGTGTACACCCTTTCCAGGAAGGGTTTCCAGGATAGGTCCCATGCTGCCTGAACATGGGAAGGCTTTGGCATTTCTTTGAGACAGGTGCTGCTACACTGTTTCTGGATAAGTTGTTTGCAAAATACAGATTTCAGGGAAGCAAAAGAAGTCTAACCTGTGTCACGCAGCCTCTGCTCCTTCAAGCTCAAAAACTGCCAAACCCTCTTCATTTGTGAAGTTCTTCCTGGAAAATAAAATCAAACCAAAGTGTTCAGCTCTGCATACAAGCTTAAGAGATCTTTGTTTTGTAAATGCTTTACTGGAACGACTGTCTCACTCTCTTTAAACTATAGCAATGAAGGGAGGTTTGAATGGGGAGAGACTGGAGACTGATTGAAGGGGGAAACTGGTTGCCAAGCACTGAAATCCCTGGCCTGTGTGGCACTCGGGTGAGGCAGGTGTGGGGGTCTGGGGAACAGGACTGCTCTTTGGCCGGCTGTCAGTGGTGTGAGAGGGATTTACTGCTGGCAAACAACCTGGGGATGGCTCAGGTGCCCCCACACCACCTGCAGTGTCGTCCTCCCTTCCACCAAGAGGATTATCAACCTTTCTGCACTCCCCTGGCCTCCTCGCTCGCTGAGCCCATCCTTCCCATGAGCAAGGTTTGCCATTGTCCCTCAGCCCCCAGAGACCTGGAGGAGAACCAGGGCCTTTCCTCCTGTTCCTCCTGCCCAAGTGTTCACCAAGCAGCATCTCCACTTCAAATAGAATGCTGACTGGGTTACCTCAGCCTTGTGCATTCATTCTGCAGGTGCAAAAGGACAACTGCCATCAAACAAGAGCAAAGTCCCTGTTGTGGGCCAAGTGGTGCACTTTGCTTCTGCAGCACAACTCGGTTGTGAAAAGAGAAGTGCAGCACATTTTTATTTGCTCCCTACCCCTCTCAACTGCTATTTGAGGTGGGACTCTGTCATGCTGTTATTTCTCTGTTCCACCACTTGGCCTGTTTCTAACTCACACCTGCAGGGCACAGTTGTGCATGGAACAGCCTCACCGGTGCCCCTTTGCAGAAATGGGTGTTGGGAGGTGGTTCCCTGCCATGTTCACCTGGCATGCTGATCCAGCTAAATTGACTTCTGAAAGCCCACAGGCCCTCCCTGTGGAGGCAGATGGTGAATCTGTCACTACATGGTGCCACTTACAAGCTGCTCTACTAATTCTATAGCCTTGTTGTGCAGGCTGTGGGTTTCACTGTACATACCCAGCTCCTTTGCTCCGTGAAGCAGGTGCTAGAACATGACCTTCATTTGAATCAACATTTCAGAAACAAGAACTGGGTCTGGGCAAGCCCGTGGTCACTTCCTATCCCTTCTATAAAAAACCAGTAATCTTATGACACTGTTCTTGATTGAAGGACATCCTACTGGGAGCAAATGGTGGTGCAATGGCTTTGAACCCTGAGGTTCATGTGAAGGTCAGGCCAAGGCCCAAAATCCATTGCTGCAGTGCTGTGCCTTGGGGCTGGAAGTGTCACAGCCATGCAGGGAGGGGACAGTCAGTGGTCATTAAGTGCTGCTGGCAGGACACGTGTTTTACAACTCCCGGGGCAGACAGCCTCTTGATTGAGGGAGATACCAGTGCCAGTCAGAAAGGGACGTGGCTCTTCAGCCTGGTGCCTTTACACATGGGAAGGTCCTTGAGAAAGCACATACTCCAGGGTCAGTGTTACAGAGGGGCCTCAGACCAGCCTTGGGACAGACTGTGACAGATGAGCTCAGCACCAAGAAAATGAATTAGCCCCGATTGTCAGTGAGACCTGAGGCACAGGACAGCTGGGACCCCCCAGCCGTGTGAGCAGGCACAGCCTGCACCCAGATCATATCTCTGTGCTGACCCTGAGTGTCCAGGCTACGTGACAGACCAGGGGGACAGAGGGGCCTCGCAGCTCCCAGGGCTGACACCAAGCACACAGGTCACAACATCTGGCCCCTGCTACTGCGCTGAGCCATTTCTGACTCTGCTGCTGCTGGGTCTCCATTTAGGCATGGGAAGAACAGTCTGATCCTTATGCAAGTCCCTGGCTGTGCCTGGAAGTGTCACCATGAAAACGAACAGGGCAGCATGGATATGTGTGCAGCTCAGCAGTCTCTGCCCTCATCAGAAGCAGCACAGAAGGACAGAGCCCCATCTTCGCACAGGGAAAAAGATCTCACCTGAGTTTCACCACCAAAGAGGGGTTCCCATAGCTTCCCTTAGGGCTGCTGAGTTCTCTGGTGCAGCCACAGCTCTAGGCAGGGCAGGGAATCCTAAACACCCTGCCTTACACCATGGAGCCATATGGTGGGCCCAAGGAAGGCAAATTCTGCATCCACAACAGGGAACCACCTTGTTCTTGGGCTTCTTGGCTGTACATTTGAGCCAGGTTGAGGCCAAAGACAGACCTGGTGCTTACACCTCAATCCTGTTCATTCTAGTTTTCCAACAGAACAGGATCCAAATGGTGGAAATACACAAGTGTAAGGAGAAGTTTTGCCAGCACTTGCATGACTAAATCTGCTTCTTGAACTCCCAACACCTGTTCCCGCCTTGAAGACAGATTTATTGCCTACACCTGAACACACTCTCATGGATGTTGCCTGAAAGACTTCTCTTATTCATTCTGTATCTCACTCCAAGTTTCAGCCTGTCCTGTCTATTCCTACCTCCTCTTTCAGACAAAGTGCAGAGTGGAATGAAGTGTCTGCACGGCTGCTATTTGCAGCTTAAGACACGAAATAGGTGCACTGTAGGAGGATCTCTGCTGCCTCGGTGGCAGAGGGGCCATGTTCCTGCACACTCATATCTCCCACTCTACAGGCTCCCTCTGTGGGGTGGGTTTACACCTGTAAATCCATCACAGACTTGTACACGGCACTGGATAAAGAACTTCTCCCCCAGAGACACATATTGTCCAAAGGCAAAGGAGAAACAAGGCATCCCCTCTAAGCAGGGGAATCCTGAGATGCTCAGGTTTAAGCCATTAGCACGAGCCCTCCTGGCCCTTGTTCGGTGACACATTCTCCCTGATGAACTGTCACAAGGACACTCTAAACTGTCTGGGCCTGGGGGTTTGCTGCAGGCTGCATTCTTCTCCGGGTGGCTCGGGAGGACACGAGTGTCTGGAAGGGAGAAGGGTGCCAAGGTGATTATTTAGCCCTTGTTAATCCTCCAGCGTGGTTCTGTATCGATCTGGGCCACAGTGGTCCTGGTGCTTTGCTGTCAGATACCACGCCGCCTGCAGAGCTCCACTTTGGCCACCAGATGTCGTGGTGTACCCACAGACAGGACAACCCAATCAGAATCACAGGCTCACAGGACTGTTAGGGGTGGAAGGGACTTCTGCAGATCATGTGCTCCAAACCCCCTGCCAAGGCAGGGTTACAGCTCGAGCAGGTGACACAGGAATGCGTCCGGGTGTGTTTTGAAAGCCTCCAGAGACACTTTGCTCCCAGAGGTCCCAACACTTGCAGTGCTCCACTGTGGCCAGCAGATGTCATTGTGTACCCACGGATGGACCAAACCCAGCCAGAGCTGCAGGCTGAGGAAAAAGTGTTGAAATCACTGAGGTTAGACGTGTGGGAGGGTTTCCCAGACACGGCTCTGTATCCCTCAGGGCCTGCCACAGTGATCCTGGGGAATAGTTTGCTACCGAATATCCCGACACTCACTGAGCCTGAGTGTGGTCACCAGATGTCAGACTGTGCTCACAAATGAACAAACCAGCCAGAATCACAGTCACTGACTCACAGCTCTGCAGCTCGAGTGTGGCCACCAGATGTCAGGCTGTGCCCACAAACGAAAAAACCAGTCAGAATCACAGTCACAGACTCGCAGCTCGAGTGTGGCCACCAGATGTCAGGCTGTGCCCACAAATGAACAAACCAGCCAGACTCACAGTCACAGAGTCACAGCCCTGCAGCTCGAGTGTGGCCACCAGATGTCAGGCTGTGCCCACGGATGGACCAAATCAGCCAGAACTACAGGTCAGAACACAAGTGTTGTGGCTGCTGAGGTTACACGCAGGGAAGGGTTTCCAAGACATGGCTCTGCATCAGTCTGTGCCTACCACAGTGATCCTGGGGAATGCTTTGCTACCAGACATCCCAGCACTTGCTGAGCCCAAGTGTCATGGCCAGCCAGAGCTGCCGGTTTGGAATCCAAGCACTGCAGATGCAGAGGTTACACGAATGGAATGGTTTCCAAGCTTTTGGTTTTAAACAGAGCTGTTGGCAAACAGCTGTAATATAACTTACTCTCCCGCTGCCTAAATTTGGCAATCCTCAACCTAAAATAGTTGCAGCAGCTGGCTCAGTGTCAGGACATAAGTTTATTTGAAATAAGGGAAAAACATTTTCTGAGGTGGCTAGAGAAGAGAGCACCTGCTAGGATGTCTGGTCAGGAGCAAAGGGATTCTCTGGCCTGTCACAGCCACGAATGAGTACAGGAATATGGGGGCTGCCAGGGGTCTGAATTACAGCAGCTGTTGGTGGGAGAAGGCAGTCAGTTTTGGCCCAGAGCAGCAAGCAAAGACAGCAGGTACGGCATTCCAAGGTGACAGCAAAATGCAGGTTAATTCTCCCCTGCTCCCTCCTGCAGAGCTGCCCCAGAGGCTGCACAAGGGCTGGGGTTGCTGCAGCAGACATGAGGACAGAGCAGGCTCTAACACAGTATTTGTGAGGGCAACTGCTCCTTTCTCCCTAGAAATGGATGGGGCTGTGTCAGCCCGCCCAGATGTACAGGCATATGCCAAAGTAGAGTGGAAACATGCCAGGCTCACTCATCGCTCCAGGAAATCCGCTTGGATAAGAACAAACTTTCTCTGTTGTTTTTTTTTTTTTTAAATCTCTCAGACACCTACACTCAACTTGTCATCAGCTGTCTGGAGCCAATGTTATCTTGCACGCTATGTGCTTCACTGGGAAGGAAAGGGGTGATGGTTGGGCAGCCCATACACGGCTTCTACTCTGAGCAGCTCAGCTGCAGGTACCCCATTACTCACTCCTCTTGCTGGCAGGACTCAGGTGTAGCTGACCCCTCTGGACACACACTCCCATGCATGGGAAACAGTCCACAGCAGTGTCTGCACTTAGTGCAGCTGTGTCAGATGCTCCTTCCCCAAGGCTGAGCACTAGCTGTGCTCCCTGAGACACTTACATCATCCCTGCAATCCCTGACCTGGCCATCTCCAGTCGAGTGCCCCTGCTCTGTGTGCAGAGCGTGCGAGCGCCTGAGCTGGGCCTGGTGCTTGGGGTGAAGTGCTCTGATGTCACAGCTGTAGGACTTGAGACCATTTCCTGGCAGTTTCTTGTACACTTGAGTCACTCTGCCCTTTGCTCTAGAAACCTCCTGTCTGACCTCAACAGAAAAGACCAAGCGAGAAATTTCCCCCCATTTCTGCTCTCGCCCTTGCAGTGCAGCGTTTACAATGGGGTGGTATGCAGAAATTTTCTTCAGGCCTCACCTCTGGTTTAAATGTTCCTGGTGATGCTCCCAACTCCTCATCAGAGGCTTGTGCAGACTTCTGATTGAGCAGATAACTGTTATTCCTTCTTTCCAATTGCTTCATGGTATGTAACAGGACATTAGTCAAAACAGTTGTTCTTCAGGTAACATGCTGTTTGACCTGTCTACAAATATCTGTTACCTGCAGATTTTCTGCTCTATTTCCCTGAAGAATGTCCCAACTGAAGTGTCAGGATAACAGGATGGATGATGTAGCACATCTTTCCATCTCTGAGAAGATGACAGGACTGACAGTAGCTATAAGTCAATGTGAGACCAGGATCTGCACAGAGGATCTTTGCTTTTTCCCAAAGCCCCTTCTTAAGTCCAGTCCCCTCTGCCAGTAGTGGAAAGCAGTGCTGCTTTCCTTGGAGGATGCTATGAAAGATGTGGTCCCAGTGCCTGCTGTGCCTGGCATTCAGCAGTGTGTGTGAGCTGGCTGAGGCCTGGGGGCTGCCTCAACTCTCTGCTCCTGTCTGGTGCCCCGACCCAGCCCTTCCAGAGGCCACAATGCTGCCTGGGAGGAAGGAGCCCATGCTCAGCTTCTCCCTGCATCTCTAGCTGTGGTTTTCCAGGCAGATTTCCAGGTGTGCATGTATGTCTTGCATCCAGGCCTCCAAAGAAACACCCAAGTCCCAGATTCCCCAGGAAAGAAACAGAGGGAGGGAAATCGCCATTTGAAATGGCTTCTCTCTCAAAAGGTGTCAAACCAAGAGACCAAGGGGGCAGTGCATGGCTCTGCACAGCCTCTTGGCAAATGAACAGAGAGAACTTGGAAGCTGTGCTTCCGTGTTGCTGCCTTTCTTTCCATTTGTTTTCCATTTCTACACTATCAAGGTAATTTGTGATAAAACAAAACTGAGCAAACCCTCTGGCTCACAGCAGGCAGAAGAAGGCACAGACTCAGCTGCCAGGATGGACTGTGCCAGTTGCAGAAGTCAGGCCTCACTCCCCTGGTTGAAAAATTAAAAATGAATTAAACATGCAGCAGGTGTTAATGGAAGGCACGAACCAGCTGGCAAACCACAAGCCTTGGAAAAGGTACAAACCAAATGCAGACAGGAAATCCCCCACCCATCCAGGACCTGGAAGTTGTCTACACCTGAAGGAGAAGTAAGTGGGGGTGGTTTACTTTAGGTCGATTATTTGCGGATGACTGAGTGTGAGTGACGTTCGTTCCCTCGGTTCTACAGTAGCATTATCAGAGGAGTGAAAAAGCAGCCCTTGCTATCTCCTGCGACCGCTTCCCTCTGAATGGGAGCTTCTCTCCTCTCTGAAGACCTGGTGCTGACCTCCTTGAGTCAGTGGCACTTAATCATGATGCAGGTGGCAAAGGTGCACTCCTGCCAGACAGTCTCTACACAGCTGGGTCCCAGTCTCAGGGCATTCAGGCCTGGCTGAAGGATGAGGAAAGGGAATTATGCCCATGAGCTGCAAGGAAGGCTAAATTTCTTGGTAGAACCGGACTGCAGTGTTTCAAGGATTGCTGCTTACATGAAGTGTGTTGGATCCCACCTTTACTATTCCCTCACAGAGATTCAAAAGCTGAAAAGATTACAGGGCAAGAGCCAGAGGTGGGGATTTTACAGATAAGGCAAAACAGTCTTAAACATGTCAAATACTCACAAAGAGGATGCTGCCTGGGACAACATACTTTTCTCTCTGGGAGCTCATCTCACCTGGCCTGAATCTTTGCTAGAGTTATACACCTTTTCTGAAACCCACCCACCCATGCGAGCAGCCCATTTTTCACTTCCCCGTTCCCACCCGTCCCCTGCCTCCGCCTGCCCTCGTTGGTTCACACTGGTTCCAGATAACTCCACGTGTGTTTGTCTTGCAGAAACAATCCTCACTTATGTCTGCTGGTTTATTGACCTTCTCCCATGTGGCACCTGGCTCCACTGCAGCTTGTTGTGGTGCGTGACCTCCCTGTCCCCCCTGCAGACTCTGCTACGGCTCCAGCCCCGCAGCAGCACCCACAGCCACGGCTTAGGCCCCGCAACACAACGGGGCAGGGCCGTCCCCACAAGGGCCAGTTACTCCTTTGGATTCCCACCTATGCTTTCGTTGGGAAATGGGAATTCATTTTAACTGTCTGCTGGCAAAGATGGACTGGGCTGGGTGAATTTTGGAGTTCTCTGTCTAGTGCTACAGATAGGACACAAAACTGATCAGAGATACAAAGCATACACACTTCCACATGGAATTTTTTTGGCATGGAAACTACTTGTTATGAATAGAGGGGAAAATAATAACTTAAGGCCCCTGAGAGGCTGTGGCAGTAACAAACTGTGTTCCTAAAAGAGGTATGAGCTTGTTATCTAATTCTTAGTGTACCAAGGGAGCATATTTACATTGCAAAGTGTTCCTGAATTAGTAAGTATTTTTAAAGCTTTCCAAATAAACTTCAAAGCAGGAGCACTTCCTTTTGGTAGGGAAGGGCTGGCTATGAGTGGGAGCTCTGAATGTCACCTGCTAACCACTTCCTTCCTGCCATCAGGACTGTCCCCACGGTTAGGCTTCTCCTGCCTTTTTTTTTTCCTACCAGAAAAGCCTCGTGAAATACAAGAAGGCTCCAGAGTGGGCTCAGAGTGACTGCTGTTCATTACCTCTCTCCCAGTCAGTATTACTCGTTTCAGAAGCAGGACTTGGCTCCTTGGCAGCCTGATAAAGCTGTGGAGCAGCCATTAGATGCCAGGAAAGGCAGGCATTAAGGGAGGATGCTCAGGGGCTCCCAGCCTGCTGTCCCCATACCCACCACATTTCCCAGGGCCAGGGTCAGACTGCAGGGTTTAACTGGACACCCAGTGTCATTACAGAAACGTGTCTTTGGGAAACATGATTGATCCTTTGGAACTGACACACCATGAGGGTGGATTTAAGAAAAGCAACCACGCATTGCAAATATTTGGGCAATGTCCTCTTGGCATATAATTGTTTGTTTTGTGACCTAAAAACCAGTATTCTTTACAGCCCTTCGCGGGGGACAGGTTACCTAAACTATTTATAGCTGCTTTGATCCCTTCTGCAGTGGAGGTGGTGATACATTGATCAACCAGACGTGACATAATTCCTGATGCTGCCATCCCCAGCGATGCCTCGTGTGACCTACTCCTCGGTGTTGCCGTGGGCACACGTTATCAGCCCCATCTATTGCAGCCATGGAAGAGGTCCCTCCCTAGCACAGAGAACGCTTGGGAAATGCAGGAGCCCAGGCGTGCTACATTGTGTCACTGATGAGGGGGTGAGGGAAGTCCATCTCGGCAGTACTTTTCCACTGGCTTTCCTACCCAGGAGCTGGTAGTGGGGCTGTTGCGACACAGGAGCTTCACACGTTACACAGAGGAGTTCCAGTGAGGCTCATCCTTGCAGAGCCAGAGGTCACGTGTGGCCTGGAATCCCGCAGTAGTTTGGTGGTGCTAATGCAGAGGGAGTTATTCTCAGGGATTAAAGATCTCAGGTGTTCCTTCCTTACAGAAAGCACCTGCAATTGAATTGCAATGACCCTAGATACTAGATATTCAATGGTTTGTGTTAATAGTCACTGGAAATGTCTGAAAAACAGGACGGTTGAAGTATGTTGAGCCTCTTTTCAATCAGCAGTGACTTTGTAGCTTTTTCCATGGTTGGACAGGAGCAAAAGCACAGAGCTGGCAATTTCCCACGGAATGGGAATCCTAAAGAACACAAACTTGCTGTTTTGATAAGGCAATTGCTTTGATGCCATAACATTTGTGTGTTTCCTTTTGACAACGGTGACAATACTTTTATGTCAAAAGGCAGTGATGATGTGTTGCATTTGAGATATAAGATGGCAATAAACAGAACTGTAAAAGCAAATTGTCACACAAAGAAACCTGTAGAAAATACAAGTATTCTTTGGAGGTAGGATAAGGGAAGGGGAGCAGTCCCTGTGGAAGAGAAACCTGAAGGAAAGAAAGAGGGAGAATATTCTGCAGAGGAGCATGGCTGGGAAGCCAAGAGGCTGCCTGATGAGCACAGGCACCCTGCCTGGGCACCGCTGGTGCTCAGGTCCGAGGAGGTGGCGGATGTCTGGAGGCCTGGGACAAGCTGTTTCTGGACCATGACCTACTGGAATGAACTACTCAGATTTTGATCCAAGGCAAAAGAAACCTGGAAAAGGCTCCTTCTCTTAGACATTGTATTACCACTGCAACAGTGAGGATTAACCTGGCGCTTCCCGCATGGATCTTCAGCTTCTGAAATCTTGGCCTTTTCAAAGTCTTTGTTCCCATTTGAGCACCTTCTGTAGTTTTATTATAAAGGACTTACAATTACATATACAGAGAAATCCCCATGTCTCCTGCCTAAGAAATTATGTGACATATAAGCAAAAGAGCCTCCAAGCAGAGCATCTGAAACAAACTTTACTAAGTGGCCTGTTCCTCAAAAATTCCACTTCCCATAAATATTTTCTTCTCTCATTTCCTGTGTGCTACTTGTTACGTTATTTGTTTAAGTCAAATCACTGTGTGGCAATTGCTCAGATACAGAAGCTGACTCTAAGTGCCCCAGGAGCAAGTGAAACTGCATGGATGAGAAGGACAAGTGAGTGAACATGGAAACCACTGATACGACAAAGTGCAAACTATAAAACAATAAAAAGTCCTCTCCTTTCTTGACTGGCTGCAGCCTCCTCGGTTAAACTGGCCTTCAACATGGGTGAGAGACCTGCTTTAGGAAGGGTTTCGTTAAAGACCAGAGGGCACAGGTTTGGGCTAACGTGGCTGTCCATGACTCAGGGCCTCTGACGTCATTCTGCTCTTGGCAGGAAAAGAGAGAAAGGGCAGGGAGTTCAGATAGGACTGAGGCAGCTTCTACCTTAAAATAGGGGGGATGCCACCCACCAAACCTGAGTAAGGCAGAGGCATCCAGATGCCCCTGGAATAACATCTGCAAGCACATTCAGGGGGGACAGCATCTCTAGAGTAACTCCCCTCTCGTCCCCAGGAGGTTAGGGGCTTCTGCTGTTGTCACACTTGCTGCCAGTGGTTTCCCTTCTCCCTTTTTCATGAAGCAGCATTTTCTACTCCACATCAACACATCCTCTGGAGCCTGCAGGCAGCATCAAAGAAACCCAGGACAAGCTGTGGCCTGTCCCCAGGAATGCCATCCCCAGGCAGAGGAGCAGCGGGAGGCACACGGGGCTGACCTCGCTGGAGGAGGCAGGGAGCTGCACAAGATAAAATGCACCTGTTTTATTGAAGGCGTGTTTACACAGAGGATCAGATCCTGCCTTACTCTGCTAAAACCGTACAGTGGAGTGGCTTTTCTGGAACAGCTCCTGAATGGGCTTGTCCAAACAGCAGCAGGGGAACATCAAAAGGTGCAGCGATCACCCACAGATAAGCGCCCAACTGTCTGATCCTGAGCACCCCCGGGCACGGCTCAGCAGCTTGTCTGCCCGCCAGGAGCTCTCTGTATAGCCCTCCCCTGTACCAGAGCCTCTCTCCAAGGTGACTGCTCCACACCTGTGGTAGAGGATAACTGACTGCCAGTCACACAGCTCTGATTGCCAAAGAATAGTTAGTTACTGGTCAGATAACCCTCGGTGGGAAGCCCTTTGGACAGAGAAAGGAATGGGAACACAAGCTTGGGTCAGTGCTCGAGCAAACAAGTCCCTGCTGCAGTGACCCAGCCACAGTGGGAAGTGTGTTTGCATCAACCATGGCTCAGTAATTATAGCAACAGATGACTTGAGATCAAAGTGTGCTTGTGAATGATGTGGCAAAGTAAATCGATGGAAATCTGAGCTTTTGTATCTCTGGATCTGTCTTTAATGCTGACTTCTGTCCAGCTGTAACCTCCCCTGGGAAAGCATCTCAGATGGCAGTGCTGGCCCAGGCAGACCCCGCGGGCTGCCTGGCTCCCCTGGGGCTCCTGCCCTGTGCCTGGTGTGCCTGGGGCCAGCAGGGTGCCCGTGGGGCCAGCAGGGTGCCCGTGGGCCAGCAGGGTGCCCGTGGGCCAGCAGACACTGGGCTCTGGGGCTCAGCACGGGGTTCTGTCACTGCAGAAGGGCACGTTTGCTGTCACAGGGAGTCAACAGAGCCAGGTGCCTGGGAGCCTTGTGCTGACATGCCAAGGTGCTGTTGGTGGTTGCTACTTCCAGGGGCTGCCCCTCCCATTATGAGCACCCCAGCAGGCATCTGCTCCTCCACTGGATGCAGCCCAAGTGCTGCAGAGATAGTTCTGACCCAACTGCTCCCAGCCTTGCCCACCCATAAGGCTAGAGCCCAAAGAGGGTTGGACAGGAAGGCCCCTTCATTCACAGTGACATAGCCCATGGAAACCATGGCTGGGCAGCATATGAGAAGGATACCATTTGCCCAGTCCTGTGAATAAATCCCAGGATCACCCTTCACCTAGGCTGGATTTGTCTCCTTTCTGTCACATATGCTCCCATCAGCTTCTATCCTGTGTTTATCCTGAATTTTGGAAAGAGTTAGTTACCTTGCTAGGATGCTGAGCTCCAGCCACTGCCCACACCAGGTGTTCTCTTGGTGCCAGCCATTGGTAAATGCTCCACTGGGATTGTGTTATCTCTGCACCTCTGGTTCTCCAACAGGGCTTTGCAGAAGTGAGGCAGGGAGAGGTTTCCTAAATGTGAGACACAAAGAAAGCAGTTATTTCACACACTGGTCTCTCGTGTGGTTGCACACTGGCTCCAGACACCTTTCCTGCATGGTTCCTGGCTAAAGCTGTTTGAGTCAAAAGTGGCAGGGTGTGGAGAGAAGGGTGGCTGTGGGTTAGGTGGAGAGAACAACTCCTCACTTACAAAGTGTTCCCCAGGTGTCCCTGAGACAGTGTTGATCTCTGTTGGTGATCTCTGCTGCTTTAATTTGCTGGTTTAATTCCACAGGCCGTGCCTCCTGCACAGCCACCATGCAGCCCATGGTGGGTAAAGTTTAGAGTTGTCCCCTGGGACTTGGCACCGATGCCACCTACACATGGGATTTCCCAAAGCACATCAATCATCTGGGTTTTTCCTTGCTTATGCTGAGATGCTGTGCTGCTCCTACATGATTATTTCTCAATAGAGCAGAGAGGCTTAATTACTGAGTTGCAAAGTTCCCAAGGGTCTTATGAAAGTTGAACTGGAAGAGCGAAGTACCCTGACATACTGGGATTCCTTAAACCGTGATAAGTTGTTACCCAAAAATTTGCTGTAGTCCACTGAAAGTCTGTCCCCCAAACCAGCTGCCCAACGTGCATATGTTTTGGTTGTTATCATCAAAGTCTACAAGATGAACAGGCAATTCATTATCATTTAGGGTAGTGCTTTGAATGTTATCATTTGAGCTTCTTAGAAGGTTAATCTTTCTGTCCCTGGGATCACATCTTCCTGATGAGGAACAGTTAGAGTATCCTGTGGTGAAACACTGGATTCTTATTAATGAAACTTGTGCTGCCCTGGAGTTTTAATTGCCTCAAATGTTTAAACACAAGCCTGACTTAAAACATGTGGGCACTCTCATTCCTGCCACAGGAGCTACCAATGCTTTTCACGCAATGCCAAGAAATGTTAACGATTAAAACCAGGTTTGATTATTTATTAACCTTAGTTCTTCACATGTCATACCCAAAATCCCTCATCAGAAGGTGCTGAGCACCTAATGTGCCCTTGAAACTAAGCAGGGCTTTAACTACATCCTTCTTTGCCTTAGGTCTCTCAGGAAGAAATATCTGCATTCTGTCAGTGCAAGAGCTATCCACCTTTCCAATTCTCTTTTCCCGCTGCAAGCTCTCGGATGGAGACAAAGAGCTCCCAGGCCCAGCCCCTGTGTCCTGCCTGTGTGTATGACCAGGATACAGCTGCCCCTCAGTTCTGCATGGAGACTCCCAGCTATTCCCACAGCACTGGCTGAACTTCCAAGGCCATGTGCTGGAGCAGATGCAAGCTGTTCGCACAGAAAGGAGCAGAGCTGGCCGGATTGGGATCTTCATGGGAGCAGGTCCACAGGGAGCAAAGGCACTGCTTGCTGCCAATGGCTGTCAACGAGGAGCACTTCATGCAATTCCCATCTGCTGCCCTGCTAAATGTCATGATCCAGGAATGCAGCTACTGCTCAGGCTGTTGCCAGCTGGCCACACCAACTGCAGGTGTGTATCTTTTTATTTGTTTATATATGTAAATCGAGTCCAAAGTCTCAAACGATTAAGTCATGCAATGCAAGGCATGTGACAGTGGTTAATAGTGAAGGGCAGACAAGGGTGACAGGAGGAAAGCATTTCAAAGTGGCAGCTGTGAGGTAAATCATATTGGAATTGGGTAACCTGGATTTAGGGGAGAGGTTGGAAAGGAAGGGCGTAGCACTGGGAGAGGAGCTCTTTCTTTTTTTTTTCTCTGTGGAGGGCCCTGATACTCAGGCTTGGGCCCTGATTTTTGTTTTACACCTGCTACTGCAGTGCTGATGTGCACCCACCAACCTCATCAGAGAGGGGCCTGACTGACACCCAGAGAAGCCACAAGGTACTGGGGCTGGCTGCAGGTTTTGGGATATGCTCTTGGCACCAGAGGCGACTCTCCCTCTTCCCTCTCCCTTTTCCAAACCCTCTCCCTCTCCCTCCCTCTCTCCCTTTCCTGGGCTCTCTGTGGCACATGAGACAGTGCAGAGAGATGAATGAAATGGGCTGATGGATGGAAGGAACTCTGCTGGACTCACACTGGATCAGGGGATGTGGAAAATGCCCAGCTGAATGGCAACTGGATCTGACCCCGTAATTAGCACTGCCATCACGTTTCTGATCTGCAGCTGAGAGCACAAACAAAGGACTTGCCCATGCACCCACTGTTCTTCACACTAAGTGTTCCTGGGTCCTGGTCTTTTAGAAAAGAACATAAAACCTGGTCTGATCCTCCTGGAGATGAGTAGGGACCTCTGTACGGACTTCAGGAGAGCTGTACTCTGACACACAACCAGCCCCATGGCAGACATCAAATGATGTTGTTCCCCAGCAGTCTGCTGATGTTATCACCCTTTCTTTGAGGAATGAGAAACAACAAGATCCTACAATGACAAACCACAGTGTTTGTTGTGGTACCAGACAGCTAAAAAAAAATAAATAAAAGAAACCTTCCCAAATAATTACAAAAAAAGAGTACATTTCATGTTTCATGTCCTTAGTGTTTTTCACGGACCAAGCACCTTACAGACAATTTGCTCATGATATGCCATACAAAGGGGACAAGGGAACATCACGGAATACAAATATAAACCAGATGGAGAGAAGAACAGCACCACTCCAGGGGAATCATTTACCTTATACACCAAACTCTAAATCAGCGCCACATTTCAGGCTCACAATTCCAGGGAACAAGGAAAAGCTTATTTTACATTGAGTTTCTTGCTGGTGGCTGCTTTCGCCCAGAGTCTAAATGTTGTTTAAAGCACTGCCACACAGAAAGCACTTCAACAGCCAGAAGTTGTTTCACCTTTACCCACTGTTGGCTTGGTAGGAATGAAGGATTTGCATTTTTGCTACAAGTATTTTTCTTCTAGGTGTAAGGCATATACAAAACCAGCATAAAGGATTAGGAGTGAGTCTCTGATAAACAGGAGTGTCAAATATTACAGGCTGTTGTGGCTTTGGGTTTTGTTCGGTTTTTTTCTTCAAATTCATCAAATTCTCTGAGGTTCTGAGTCTATAATAAACCAGCCAGGTGGATGTGAAACTTGTTAGAGACCAAATTTGTGCCTAGAAGTGGTCAAAGGGAGAGTCAGAGCTGTGCATGCACCCAGCAGGATGAACCCTGCTGTGGCCCTTCAGCCAGGGAAGCTGGGGCAGGAAAACTAAGTGGGTTTAAACTGGAGCGTGAGAAATGAATTAACAGGATTATACAGTGTGTTTGTTTGCCATGCCAATGGCTGGATTTGATGCACTAGGAGTTACTTTCCAGTCCTGTATTTCAACACAAAGCTTAAAATACTTACTAAGTCCTCTAAGTAAAAGTGCTCCCTGACCTTACTGGGTGTTGCATGGATGTGGCACAGGGGGCTAAAATCAGTGTGTGTATGCAAAGTTTCCTCACTGGATATTTATGCCAACAGCACAATTCACACCCAGAGCACTGATGTGTGTAGGTGCTGACCTGCATTCTGAGGTTGGACTGAAGGCATTCCCTCCAACAAGCTATATTAGCTTGGCCGTTCCCTTGCTAGATACCCTTGGCAGGTGTCCCCTAGAAGAGGAGCCACTCCAGATCTAGAAAGACGCCAAGAGGGTTGAGCAATGTGCCCTTAGACTTCTGTGCCCTGTCATCACGAGTCCGTATGATTTCACTCAGTTACCAAGTCCTAATAGGCGCGTGGCACTTTGGACTGACTGTCCGTTGGCTTTTCCAGAGCTGCTAGAGGGGGAGAGTACTTTTCCATCCATGCTGTTTGTTTGTTATTCCCCTGTGAGCTCCCCCAGCTCCCTGGTGTCAAAACACCTGGCAGCGCTGCCATGTGGGCACTGCTTGTTTGTCCTGTTACTCGGAGTGCCGCGGCGGGTGGGAAGTTGGCTGGCCCTGGGGAAGGAGCCACATCAAACACCTGTGCTCAGAGTTCCATGGGGATTGTGCTGCCTGGTTATTTAGGAAGATGATCCTCCAAGAAGGTGTCGCTGCACTGATGGGAATGACGGGAAGGGCCTCTACAAATGCTACAGGGTTAGTGTGGGGAGCACAGTGACTCTGGATAACACCACCAGTGCAGGTGACACCCCAGCCCCCCACTACTGGCCACACTTGGCTTTGGAGAAGTCAGCTGTAAGTTTGAAGGAGGAAACATACAGCAGTGAAGTGCTGCATCCCTATCTGCATCATCAGGTCTGGGTGCCCTGTTCTCATGGGTATCAGAAGGCTCACAAACTCAACCAGGTCAGCTGCAGCCCCTGCTACTGTACGGCCTCACACAGAACAACTTTACCAGCACCTGCAAATCCAGTTCTGTCCCTGCAAAAACGTGAGTGGAGCAGTGCTATAGACCATACTTCAGGGTGGAGACTCTTCTCCCAAAACCAGCTGCAATTGTTTGTTGTGTAATGGTACCAATGAAGTTTTGTAACTCCCTCACATACTGGGAGGATTCACTTGATCATAAGACCAATTTCACTTTCTGGCATCTACCATCCATCAGAAATTCCAGGCCAGAACTTTAAAGAGCAACTAATGACTTAGGATCTTATGACTACTAAACATATCAACTGAGGTACCTCAGGAGGCAGGTACAGTCCTCCTCCCGAAACCTCCCCCTCAGAACAGGTATCAAAACTGTGGCTCACTCCAAAAGTCCTGCCTGGGCTAACAGTTGTGCAAGATGAGTCACAAAAGCCCCTTCTGAATCAAAATGTCAGCTCCAACCCCCAGAGAAAGATTCCTGCCCAGGATTTCAGTGAGCACATGCACCCTTCCCTCAGCTCTGGGAAGTTTTAGGTGCAGCAGAGCCACAGGCATGAGAGGCACAGTTTAGGAACATTCAGGGCCACCTGTGGCCACAAGCCCTGGCAGTGCTGACGGGCTTAAGTGACACCAAAACACGACCACCCTCAGCCTCCTGTCAGACTGTGAAGCGCTTGCTACTAGGTGGTGACTTGTGAGAGGAGACATGGGCAGAGGGCAGGACTGAACACAGAGGGTCTGATGGAAGTTGGTTCTGTTTTGGACATGATTTGGACATGATTAGGCTTTCTTTGTGAGATCCTGCAGATAGTTACTGCAGGGCAAACCTAGCTAAGTAGATTCATGACTTTTCCATCCAGTAAGACTGACCCTATTTGGGAAGTCTGAATCCAGTGAAGCTTGGCAACTCCCTCTTACAGCTAAAGGTGTTTAGTTAAGCTCTTAAAAAAGCATCCTACCTCCCCTGAACCCATCTTGAACCCTGCCCTGCACCAGTCCCCAGCAAAATGGTACCTGCATCCGTTCCACCCAGGCATACAATCAAAGGGTGAGTCACTGTCACAATTCCTATTCATGCATTTATTGCCCAGATAGATCTCCATTAAGCTAATGAGTCATTCTTTTACGCCCACCAAACGCATAGTTCGGATGCTGCTGCTTTCTGCTATTCATAAATTAGGAGAACAGCCTTGATCCAGAAAATTTATCTCTACTGGTAAGCTCCATATTCCATATTTAAGGAACTCAAGGTTTTCTGTGTATGTTACAGGGAACAAGCAAGGCCCCAGTACCTACTGCACACTGAAGAGCCAATATTGCTTGGTGAAGTGCCTCAAACCAGTCTGCTTCTAGAGCCAGAGGATGCAGGCCTTGGATGCCCAGGATTCGTGGGCATCATTGCAGCAGCTTCACTGAGATGAGCAGGCAGCTTTATTTCAGGCATCACTAAATTTCAAGCAGGGCAGGAGACAAAATGCTTGGCATAGCGTTAATATGTAAGCACAATCCATGCAAACTTCTTCTGACATATTAGACTAAGAATTGCCAGTTCTTGCTAATTTGGGAATATTTTGAGTGCTCCTCAAGACTCCAGAAGATGGAGATTTCTGTATCAGACAGGAATCTCTGTTTTTTTCCTTAATATAGGTTCTGTTCCCCCAGGGCTGTGGACAAAAGAATTGAAAACATCACTTCAGTGCATCTAATGAACCAAGAAATAAGTTGGCAAATAAGAAAGTGTCTGTAATACACATTTCTGTGAGAATAATACAGTTTCTATGCAGTGTCAGGATGAGGAGGCCCAGTCATTTACTTTTTATCTGCCTCATGTGGTCTATAACATAAAGCTGTAGCTGAATGCTCTTTTGACACTTTTAGCTGTGCTTTGCAGCTGAGATGAGCTGCCTGAGCCTTGTAAATAGAGAGAAAGGTGACCACTTGCTTTGTCCCTGGTTTGTGCTGCTGACCCAGGCCAGGAGTGTCAAAGCAGCCCTTGGTTTCACACTGTCCTTCCCCCTGCCAGACAGTGGTGCCCTCAGACAGTGCACTGACAGCTGCTTACGTCAGCAGCCAACCGGTTCAGCTTCCTAAGGCTTAGCAAACTGTTTGCATAAGCACTGGGATCAGAGCAAGAATGAAGGAAGGATGGGCTTGAGCTTCAGAAAGGCTTTTTCCTATGGGTTTCTTATCCTCTCTCCTCTGTCTGTCCCCTCGCTGTCTGTTTAAAGGACTTGCTCCCCAAGCAGGAGCTCATGATACCAGGTTTCCTCTGGACTGATGTTTGGAGCTGGAGCCTGCAGGCTCTCTGAGCTGAGCTTGCCCTGCTCTGGCAGTTCCATCGAACACGGTTCCCTCGGGTCAGCTCAGGTTTGAAGCCCAGGGAGGGCTGGTTTGCTCCTGCAGGGAACAAACCAGTCCATACCCACACACAGTGAAGCAGCTCCCAAGGCTCCCCTCTGCCTCTGAAAGTCCAGGCTCCCCACTGGACTGCCAGAGCTTTGGAAAATATTCTGTGTTTCTTTTTCTAAACCCCTTTTTCTCCCATCTGTTCAAAAGGGGAAGGATGTAACATTGACCAATACTGAGAAATGTACTCTCCTGCTTTCAGAGGCAGATATTGGAATGTGCTTGGTATTCAGATGATAACTTACATCTGCAGCAACTTGCTGAGTGATGCCTTGAATCACACCGTGATAAAGGGATGTGTTTGAAGTTTCTGAAGGCAATACCTTGCTATCATTCCCTTTCAGTGCTGGCACTCAGAGCTCTTCAGCCTTGCCTCTGTCAGCAGGTAGTCAGACCAAACTAAACTTCCTATCCAAGTAAACGTAAACCCCATCTGGGCTTATTTGATTATTGAATAAAAACAGGCAACTGGAAAAAAAGAAGGAAAACAATCCTTTTCCTGAACATGTTCACTTAATACAACCAGCAACGGTGTGTTTTCCCCTGGTGAGTGTGACCTGAAGAACAAGACACTTCCAGCCCTGCCAGAGCCCAGCTTTGCACAGGCCATGTCATGGGATTTTTGGGGTGTTGGCTTCCCTTGTTTCGAGGCCATCTCCTCCAGAAACGGGCTTTGATTGCTCCTGCCATGAAGCCTGAGAGAGGAGTGCTAACACACCCACTGGCTGTGAGCAGGCCTGTGACTGCACATCAAAGCTGATCCCACCTCGCAGCAGCAGCCATGAGCACATTCCAGGGAAACGAGGGCCCTGCAAAAGGTAGGATGGGGAACCCTGTAGCCTCGCAGTGCTCCCCACCCACCGCTGACTTCCATTAATTAATTAACTCTGCAGCTTTGTTCCCTTATCATAATCCTCCCAGCAACAGCACCATAAATTGTATTTGCAACAGGTGCTTAAACGAGATGATTCCAGGTCTTTGCAACTTGACTCAAGGGTGGGAAACTCGCAGCTTTGTGGTGACCTCCAATTCATTCATTATACAATCGGATCTTAATTGCTTTAAGAATGTGATTCTAGTAAATCTGGCCTCTAGTACCACTCCTGTTAAAGACTTCTGTTGCTAAATCTCTGCTGCTAAACACAGTCAGTCCATCTCCTGCGGTCTTTTCTCCTTCAGAGGACTCTGAAGTATTGCATTATCTGCAGAAACTCAGCCCATATATACCCATGCATGAACTTACTGAGCTGTTCTGAGAAGCAGCAGTTTTCAATATCCCCCGTGCTATGAAAGGTGACACAGAGTGACAGCCTCAGGGTGGTTTTGAAGATGATTCTTCCTTCAAAGGAAAGACTGCACAGAGCAAACCCATCCCAAAGTCCTGCTATCCAAATGAAATGTGTCTAAATACAAACACAGTGCAAGAGATTGATGCTGCTTGTGAAAACCTCAGCTCCAAGGGTCCCTGACTGAGATCCTCCCCTCCAGCACTGTGCCAAGCTGTGCCTGCCTGCCAAAGGCATGCTCAGGTGCCACCAGAGCCTGCTCTGGGGACTCAGTAGGTGGCAGCCTTCACCTTGGCTTTGCAGGGATCTGTCACCCTGTGGAAGGTGCTGGGGGATCGCTGGGCACAGAGGACACTGACCTCCTGGACAACATGTGGTGGGCTGGCCCAGAAGGTACTGCCACCATCTCTGACTCCAGTGTGCCCCAAAGGAGCTATTAAAAAGGCAAAATGAATGGGTTTGGCACTTTGGAAGAGGTTCGGATCAGTGGAATCACTGCGCATTCATAGAGTCAGCAGGAAGAGGGAGCAGTATAGATTTCCTCTACTTTGGGGGGAGAAATTTAGTACAGCGATGAAAATGCAGCCCACGAGAGCTGTGATTTGGAACCGGGACAATCTGGGCACTAACCAGAGCTTTATGGAGCATGTAACTCACATGCCCAGAGAGAGGGGAACACTTCCACCATGCAAGTCAACATTCATCCCTCAAGGAAGGTGAAAGGAGAAAGTAAGGGGGTGGGATCTGGCCACAGAGGAGGTGAGACAGGCTCCTGACAGAGCTTTCAGCCTGCCTCCTGCTGGAGCCAAGATCAGGGACCAGCCCCAAGGCATCAGTTTGGTGGGGAGCAGCATCCTCCACGTGGGTGGGGTGCGCTAAGTGATAGGGGCAGAAGCAGCTGCAGCTGGAACAGCCTAATCGATCCCAGCCTTGGCCCTCGCATCCCTGCAAACCCAAGGTACCGCTAAGCATTGCAGTTGGGATTTGAACTATGGTACTGGACCTCTTTCCCAAAGCTCTTACAGTTTCAGGTTGAATTTTTTTGAACTGCTCACCTGCAAATGGGAGGAGGAGCCACCGCTAATGTGAGAAAGCATCCTGGTTCCCTCAGTGGATACTGGCAACGCCTGCCCTACTCCTCAGCGTTCTGCCTGCCTGCCTTTCTCTGTCCCCCTGAGCAAGCTGCAATGACATAGCAAGCATATTTTCCCTCTTACCCAAAGGCAGGTGTATACTCACACTCCTGCCCTTCTCTCACAGCTCCTTATATAAATCAACATTGGTTTTGGAGAGACGCCAACACAGTCTGAAGGAATGTGTACAGGACCTACCAGAAAAGGGTTTCCCCGTGTTTCTGACTCTATAATCCCCTTACTCAGAGCTAAACCAACAGGCTCACACCTCCCGCACTGAGAACCTTTTCCAGCTCCATTCACTGCCTTTAAAAACAAACAAGGAAACCCACAAGCTCATGCCCAGCTATTACTGTGAAAGAGAAAACAAGAGACACAAAGCAGAAGAATTTGCCACATGCAGCTCTGTAAGCACGAAGTCCAGGAGTGAGGAGACATTTGCCTTTGTTCTGCATAGTCAAACATGTCCTAATCTTTAGAACACCTTCACTCCAACATTGCAGCTGATTACTGAGTCACTGGGGATTTGCTATTTAAGCAAGGGCCAGTGCTGAGGCCCCGAAGTGGTGATACTGGTAGACTATGAATTTAGGCATGGGCAAGGTTTGGGGAGAGGCTTCTGTGAAGAGCTGCCTGAAGTAGCGGGGCTGGCAGGACTTGCCTGAGACCCCTGTATTGCCACCACAGATTGCAAAACTCAAAGATGCAGCTCAGAACAGGATCTGCATGGTGAGTGTCAGGTATGGAAACCATGGGGTATCCAGTATATGCTTTGGTGACCAGCTCTGGAGAAAGGTGCTGAGGAAAGGCAGGGTTCCCTCCATGCTGCTCTGACCCCTCTAAAGCAGAGTAGTCAGTGACACCAAGAGTGACAGAATTTGGCTAAGGCCAAAGCACCCTGACTACATAATAACAGCTAAATATTTACCTGGAAAAAGCTATAATCCCTGTGGGGCCTAAAGAAGCTAATTAGAGAAATGCAGGCCTGGGGGCCGTGCTTATGGCATGGCTTTTGGAAGATGTTTCCCCTAACCCAAAGGGCACAGGAAAGAAGCAGAGGATGTTAGGTAGTCTCTGCTAAGCACTGCCTACCACAGCTCTTCATGAAGCCCCTGCTCTGGGGCTTCAGAAAATCCCCAGCTATTCCTTCATTCTCAAATCTCTACAAAATCACAAAGCAGCACAGGGTCCTTGGGTGGCACAGACCAAGGTATGTGCACACAGCTAAATGTGCTTTGGCCATCTGGCTGTGGAACAGGATTGCTCAGGCTTGCAAAACACCATGAGAACGTGTGAATGAAGTCTGCAGAGTTCTTCCTTGTTCCCAGTTTACTCTGGAATAATAGTTTACTTTACCCAAGCTCTTCCTGATCCATATCCACAGATCAGCAATGAGCTCAGCACTGCAGCCTATCATGCAGACAGCAGAGATACCATGGGGCAATTTTCTCCTCAACATCACTCCGCAATAGCTTTGAGGATGTCGTGGCTTTTCGGCACGAGGCAGCGAATCAGAGGCTGGCACTGGGTCTGAGTCACTGCCTTTCAAGCCTGAGCATCTGGCCAGCTGTTTGGCCCCGAAAGGGCGCTGCCATCTTCCAGAGCAAGTGTGGCTGTTCTGTGGTTTCTATTGTTTACGTGCTCGAGAACCCCGGCTTTCGTTCCCTGGTTCCCTGCCCGCCTCCCACCAGTCTTTCAGGTCGCGTGTTTGGCCGAGAGCGTCCCGGGAATCTCCAGTCACATCTCACTGGTCCCAGCCACGTGGCTGGCCTGGGCTCCTGCCTGTGCCTGTTTGATGTGTGCCCCGTGCTCAGGCTGCCCCTTACCCAGAGGCTCCCAGCAAACAAAGGAGGGACCCAGCTCTGGGTGCGACCCAGGAGGAGGCTGCGCTCAGACACCCTGTCCCGATGCCAATCACCCGCCTTTGATCCGGCTGCCTTTCAACTACAGCTTCCACCTTCTCCCTGTCTCCCTGCAGGCTCCAAAGGAAGCCCTGTGCAGATGCCAGGGCACATGATAGGAAGCGCCACATCCAAGCAGATCACAAATCTCAAGCCTTGGCCAGGATTTTTGAGAGGTAATTGAGGGTGTTTGCATTTTGCACCAGCAAAATCAGTACCGGTTTGTGGAGTAAGTCCATGGCTGCACTGCTGCCTAGTCTGGGCGTGCAAATAGTGCTTGCTGAGAGCAAGCACAGCCTTTGGAGAGGCAATCCAAACCTGAGACCGGAACCTCATCCCTGTCAGCCCCAGAAAACTGGAGTTTACTTTGCTAGCCCAAAACCAAGTAAGAAATTCAGTCACTGAAAACCAGCGGCACTCTCTTGATTTCAGTGATCTATCAGAGATGGGTGAAGCTGCACTCACAGCCCTTGCAGAGCTTCCTGCTAAGGCAGGAAGCTTCTTCTAAGTGTATTTTCTATATACCAGTACTAGAAATGTTAGCATTTGACAGCCATTTTCATCTTACTCATAACAAAAATTAACTGAGATTTCCACGGGCAGGTTATCTTCATGGATCGGGATTAATTTTACTTTGGTTTTTAGTTAGTACGTTTTAAAAATAGTTGCTTTTCAATTTGTCGCCTCGATCCACATCAGGCTGGCTATCAAACTCACAAGCATGTGGGAGACATTGTTAGCCTAACCAGAATCCAGATTTGACTCCAAACAGAGGCACTTTTTTTATTTACTTTGAAATCCACAGCTGAAGCCCAGACCCACGTCTGGGTTGGGAACCAGGTATCTCATAGAGCACCAAAGTACACAGGTCCCCTCTGCTCCATCTAACTCCCCAAACTAGTCCAAAAGAGTGCATTCCTGGGCAGCCTGTTTCTAGGAACAGTATCAGTATATGAGCCTTGTAACTCATTAATGCTAATAGCAGTTGCATAATGCACAGCTGAAATGTGGTTGTACAGTGAACTAAGAACATATCCCAGCTACACGACTGCCAGGCAAAGTTTCTGATGAGCAGCTTTCCTTGCCATTACAGCTGGATTTACCTTTGATTATAAATGCTCTGGAGGGGCCACATTTCAAGGTATCACAAAGTCACACCACTAAGTGCAGCATAATCCTCTGCCCAATGCTGCACATATGGCCATGGTCTGGAAGGAGGTGTGAGCTCACCTTGTCGTTGCTCTCCCTGTGCAAAACCTCAGGAGCAAAACCTCAGGAGATGTCCAGGAGGGTCACACAGTGCAGCTAACTGACAGGGAGTTCAAGCATCAGAGATGGCACGTTGTCCTCGAGCCCTCGGGGTTTCAGGAAGTGCTAATGCCTGGTGGGCTGCACACAAGTGCACAATTGATTTCTTTCATATTCTGCAGATGTGGTCAGTTCCCATGAGCCAGTGCAGCTATCTCACCCCATGTCTTGCTAAGAGAACGTTAACCATGCCCTCTTCAAGGCCCCATTTCTCTTCTGCCAGTCTCATTTTAATGCCCTTGACTGTCTTTAGATAAAAAAAGCTTTGGACCATATTTAAAATCCAAGGCCACTTGTATCCTAGGCTTTGAAGAGTGTTGGAGGTTTCTCCCTCCCAACTTCTGTGTCTGCTGCAGTGACACTTCCATTTGGGAATGTGTCCTGCTTGTGGCTGCATGAAATGAATGATGGGGCTGAATTATGAAGACCTGGGGTTGTGAGAGGATGAAGACTGCTGCTGCAACTTTGAAACAAGGGAAAATATGAAATAAACCTTAATTCCCTGCTGGCACATATAGGCAATGTAAACAAATCTCCTGACTATGTAAGTAACAGACAGCTCCTTGGAGCTGGAGCACCCCCTGGAATAGCAGGCAGAGGACTCTGCTACTCTGCAATAGAGGGATCACACTTGGCTAAATTATACAATTCATTTAAATGCATGCTGTACAGTAACATAATTTTTGAAAACCATACTGTTTGGCCCACCAAAGTGATTCCCAGAAGTAATTCCTGCGAGGAGCACACACCCAAGCCAGTCAGAATTTGTGGAATGACATTCCAGTTGCTCAACACTGGTTATGCAGATAGAAGAGAAAACAGAGCGACGCCTTAGCCAGTGTAAGAGATAAGGGTGTGAGAATCCAAGCCTGGCTAGCACATGAAAGTGCCAATGACCTCGCCCCACGTCCAGGATTGCCCAAGCCAGAGGAGATGTCAGTATCAATACACACATCTTCCTTTGGAGTCACAGGACTCTCCTCAGCGCTGGCTGCTGCCCTCAGACCTCAACCCCAGAACGGAGGGAAAGCGCCACGCTTGCTGAACAACCTGCTCGCAAAGCTCTTTGTCTCTGCAAACTGACTGCAGAGAAGGATTAAGGAAATTCTCTTTTATTATTCCATCTAGTGGAAGACCTTCCACCTCTTCAGATAATCTCATGTGCAATTAGAGGAAAGTCAAAGTAACGGGTTCTCTGTTTTCTTCAAAATGACACTTGTGGTTCCACTGTATTCCCTCCCATGGAATGACTGGGTAACCTTCCCTGGACCTAACAGAAAGCAGCTCCTCTGGGTCAAAATCCCTGAGTGTATTCACCTTCTTTTTTTAGCAGATTTTGGCAGCTGTAGCCCAAGCCCTGAGGTAAGGTAGGAGGGGTGAGGGGAGCTGCTTGATGTGGATTTCTCTGTGGCCCAGCTGAGGTGCAGAGACCACTTTGCAAGAGTGAGAGGCAGGGGAACTGAGAGTGGGTAGAAGTTGGGGATAGGTGCTGGGTGAAGGGGCACCTAAATCCACATGCCAGTGACACCCAGGGAAGTTCTGGAAGGAGTCCAAATCCCAGCAGCCTGGTGCTAATACAGCAGGCCCAGCACATGTCCTGAAAATCCCTGACTGAAATAAAGACCACCGGTACCTGGTTGCAGGGCAGGGGTTCATGTTTCAGGTAGAGGTTTCCCCTGAGCCAGAGGGAGACCTTCAGCAGCTGTCAGTGCCCCTTGTGCTACAGATGGGTTCCTCACCTGGCTACAGCATTGACCCAAGTGGTTAATCCAGACCTGTAAAGGCAGCTTGGGTAAACAAAGGCCTGTGAGCATGAATAGGCAGGATTAGGTGAGGGAAAAACACAGCCAGTGGTGCCTCTCCCATAGGAAGGGGAGATGCTTGTGACAGGTGCTCGTACCTGTCCCAGAAGCACTAAGGAGTCCCTCCATCAGTGAACTGGCTGGCAACTTCTGCTTTTCGTTATTGCCAAGGAATCAAACCCTTGGCTCCTGCCCAGGAAGTTCCTAAGGCATATGTTTTCCTACTGACTTCTCCGTTCTCCAAGGAACAGACGGTAAAGGTAACAAGTTAGGAAAGCCATTTTCTACTTCTCTTTCCTTTTTCTTTCTTTTTACCTTTCTAACAGCTCCACACTGACACACAAAAAAACCACGTGGGAGCCTTCTCTGACTTGAGATACGAGGTTATAATAAAATATGTCCAGGCGCCTCCAAATGGTGGGAGAAGGGCCAGATCCTCAAAGATAGCAAGACCCTTAATTCTTCCTGGAAGAAGGAAGGATCTTTTAACTTCTGGATCTGGCTAATGTCCTCACCCTAAATATTTCTATCTGTAACTTGTCACTGTTTCTATAACAGACAGATGTGAGACACCGACCAGCTGAGGAAACCCCCCTGCCCGGCACTAAAAAGCCCCCCGAGGGTTCTTAATGCTCATTAGCCAGCTCTCTACCCAGAAAGCAGAGCATGGGGTAAGTGACCATTTATCAGACGAACCTCTGCCACTGAGAACAGATACATTAACAATTCCTTTGATTTAAAGTGGAATAAAAGATATGAAGTCAATAAGAAGGTTTGGGTTTACCTCAAAGCACTGCTCTGCCTGTTAGCTGAATGAGTGTGCCAGGGAAGTTCCCCTTCAGTATCACTTTGGTTCTATATGCTTTCTGGGAACAGCAGTGGTTTCTAGGCCATTCAGTATTTGCCTGCTCACCTGCACTGCTAACGTACTTTCCCTGGGAGATGGAATGTTTGCCATACCAATATAGCAACTAAATGAATGAAAGTTCAAGCGGGGCTATAAATAGAAAGGGCACCAGGTTTTCACAGTGCACATATAAGCTACTCCACACCCACTTCCTTTTGTCTGCCATTAACTCTGAGATCTGAAGTGGAATAACCTTTCTGCACTTCGGAAGAACAAATAGCAGAACAATTAAGAGACCAAACTGTTATGAGGAAGTCACTGAAGTGCAGCGTAGGAAAGATGGACAGACTACTTTAGATAGATAAATGAATAGATAGAAAGAGATAGATAGATAGATAGATAGATAGATAGATAGATAGATAGATAGATAGATAGATAGATAGATAGATAGATAGATAGGCCAGAGTTGCCAAATAGTAAATTCTAGCAAGACTTACAGGAGAATTTGAGGATGGCTGAATGTAACTGCTTTGGGTGGAATTTCACTCTGCCCATCCATCTTTAGCTGTCCCTCTCCTGCATGATGTGGAGCAGTGCCAGAACTCAGGCAATCATGGGAAAGGCACAGTGGCCCCTCCTGGTGGAAACCAGCTTCCAGGGCTGTGGGCTGCAAAGGAGGGAGAAAAATATGTGATGAGATGTAAAATAAGAAAGAAAAGCTAAATGAAAAGAAACATCTTTTTTTTTTTTTTTAAACACAAAACCTGTTTGCTTTTCCTACCAAAGACAGAGCACACTGGCACCATCCTAGTGTTGCTTTTTCATGTAAATAAATGCCTTTTCATGTTGGCACAAGATATGTTTAGGACAACCATGGGTGGAAGGGTGGGGGTTACAAAGGCAAAAGGGGTAGGGAGGTGCTCCAGGAGGCAGTGTCAGCTCAGGACTCAAAGCTCACAAACCCTTCCACTCCACTGCATTTTCCCATGCTTCTCCTGGACTGGCACTGGCTAGTTCTCTCGGGGAAGGCTGTTAATAGTCAATAATTGACACTGAGATAAAAACCAAATAGACCTGGGAGAAAGTAGCTGAGTCACGCAAGGTTAGATTAGGGGGTAATTTACTATTTTTAGTTTTAGCTGTTGGATACCAAACAAAATCTCACTAAAAAGAAACTCCTGCCCCAAATGTAGGCTCATAAAAATGTAACAAGTTCACTGGTTGGGTTTATTATGGTTTCGGTGTGTGATATGAGAATTGCATGTACAAAGGGAACCTTTTCTCTGTTGAGGGAGGTTCTTTGGAGGTTGGCATGGCCAATGCTCAGCCTGTTCGGAGTTTCATGCTGTTTCCATGTGCAAATGCCATAATGAGTAACAGAACAAAGTATCACAACATGTTCCAATGTGTCTCGTCGCCTGCTGAGAACTCCAGAGCATTTCTGCCCAGCTGTCTGAACAGAGCTCCTGGCTGATCCTTATCGTTTAGCTCCTCACAAGGGCTGTACCTTTTTTTTTCTCTTTAAAACTGTTGAGGAAACTAGTTGGAAATGCTGATAGAACAACTTCCTGCCTTTTCTTCTGAGCCACTGGCCATGCCAGATATTTGCTCTCTCATCCCCTTTACCTCAACGTGCACAGTGCTGGGGCTGGCTGGAGAGGTGACTGCTGTTCACGCTGCTGAGCGGGTCTCTCCTGCAATGCCCTGGTGCATCAGCACTTGTTATCCCTGGCTCTACATTTACCCAGTCACACGGTCACTGCCAGTGTGTTTTCTCCCCCATCTGTCCCAAAACAGCTCTAAAGGGAAGTGCCCTGCATGAGAAAGGAACTCTAATTGTGTTTAGAAAAGCGCTGCAGCGCCAAGCTGCTTATCCCAGGACTTGCATGGCTGTACACAATGTGAGCAAGGGAATAATCTGTCTGGGAAGATGCTGCTGCACATGAAAGCATCTGCCTGCAGCTAGATTCCATCAAAGAGCAGATCTGTGGATTGATTTTCCCAGCATGACATCTTCCATCTGCAGAGCACTCAAAGGCCCTTTTATTGGCCCCGCTGTTGTTCGTGATTCAAGCAACATGATGAAACAGCTCACAAAAAGGCACTCAGCTCCCAAACACTGCCCCAGCAGCACAGAAAGGCCCAGGATGGGGTGGTGGCAGAAGCAGAGTCACGGTGCAGGGGCAAGGGAGGAGCACAGGAAATGCTGTGAGCACAGGCAACGGGAGCGATGTCCCAGGCTGGCAACTGCATTTCCCAACCTGTGTGTTTATGGAAGGCCACCTCATGTTCTGGGGACAAAGGCCGAGAGAATGCCCTTGTGCCAGCACAGCCCACCTGAGAGGGGCACCAGGAGCGCCACAGCTGCTGGCAGTGAAAGCTGGCACATTCCATTGCTCTTTCCCTCTCTCCTCCTGAGCTCTCCACACGCTCGGGCACGTGTTCGTGCAGTTTTATTTTATTTGCAATGATGTCACGGGCAACCTTTCAATGACTTACGACCCACAGCAGGCCAGGTACCACTGGCATGAAAGGAGAAGAAAGTCACAAAGAAAGGTGGAATAACAGTAATTAAATAAACTCAGCAACCAAAAGGACAGAAGTGGCACATAATTTCACAGTGATCTGCCATAGATATTTCAGGAGGAGAGAGTGAATAAGAGAGGCTTTTGGTGTACCTAAGAGATTTGGACACAGCAGAATATGTTCCCTGGGGCTGAGCACCTGAAGCCTGAATAGCCACATCAAACATTTTTGGGGCATAGCACACAGCATGTCAATTTGCCAGGGACTGGGCTCTGCCACGGGATATGCTAATAGTGCACAAGAGGTCTGAATGCATCCCTGGAGTAACCACACAAATTTACATACCCTTCTTCAGAAATGGATCTTATTAGATGGCCTGAACAATGTATTTAGCACAAGTGTGCTTCTTATGTCCTCAACCTACCAGAAAGCCCTATTAGATTATGCTGTTGAAACTGAGTCCCTTACATGTCAGAGAGAAGCTATTCCTGGGCCATTCCCTCTGCTTTTAATTGATGGGAAAGGAATATGTTGTTCCCCAAAAGCATTTCCTACTGATTCACCTCTCTTTATCATCTGATTTACAGGTCTGATCTTGATTTTTCACCACACCCAGATCTCCCATTGACTTCAAGGAACAGGGCTCTGTGGGGGCAGTGTGAAAGTCACCCAATAAAGGTTTTCAAGAGGAAGCTGCTGAATTCATCAACAGCAGAATTTACATAGATCTAAAAGATGCCAACAGGTTTGCTATGGCAGGTATGATGGGCTGTGTGGCCCGATGCCATGAAGAGGGCCCCCATGTTTGCAGTGACAGTCCTTCCCACTCCCCGCAGTCCGGCACGTCCAGTGCGCGCACTGTCTGCGTCAGCAGGGACTCCCCTCCTGCAGTGCCGGGAGGGAAGGAGCTCCCATAAACACCACTTGTGGCTCAGGGGGGACTGTGACGTGTACAGACACAACACCCACTGCACAGTGACACCAGAGGCTGAAGCCTCTAAGAGAAGCCGGAACACACTGTGATTATTTCATTTTCTCCATGAAGAATTTGCCAGACACTCGGCTAATCCTCAGCTCGAATTAGAGACCTCGTGTGAGATGCTCCATAATCACAGAAAGCACGAGCTCCCTTCAGAGAGAGACAAAAGCCAGGAGTAACAAAGGGCTACAGTGCAGTGCACAGACCCACGGGCAATGCTGCAGCAAGGGAAAGCCTGATCTTGGAGAGACACTGGGACACACTTGAGCTTTTTCATCTGCATCCTTATTACATGGCACATCCACAGCACAGTGGTCTTGTGTCTGGATAAACCTAATACTGCAGTGATTGCTTATAAACACTGCTTCTGTAAGATCTGAAGGGGAAGAAATCCTTTCCTTCTGCTGAGGAGAAAGAGAAATGACACCCTCAAACTGCATAATCTGTATAAACTATTGTGTTTTTTACCCCCGGCTAATCTGCCAGGTTCTCTTGTTTGGGAGGAGCCTGCGTGCGTTTTGATGTGCAAAGTAGGATAATGGATCACCATTATTAAAGGGCTTACAAATTGGGCAGGCAAGCCCCAGGTGAGAGGTCACTCTGACTGTACCAAAGGAAAGTTTGAGCTGAGTGAGGAAGCTTGGGTTTGCCTGCCTGAGACAACAGGGAAAAGAGTTGTGTTCTGCAAGACTGCAGGTCTGTGTGTCTGCATAGAAACCAGCTACAGCTCTTGGGTGTGTTCTCAGCTTCTCACTCTGCCCTTTGTGGAGTGCACTGAACATGTGTGACAACACAGTTCCTCCCACCCCAGGCTCCTAATAAATCCAGCTGCTGAGAGAGGAATGGGAAACAAGCTCCTCATACTGTGGGGCTGGGCTGGGGTAAGGAGCAGGAGGAAAGCTGAATGACATGGGAAGCTTGAGCTGTCCTTCCCAGAGGGTGAAGTCCTGGGATGGAGATGAAGCCACAGCTTCATTAGCTCCAGAGAAACAGCCCTACACAGACGGCTGGTTGCCCTGGGTATTTGGCTGAAGGGTCACATCATAATGACAGCAACGATACTTGTTTAAAGTACGACAAGTGTTGCAGCTTGAAGGGATGCCGGCCCTTAGGAAAATATGCACCGTTGTGCCAGGGCAGACGGGAGAGCTAATAAACACAGACTGAGGTGTCAGCTTACCTGCTTGGAGCCTATTGCTGCTCCCCAGAGCTCAGGTTGACATTGTCACCACTATCAGGGGTGGAAAACAGGCTTCAGCCACAAAAGAGAAGTCTCATGAAACAAAACTGAAAAGAGGAATCAACAATTTGGGTTTCCCAGAAGGCTGGGAAGGGCCTTAGTCCAGCAATTCCCAGAAAACAGTCTGTAGTGTCACTGGCTATGGCGACAGCGCTCTCATCTCAGAGCAATCCTTGCCTTTTACAGCTGAAAATCCTGCAATTATATGAGATTCTCACCTTCCATTTAAAAGAAAGAAAGGAAGAAGAACTACCTTTGTAGCCCACAGGGTTCCAGAAAGATTGAAATGGTTGACCCCTGAGTTCTGAAGGCTGATTAGCAAACAAATGCAGTTCAAAACCGGTAGGCTAAAATACTGTGTCATATCAAGTTTACACCAACTCCAGGAGCTTTTTGAGGGCTCTACTTATAATTTCAGAGTGTGAGGTTTTAGTTACACTGTGCTGTATAACAGCCATGCTTTTTGTCCTAAAAATTCCCTATCAAATACATTTCACTTATAAGCAAATAAATGCAAATGTAACTCCTGACTCCTTGCTCTTTGGCCCCAGCCATACTCTGGCAGCAGTAGTCTAGACGGGACAATTTGGGATGGCAGCCTTACTTAGGGCCTCTGAAGCAGCCTGAGGTACACTTAAACTTTCAAGCTCTTGTGTTCAGCCCTACCTTAACCCAAACATTACTTTGGTTTTTAATTCCTTCCCTTCATGGCCCTCACACAGATGTCTTCCAGAACAGAATCCTGTCCTCTCCACCCCTACATATTGCTGTTCTCCAAGTTGCCAAAAGCTCTGCTTATTTTTCCTTTACATTTCATCAGACTGTGGCAGTGAAGACCCTCCTCAAACTCTCCAGCCTGGAGGCAGCACGAGTCTTCCCCCTCCTACAGAGTGTCCTGCAGAGGCCAAAAAAGCCAGAAGGATATTAGAAGGTAGGAAGAAAAAAGAGTTGTGCCATGGTGTACTTGGATAATATGGTACTATCTTGACCACTTGCGGTCTTACTCAACCCACTGCTCTGATCTCTTTTTCCTTCAGAAATAGGGAAGTCTAAGGTGACACTGCTGATGAGGCATTTGAAATGGCTGCAGCAGCAGGAGAGATGAACAGATGGGGCCCTGCTCACTTGAAAAGAAGACAACTGAATGGGAACATGCTGGAGATTTGGAACGAAGCAGAGAATGTGATCAGGAAATAATTTTTCACTTTGCCCTGTAACACAAGAAGTAGGCAAAAATAATGGTAATTTTTAGAGTGCAGGTGTGAAATAGAAGAGCCTGTTCACTAAGTGATGTGTTCTGAGGCTGCTGTCTGAATGGGACCATCATTCTTTCTCACCTTTTTGGTGCATCCTGTGGAACTCACTGTGACAGCCTGAACTGAAAGTCAGAAGTACAAACTGGTTCAAAAACTACCTGAAAGAATTCAAAGAAGGATCATTAAAGACTAGTGGACATAATGGTGCAAATGGAATGCTATTCTTTGTTTTCTTTCCTTCCTTCAACCTATATACCATTTCAACCTATATACCATTTGCTGTGACACAGAAGTTTTCTGTGTTACTCCTGTACTTTTCTTTGCCTTTCAGTCATAGGGTGCAATTACATTTCACAACAATCAAGAGCCAACAGTAAGGTTTTAGGAAGTGATGAGATGTTTTCCTCCAGAAAGAAGATTTCAAGGTATCAGAAATCCTGGCAGAACCACGCACTGCCAGCAAATAGAGAGAATTTGTTGTCCCAAAAGAATGGGCTCAGGCCCAGAAGTGTTTCCTGAGTGTTGCAAGTTTTTGTTCATTGGATCCTTTTTTAGTTTTCAACTAAATGCGTCACCGTAAGTTGGATGTCAAGTACTGCTGATCACTAGGAAGGCATGTGACCATGTCACCAGAATGTGTTTGGTGCTGGATCCACAAACTCATAAACATTTGACCACTGTCTCTGCACCGACGTGGTTGTGACCAGAAATGATCCATGACACACAAAACACTTGTGTCCAGCCCAAGAGAGAGCTGACATCTACTGTGTGGCAACATGGCTTCCTGTGGGGAAGAGGATTCTCAAAGACCCAACAAAACCAGCAATGACTGTCTGTGAAGTCACTAATTTATTTATCTCTATTTCCAGCACCCCCACAGGATGGTTTATAGTTTGCGAAGTACTAAACAAACACTGAAATACACTTGAGTTTTACTTTGGTGACATTAACTCTTCTCCATCCCCTGCTCCCCATCACTGCTCCATAGGTTTGCTGGAGATGGGACTGGCTTTAGGAAGTGATAATAGAAGGAGGAAAGGGCACAGGGAGATTGCTTGCCCCAGGGAAAAACTGTAAATCCTCCAGACAGGAGAAGGAAGTAGCCTGCCAGAAAACAAGAAAACCTTGTAAGACCCTCAAGTGTTTTGTCTGAGGCAGTGTTGGAAACGAATGCTGTTCTTTTCCACAGCAGAAAGAGAAACAGGGTGGGGGAAGAGCTTTCTGGCACCGGTCAGACACAGGTGATTTGTGAAGGCGCAGCTGCACAGCCTGTCCTGCCCCAATAGCTCGATGTAGCGGAGAAGCCTCAGCAGTGAGAGGAGGGGACTCGACGCTGTTCCCCTCAGCTGCTGAAGGACAAGTCTACATTCAGCACACATGCTGTGGCCATGAGGGCAACTGTGGGTGCTGCAGCCCTGCAGCACTCAGCACTGTTCAGTCACTTCACTGCTGGGGCAAGAAGGTCTCACTGTGTGGAGAGAAAACATGGAGAGAGGTTTTTTTCCTGGGAGGCAGATGCCTCAGTGCAAAAGAGAAGCAGGAAAAGTAGGGGATGCAGTACCAGTCTGGCTGTGCTGGGGCGCTGCTTCCCAGCACAAATCCAACAGGTCCTTGCAGAAGACAACGATCTCCCAGCAAGTCAGTGGGGAAGGAAAGCCAGCCAAGGGGTGCAACCTTCCTGTCAGGGCCTCACGCCTCTCAGCTGAGCGTGAGCCTGCTCAGCCAGAAGGATGGGAGGGAATTAGAGAGTGCTTTTACCTTGCATTTGATGAATAAATCAAATAAACCTCTAAAAAGGATGCATTTCTCCAGGAAATGTGAGTGCTCAGGTCTGCAGACACAACTGCTTTGATTGGAAGGCCAGTACATACTTCTCCACAAACAAGCACACATGAAATAATGCCAGAACACAAACTGATCTCTTGCTCTCTTAACTTACTTCTAAGTCATAGCCAAGATTAGGGTGGATACCTAGGAAGCTTCCTGGATAATCTGGGTACTGTGCATCCAACAATGGCAGTCTAATTTATTCTACGTCTTCAATGCAAAACCTACAAATTGAGCTGACAGGTGGTTTTGGTTGCTATGTGGGTCAATATATTTTATTTATGCTCTGCCAGACTTCCCAAATGGTTACAGAGCTGTGTGGATCAGCAGATACAATACAGAGAATATGGAGACCGTTGCACAGGTTGGAAGTTTCTGACAGAGAAGGTCACTTGGAAGCATCTTGCAGCACCAGGTACTTATCCTACCTCCTTCCCCATCCGAAGCTACATCAGAGGGAATAGGAGATGCTGCTAGCAGAAGTCTGCAGGAGGATGGAAGCCTAAGTTCAAGGTTCTGTCTTCCCTCATGCCTAAGCAAAAATCACAAATCTGTGTTTAATCATTTCCTACACCACAGCAATCGCCCCTCTTGGTGCACTGTTCAAGGGCCTCTCCCTCCCTGTCAGGACGAAATACCTGCTCTTGCTGCTTCGACAGCCTACAGGTGCTAAGAGTTGCAACATGTGTCAGAAGGCAGCACTGAAACCCTCACTCCCCTGATGGTATCACAGCACCAGCAGAAGAGCTGGAGGAAGGGGAACATGACCTGGGAGGTCAGCAGCTCCATCACACTGAGAGGTGGCTCTGGGAGAAATGAATCACTTGAGACCCAAAACCAGCAGAACAGGACTTGAAGAAATGCTTTATCTCAGGCAGGTGACCCAACAAATGAGCTGTAAACTGAGTCTTTTTCTCTCAGACTCTTCTGCTGGAGCTGCCCTTCCCCACTAGGTGTTAGTGGGCTATTTGACCTCTCTGCCTCCACAGTCCAACAGTGCTGCCAGGAGCAGGACTGCTGTCACAGCCAGCACAGTCCCTGCTCACTGAAGAGAGGAACAACCCGCTCCTTTCACAAATGTGGCATTCTCAGAGCAGTATCTTCTGATCTAACTATTCTTCTCCACTACTATCAAGCTGAGCTGAGGGTAAGACTTCAGATGCATGTGGCCCTGGTTTGAGGGCACATGGCACAGCTTGTTCTTACAAGTTACCCTGGGGAGTGACCCTGAGCATTTCTCAGATCTCACACAGAGCTGATAAAACCAAAGGAGAAGCACTTCAATGGGAGGGTAAGAGATGCAGAAGTGGCTCCTGCTGGCTTAGCAGCCTGCTCATAAACATGTTCTCAGCAGAAACAAGAGGCAGTTCAAGCCTCAGTCTGCACCTCACTAAGGACATTTTCTGAAGGACTGACTGGCAATCCTTGCAGCCACCACGTGTTCCCTGGAATATGATGTTCCCTCTCAGCTGTACCAGTACACTTGCTAGTGCAATGCAGAACAGTTAGAGCAGTATGAAAAAAGTGATATCAACTGAGATTAACTCAGAGGAAGATCCTCTGCTACAGCCTCTATAATCCAGGCACAGGTTGGATTTAAGAGCCAGTGGTTTGGAAGAAGCCTCTTCTAGGACTGACCAAGTTGAGCTGATGGATCCTTTAACTAGTGTCCAGGGCTTTTTCAGTTCTGACCCTCTCCTTTCCCCCTGGGACAAGTCACAGCACTGCTACACAAAGGTGTGGATACTTGAGGAAAGGCTCAGCGATCCAACACAACCACCCTCACCCACCATGCTCACTCCTGAGCTGTTCAGACTGCCAAACATAACCCAGATTCACCCCACAGCTGGCTGGGTCAAAATCTGTCCAAAAAGAGCCCTTAAAAAGCAAGTAGGAAGCTTCATTTATTTGGGTCCCTTTGGAAATAGCATGTCTGTACAACCCTCATTTGGCTGTCTTGTGTGAACGCATTATGAAACAGCCTTGTTTCACACACAGGTAATATTGTATTTTTGCCTCCTTTCCTACACAGGACAGGGCCTGCTCTAAGGATGAATCAGAGAACACTATTGTCTGTAGCATCCCAGCTTCAACATCTGCTGAATTTGGACAATAGTGCGTAAGTGAAGCAGGAAACTGTAGGAAGAGGAAGGATTAGGACAGCCAATTGCTGCCCTGAGGACCTGGCAGCTCTCCTGCCCTGCTGGGCGAAGGCATGAACCGGAATTGTTCAAGCTCACTAAGGGTTGCTCACTAAGAATGTGTGCACGCACCCCTTTTCTGAATGCTCGTCTGCACAGCCTTGCACTAGTCCTGCAGAAATGCAGGAGACTCAGTGGCCAAAAGGAAGGAATGGAGGGTTTTTAGGCTTAGTGTTTACCAGCCTCAGTTTAGTCCATACAAAGTGGACCAACATCTCTGAGTTTTTCAACAAGAGACTTGCAAAAGACAGAGGGATGGAGGGCACAGAAAAGCTCAAGGACAATCTAACTGGCTTAGGCTGCAAGGCACCATTTAAAGAGTGGATTGCAGCAAGGCCTCGAGATACATTCACATGGAAAATGAGAGAACTCAGACCAAATGCTGGCTCAGAGCAACCTTCTTCCACTACACCTGTGTCCTTCTCATAAAGAATGAGAAGGGGAGTCACTGAAGGATCACAGACCTATAGGACAGCCAGATCCATCTGCAGTTCAGGTTGCTACAAGAGCAGAGGAAGGGAGTGTTTTGTTTAGCTGTAGCCAGGGTTACAGTCACCTCTAACTGCACGTTTCCGTTTTGGAGCATCGGTGGGGTAACAGAGATTTCCTTGATGCCACAGGCCTGTTAAAACGCAGTACAGTTATTTAGTGCACTGGTGACATAGTGCTCTCCGGCATGGCAGGCCCTGTGTGGGCCAGTGTGCGAACTGAAGTGTCACCAGAGGTTGATGGGAGGAAGGATTCCTGCTGCTCGCCTACTTAGGAAGGCAATTGGGTAAGAGGTGTTTGACTCTCAGTTGCCTAAGCAGGAGGAGACCTACATTCTCCACACACGGAAACAACCAGCCCCGAGAGGGCCTGTGTGAAAGCCCTGCAGATTTGAGGGCAAACCACCTAGTGCCTACAGTACTGAGTTTCTGTTTTAAATGGGGGGGTGAATTTACTTTAGTTTGGGACCTCTGGCTGGAATTACCCAAAGCCTTAAAAGACACAAAAAATGACCAGCCTGGTTTGTGGCTTCTGCCTTTACTCCATGCAGGTCAAAGCTTGCTGCAGAGCTCTGATGAGGTAACCTGCCAAAGCACAGGGTGAAGGATACAGTAAGTAGAATATAACAACTTTATTACAGTAATGATCCAGCCAGGCAATGAAATTGCTGCAAGTGGTTAGTTCTTTTCAGTATCTTTAAAGGACAACTCCTTAAGCAGGTGCAAGAGAGTGGGCGTAGGCTTTGCCCCACTGATGTCAGTGGGAACACCCAGTTCCTTTTGAAGCAGCTCCTGTGTGGAAATGCTCCTCTGCTCCCCTCCTGGGAGCGTGTGAATTCTCAACAATCTGAGCTGCCGTTTAGCTGCAGAGGTGACTGATTTACACAAAACCGGATAGCAAGAACTTCCTGAGATGACCCTGTTTTGTGAGGAGATTCTAATCTCATGACAAGTTTGTCTAGCCAGATAATGACAGTAATTAGCCAGGAGGCGAGAAGGTGGATCTAGGTATTCTGCTTCATGAGTAAGAAGGATGTTTTATGGCAGTGGAATTAGGAGGAGGATGGAAACTGCTAATATCCTCCAAAACGGAGTTGGAACGAAGAACGCAGTGCAGAGGGCTGCTCTCGGGACTCCCCAGCCTGCTCCCCTCCCAGCATGGAGATACTCAGCAAGGAACAGGTCCTTTCCCAGAAGGACACTGCTGAGCCCATGCTGGCACTTAATAGCAGCAGCATCACCTTTGTCATTCCTCCTGCTGCACAACCCAGTTTGAATTAAACATGGAAGGGGGGACAAAGAGGACTAGTGCAATAAATAAATAAATGCCAGCATTTCAGATACTCGATACAATCTGCAGTGGATAAATGAGTAAACAGAAGAGACAGGCTCTCAGAAAACACCATACTCCTTCCAGGATACAATAAACTGAAAAACATCCCTGCGGTTCCCGTGCAGCTTGGTAGGGGCTTGCCTGCTGCAGCAAGGGCACATTATCACCTGTCCTTATCTCTTGTCGTTTCCATTCAAATATTTGCAAAGTGCTTACATAGGAGGTAGATAACAACCCACAGGAATGGAGAGAATAGAGTACTTAATTCACAAGTGCATGGATTTTTTTCTCCTGGAAAATAAGGTCTTTATAAAGCAAAGGTGAGATGTTCCTTGCAAACAGGTAGCTCTGGTGGTATCAAGTGATGCGCTTTTTTCTTTCTGGGGTGCTGCCAGACACCCTGAAATGATAGAGTGGAGAGGAATGTGAGATTTCCCCCTTTCATCATAATGGTTACTTTGAAGCCTAATTACAGCCATTTAAACAGCAGCCTATTAGCCATGCTACTGCTGATGGCTGCACCGAAATGCACAGCGTGACGGGAGCTGGCTGGGCAGCTCACACATGGCACTGCAGCTTGGAAAGGGCACAGAGCTCGGGGGCCTGGCAGCCTCTGCCATGCCTGCTGCTCCAGGGCTCCGCGGAGGGCGGGAGTGCCACGGGATGTGCTGCAGGGGGACCCACGTGAGGTGACACCTCGCGTGCCAAGAAGGCCAGTGCCAGGCAGGAGCTTGGCCACTGCTCCTCAGAAACTCTGCAGTCCAGGGTTGTGTCAAAGGATGGCTACAATGGTACATAAAACCAAGAGACACCACGTCACCTGTGGCTCCCCATGAAAGCCAAGCACCAAGAGCCCCTGCTGATCCCAGCTGCTGACAGACACGCTCATTAAACCGATCCCCACCACTACTGTAGCTGCGACAATCACAAGGCCTGGTTACATTTGGTGCTGCTTTTCTCTTGCAAGACTTCTCGCCTCCACTGTTTCACATTTTTGTCTCTGTGCACTCCAAAACCCAGGCAGCTTGGCTTAAACCTTGAGTGTGCAGGCACTTTGCCTTTTCCCGAGAGATGTGAGTGGTAACCCAACTCTAAAATAAAGGCCTAGCACAATGGTGTTCCTTCAACAGTGGAGAAGGAGCAGAGAACACTGACTCTTTTACAATCTCATCCTCTAATATGAGTTACACCAATTTCTGCATGGTTCCTCATATGCTTCTCACGGGTGGGCCGCCCAGCACAAGGGAGGTACTCACCCTGTACAACTGGAACAGCTGTTTCTACTTGAAGTCTGAGGGGGACACTCATGAGCTGGAGATCTGACACTAATGCAGTTGTTGTGCATCTGGTCACACTGTCAGGTAAGTGAAACCAGCACGGTGCTACTTTACTTGTTTGGTTATAAACTGTGGCAGTTCAGCTGCTTTGTGACCGACAGAGACACCCCTGCAGCGGAGGCGGGATCCTCTGAGGGCTGGAGCAGGGAGCTCGGGCAGGAATAACAACAGCTGTCCCAATACAAAGTGTTCCCACTCGTGAATCAAAGCCCTTACTAAGATCCTGTCATGTCCAGACATGTTTAATTCTTATTCTTGCAGACATAATATGAAGGCAAGGATCCATCCTTTTTTAAGTGCATCTTTCTTTTTTTCCCTTTTGCAATGGGAGAGGAAGGCAAACCAAAACATGCACTTGCTGAAAGGTTGGAAACAGGAAGTTCTGTTTGATTTGCACATTCCCTGTTTCTGATGAAAAGTAGGAAATATAAATCACAGCCTTTTATTTCAAATTTGGCACAAAAATTTGCCTTCAAGGTAATATCAAATAACAGACTTCACACTGCTTCAAATTAGGCTGATGAGGAGTACAAGGCAAAGGCTCAGTTTTGGGAGCGTTTCATTTAGTTACATTTCCCCATTCAAATCTCATCTTTGAGAAGCCCATAAAAATAGCAGTAGCAAGATAATAAATACTAGCTATTTTACATAATTTTTACCTGTAAAATTCATCTTCCCTCTTAGTCCTTCACATCATCTTAGGGCTGAGGAAAAGCACTTAATTGAAATATATTTATGGAGAGAAAACAAACTTTTTTTTAAAAATTATTGTTTTCCCCTCTTTTGCTTTCCTCCCCTTATATAATTTGGCCTTTAATCTTTTCTCATCTCCTGCTACTTCCATCTAGGAACACTTCTGGTTATACTGGAAATTCAGAGAAAGACATTTATCAATTCAGAAAAAAGTGTCAAGGGACTTCATGTTTTGAATGTGAAAGAACAAAATCACCTTGAACAATTCAGTGGAACTATAACAAGTCCAACTGACCCATCAGGCCCTATGCCAGGTGTGTGCATAAAAGTTTTCCTGAACAAAGTGGGTTTTGTTAGAGGTGTTATTTTTTTCACTACAGTTATTCTGGTCAAAACTGTGTCTCATTTATCTGACTCATCCACAGACACAGAGGGATTCTACAGCAGACTGACACTTCCCTCATCTAGTGGGAGGAAAAGAGGCTACACGGACTTACCTGAGAAAAGAGAGGTTACAAGCTTGCAAGCCATGACCACCTAGATCCATCCTCATCCCCACTGGGATCATAGGTTAAGTTTCATTTTACTCTGGCCTTGAGAGCCGTTGTGCACAAGCAGCACCTGAGCATAACTGAGTCTGTTGTTCTCCTTTTGTCACTTTTTGAGCAGTGCTCCCTCTAGAGTGGACTGCTCCTGCCATGTGAGGTTAAACCCCTGCTTTATTTATATCCCTGTGCCTGATGTTTGTGGAATGACAAGGAGTAACTGGGCTTCACATAAAAACTTCATGACATCACTCCAGTATGTGATGCTGGATTTAAAAGCAAGTACTTCACATTACTGCTCTTAAGTTTCCACTTCATGACTGCCACTGTGTTGCATATCTATTTGTGAATCTATAGTGTTGCAGACAGGGAGAAAGCCCACAGACCTGATCACCTGCAATCTTGAGAATGGTTAGGAATGACTTCATGATCCTGAGATGAGAAACTGCTCTGCAACGTGACCTGAACCTCCTTGGAGGAGCTGCAAACTATCAGGAAGCCTTACCCCATAAAACCAGTCTTGTACTGCATACGAAGTGTTGTGTTCTGGTTATCCTGCTCATGATCAAAGGCGTCTCATTTCGACTACCTCCATCTTCCAAGCTGAAAAAGAAATATTGGATTTAATCTTGAGGAACAGGGCCTGTACAAGGTCTATCTAACTACTAACAGCACCCAGGATCAGTGGTTTCTAAAGACAAAATGGAGCTGATGTGTGGCTGCACTATTCTAAAGATCACACTAGTAGTTCTTCCAGATCTGCCCCATCTTCTGAACGCACCACTGGTAACAAAGGGCCTCCTCTCTGAAGCAGCTTAGGAATTTTGATCTGATTTGGCTTTTCAAAACTTAACAAACACATAAGCGCAGACCTGTTTTGGAACATACACACAAATGTCCCTGTCCAGCAAGCTGAAACAGAACAACTCCCAGGATTTCAGTAAAACCCTGTAAAAATCACCATGCAATTGCAGGAAGGTTTGGGACCAGTAAAGGACCATTTCCTGAGGCTAATTCCAAACACGCTGTTCTTTGAGCAGTGGAATTAATGAGTTCTAGTTCACTGGGCACATCTGTCCTTTGTCCCTTAATCTCCTCACCACAAAAACCTCTGCCCCTGTGTCAAATGTAGATGAAATTTGTCAGTGCCCTCAAAAGTTATTAAAAGGAGACTGATAAATGATGAGATAGATAATACACTTGTGCAGGCTCTCCTCCTCCAGAATCCAAGCTTAAAATGACCCGCACAGCTTCTGCCCAGCCCAGCAATTACCAGCACTCACAGTAAATAGCAACACAATATAAACAAGGTAAATTCATTTGCATGCAAATATGACACTGGTGTTCCATGCACAAGCATAATTCATGTTGTTGGGGCTATAATAATTCCTTGATTGATTTTAATAACTATTCCTCTTAGTGATACCGGATCTAAGGCTCCAGGGAGAACTTCCAGTACCTAAAGGGGCTACAGGAGAGCTGGAGAAGGACTTTGGAAAAGGTGACAGGACAGGACAGTGACAGGACACGAGGCAGTGTCCCTGCCCATGGCAGGGGGTTGAAACTGTGTGGACTTTAAGGTCCCTTCCAACCCAAACCATTCTGGGACTCTATGATGACTGCTAAGCCTGACAAAGGAGATAACAGACAAAGAGGAAACAGTGACGAGTTTTAGAATCAAACAACAGAAGAGTTCCTGAGTCTGGCCATCTGTAAACAACACAGTGAAAAAGCTGCCACCAGCAGCATATGGGTCTTCCCTCCTCTCATACCCAGGCATTGTATGAACAGCTAAGTGAATCATCCAGAAGTTGTTCCCTCAATGAAACTTCAACTAAAAGAAACCCACCCAAAACAAGATTTTTTTTCTGGAGAATTTGCCCAACTCCTGTGCAGGAAACATCTAGTTCATCAGCATACAAGTATGTGGTTAGGGAGTAACTTTAATGACCTGGCTTGGCAGACCCACAGAAGCCTGAATATATCTGAAAAGGTTCACTTCTAAGCTATGACTCCATCTCCTGAATGGAAAAGCACCCTTTTGCATTTCTGTTCTCCTGGTGGTTGCTCAGAGCACTTGTTTCACAGGATTTGTTTTTAAAAAGCCTGTGTGTTCACACTTCCCTTTTAACATGTATCTATGAACTCTCGTCTATGCACTGCTGTGGAAATGGTTGCCAAGAGCAAAGAACTGTGACTTCAAGGAGGAAATACATAAAGGCAGATGTCCATCAGCCTGGCCACTCCTGTAATCGTTACACAAGCAAATTGCCAACATTCATGCCATGGTTTCGGAGTTCTGGACTGAGATTCTACAGCTAAAGTTGCTGAATTTCAGAAGGCTGATTTAGAAGCTCATTCCTAGCTCCAAGCTCTTGAGCTAAGGAATATGGAATGTATGCAGAAGGGGACATATGAAGACTCTGGGGTTTTGTTCTACTTGACTCTAGCCAAAGGCTGGTATGACTGATACCTCCCTGCTGCTTATGTTAGCAGAAACTTCAGCCCACGTCCAAGTCCAGGCTAATCTCGGGGCTGTGCACAGTGCAGCCGGCCTCAGCCTTTCCTGCTCTAAGTCCCTGTCCCGTGCTGAGCCAAAGCTCTTTGTTTAAATCAGGGTTTCCTGAGGCTTTGGTGTGTGTGTGTGCTCCACCTGCCAAAGAGAATGCAAGCAAAATATGCTTCCCAGTACCAGGTAATGCTGCCCTAACACAGATTGGCCAGAGTGCATTCATAGCTACAGCAAGTGGGGCCATTTGTCCTCTTCCAAGTCCTTTGCTGGCTTAGGTGTTGTATTTCCCTTTTTCTGTCACGCTGCAAAGCTTCATTTCGATGGTTTAGGTAAAGACATGCCAGAATAAAGGGCCTGCTTTTGTGAATAGCTCACAGTGCCCAGGTGAGACGAGCCACAAGTGCTCAAGAGGATGAAGGTAAAGAAATAATAAGGTTTATCAAAAGGAAGAGTGCAAGGTGAGGAATGCTGATGTGGAAGCTTGCCCCTGTGCAAGCACTTAGGTGTATTTACACAGGGGGAGACAGTCTTCCCAGTGCAAGAGAACAAAAAGGGCAGTTCTAAGGATACGGATACAAAACCAGCCCTTGGAAGCACAGGTAACCCGTTCCCGTTCCTCACTACAGCTTCTGACTAACAGCCTCCTTGCCACACATCAGGTGTGTTTCTTAGCACTTACACCTCTCTCATCCTTTTCCTCTTCCAGGAAAAAGCTTACAGGACAAAGATGATTAATCTCATTTTACAGACAAAGAAACCGAGGCAACAAGGAAGCTTAAGGCCTGAGTAGTAAAACCCATGCCAGTCAGTGAGCCTGGTTGTTGCACTTCCCCCTCTCCTGGAGGTTTCTGTGCATGGAAAAAAAAAGCACGAACAAGAAGCACTCTCCTCCCAAGTCCCAGGAGAGAGGATGCTTGGATTTCTCACTCACAGAGGATGGTGCAACCCAAAGACACAGAGCCACAGAGAGCCAGCAGCCCTTAGCAGAAGCCTAAGTTAATGAAGTTAGCTCTATCTGTGATCTTTATCTAGGTCGCTCTGATCTCCCCACACAGCTGCAGGGCCAGGACAGCCCTGTCTTCAGGGATGCCCCAGGGACAGCCCCCAGCTGCCAGCCAGCGGAGAGCAGGGGGCAGGTGTGTGTCTGCCAGCGTGGCCCTGGCACAGCTCGCCCCATCCAAACACCAAACCACGCTGGACTTGCAGGCCTTACAAAAGGAAACATCAGTGTCACCAGGTCAGACTACAAGGCAAGAGGGCTGAAAAGTTCAGCTTCTCTCCATTTCCCTATTCCCCTTTGTTCAAAAATTCTTCATGGTTACATATTTAAAGTCCTGAAGTTTTTGCAGTTGCCATTGCAAATGCAGTTTCTGCAGATGCACAAATTTTCATTTTTCCAAGGAAAACAAGAACTGATTAGTTTTGGAAAGGAAAACAGATTTTTTTTTTTTTCCCTTTCTGAGCTTTTACCCAACAGAGTAAACTATGCCACTGGATCTCCCTGTTAGACTTCCTTTAATTAAATAATAGAGCAGATCCTCATTTAACTCCATCAGCCCTAGTACAACCCCGAGGGCAACGTCCCCCAGTGTGCACTGCCCATCCTTCTGCAAGGTACGGCACAGGAACACTTCGAGGACCTTCTGACTGCTGTGGTCAGGTGCCTTAGGTCAGAGAGGATAACAAGGAGGCAAACTGCTCAAAAAGCAGTGTACTGCTGTGGGAAAACCTGGTTTAATATTGACCTGAATTACGCTGAAGTATTTGCTTTTGGGCTGAGCAGCAGTCTGAGCATAGAGAGGCTGTGCAGCTGAGAGAGGAAGACTTGCCTCCGAAAGCTGCAGCCAATGGAAACAAGTGGGTTTGCACAAATGGGGCTTTAAGGGATGATTGTAACAAAAACATGAGATAGCACCTAGCAGCCAGAAGTACAAACACACAGGCAAGCACTTAGGTAGGGATGCAAGAGCTGATGAAAAATCAAAATGGAAAAATGCGGTTCCTTCAGGCTCAAGTGAGAGAGAAGCAGCTCTTGTCTTTTCTGTGTTAACAGTGCTGAGCTTTGCCTTGCAGTATGTCCCAGCTGAGGATCCATGGAGCAGCTCAGCCAGCATGCTTAACCAGATTTTCCACCACACCTTTGGGCTGCAGCACACTGTCATTATATCATGCATGCCTGAAATATCTCAGTGAAGCTGGGATAAAGGAACCAAGGAACCTGTTTCTGACTTTGGCTGGATCTAGGAACAGCTCTGTGTGGCTCCTGGGGGGCTGTTCTGTAGGGGTGAGGCCAGCCAGTCCCCCAGCACCTACCTGCTGTCTCTCTGTAAGCAAGGCCCAGCACCTTGGCAGAAGAGGTGAACCATGGCAGGGCAGGAGCGTCCGGGTCGTTATGGGGCACACAGGGCCTGTGACACAGAGCGTTGTGTCTGCAGACACGTGTGGGACAGGGCACGCGAGCAGAGATACAAAGGTGCTCCTGGAATTGCCCTGCAGGGCCAGAAAGAGAAAAAAAAACCCAAAACCCAGACAACTGCAGAGTTCTTGGCCAGTGCAGAATCTGTTGGGCTCTGGGAAGTGGAACAGCAGCAAAAACAAATGGAGATTTGTGTGCAGCTTGAGAGTTGGCCTTCAGCAGCGATGGGTACCTGCACACGTTGGCAAGTCCCAGGGAGGCCAACTGGATCTCCCTGCTGGGGACATCCTGTACACACACCTGCATTAAAAAAAGATCCCATGGCCTCCCAGCTCCAGCACCTATGTCCCGAATGGCCCCTGACTTCACAACAGTTTTCAGTGTCTTCTGAAAAGTTTTGGCTTCTTCCCATTCATGGAGAAAAGGGCTGGGGCTTTTGCAGCTCATTTTTTGCCCAGCCCCAGCTTCAATTATTAACTTGTCTTATTCTCCCAAGACCCACATAACCTCCTCAATGGAAGAGCATGAGTGTTTCTATAGGATGGGCCCTGTCATTTATATCAGGAGATCATGTCTTGTACTTTCCTCATTCCTTTGTCCTGAGTAATACCTTCTCCTACAAATAGAAAAGGGAGGGAGGGAGGGAAAAAAGGAAGTCACGCAACTCCTTCACTGCCTCACAATATGTTAATATCCCCTGAATATTTCTTTGGGGCTAGTTTGAGCCCAATCCAATGGTTTTGCTTGACCAGGACCAAACCCTTATTTCAGCCTGCAGCTGGGCTGACAAAGTGCCTTTGATCTCCTTGCAGGACTTTCAGACCACTTGTAGCTGTCTGGCTGCAGCCCTATAAGAAACAGCCTGGCTGATGAGTTCAACCCTTAGAGCAGAGGAAGCTCAGGCAGCAGCTCAGCAACACTGATGCATCCAGGTTAGTCCAGCACAAACTATGTGTTTTGGCATCTCCAGGTAGAACTTCCTGGTGCACAAAGCACCATTCTTCTCCCGTTCCCAACTTTAAGCCAGTACAAAAGCCCAACTTCTGGGTTGCACTAGAGCAGCCTTGTGCTGACAGAGTTATCATTCCTGACTCTGCCTATCTCTACAGTCTCCGCTTCTCCACTACCATACTCCTTTTCTGTGGGCTGGCTTTACAGTGCCCGTTATTGCTCCACCTCAGATGTACTTGTCAGGTGGCTTCACCAAGACCCTACCAACTCTAATGCTGCTTTCCTTGCTTTTCAGAGGCATCCAGCCCTGGCTCAGAGTCTTGACGTATTTCCTCCACACCCAGACTCATGGCAGTTCCTCACTGTCTCCTGCTCAAACCAAGAGCCCACTATATCCTGCTTCTGTCCTCCCAGCAGGGCTTGTTCCTCTCACTGACCTCATTCCAGGAGTACACCTTAAAAAACCCCAGGGATTTGCACATAGACCCAATCCCAGGGGAAACAAAGAACAAACACCAGGACTCAGTACACTGCAAACTGCCCAGGTAAACCCAAACATGAGTGCAGTTATCTACCTGTATTTGCCTGCCTCCCCAACAGAGAACAAGAACTTAATGAAATTTTGATAGTATTTGTTATTAAGAGCAGTGGCCACTTCATTAGCTATGCTGTGTGTTTAGTTCCTAATGGGTATCTGTTAAGCACTTACGCTGGAGGTGAGCAGAGCTGCCAGATCTTGCAGTCTCTCTCAGTGGTGAGACAGTGAGTTCACAGGAGGTGACGGGACCAGATCCACAACTGCAGAGCAGCGTTGTCAGAAGCCTTCAGCATGGGCCCAGCTCTGCCCTGTGGAGATCAGTGGGGAAACACCACAGTTAGTGACTTCAGGGTGTGCTGCCGGCTTTGGAAAATGATGCGTGGATTTCAGTAGGATTTCTGCTTTCACCCATGAAGGGACCAAAGGACATTGTCACGCTGCACCTGCGTTTTGCCTTAAAGGATCCCAAACTATTTATAGTCCCTTGTGTTGTACTTTGAGGCGTGTTTGGGCGGATAAGCAGCAAGGACAAAGCCAGACACCTGTGTCACCCTACTGCAAACAAAGATACCTTCAATAATGTGCAGCGCGCAGGGACTGAGCGGGCAGGTACCTGCACATGCATGTTTTGTGTCCTGTCCCCACCGAGCAGCCCGAAGAACTCTCACCTCACAGTGGATATTCTCCTGCCACCTCAGCCAAGCGAAAACACGCCCAAAGACAAAACTTCAGGTCAAACAAAATGTCTTTTTTTATTTGGAACAAAACAAAACAAATCACAGAAACATCGCTCTGTTTCTGTGAGCGATTTTTTCATTTAACAAGAAATGAAAAAATCAAAATTTAAAAATGGAATAATCATTTTTAAAATAAATGAAATATTTCTGGATTTAAAAGGGTGAAATTAGACCTTATTGCAACACTTCTTTTTTCCTGGACTAACTTCACAGATCTGCTAGGCAGCTATTGAGATCACAAGAAAGAAAAGCAGTATGGTCCCCAATAAAGCTCCCATCTGCAATCACTGTCAGACCAGCAGCCAGGTACTTTACTAATAACCCTCATTGCTGATCCTAGGGCAGAATTTCCCCGGCAGCCTCCTCATATGAGATTATATGCTAATCAAAAGAAAACAACCCAAGTACTAAACGGTGTTTCTTTACCTCTAAAACAAACACACAGGCCTTCAGATCACACCCATTGTTGCACATACCTGAGCGTTCTCACGTGAACTTCAGTATCTCCTGCAGCTGCTGACAGCAGGGAGGTCACTCGGGGTCCCTCTGCTAACCCTGAGCTGCACAGCACACTGGCTGGGCTCCCTGCGGGGCTCGTGGCTGCCCCATCTGACTAAACTTCCTCACTTTGCACCATGTCCCACCACTGAAAAAGGGCAAGAAATCCCAAATGGTACCTCTGATACTGTACAGCAAAGGAAAAAAACAAGCAAGAAGCCCCTAAGCCTTTCCCTCTCCACCACAGGCTTTCCAGAGTGGTTCTGAACCACCTCTGAGACCCCTCGACCTTCAACATCCAAGCAGCTGCTCTTACAGCAAAGGCCATTCTGAAAGGTGCCCTGAATCACAGACAGGTTCTAATATGACAATGGAGAGAGAGATTTTGTTTGTTATTTAGAATAAAGGACTGTCATGGGTTTGCCAAACCCATGACAAGGACTATGAAAAAACAGATGGGGAAAAGTCACCTCTGTGTCTGTTAACTGAGGCAAAGTGACAGTTAGAACAGACAGTGCAGGACACAGTAGGTCCTGCTAATTCCCAGGGTTTCCATAGTTTGTTCCTCCTCTGCTGCTGGGAAATGGTGTCCAGGTTGAATATGAGGCCTCTGGATACTTGCCCAGGATTTCTAGATGTCCTCTAGATGAGCCAGGGCATTAGCTCTTCAGAAATCACAGCCATGTCTGCAGCACACATACAACCCATCAGCCAGATTCCCCATTTCTGAGCAGCTGTGAAAGATGGTGCCTCTTTTATTGTGGCTCTCATTTGGGTGTCGGATGGAGTCCCTGGAAGCACAGCACCTTTACTGGGTGCTTGCAGAGAGCAGGGACCAAGAGAAAAGCCCGGGATCCTGCCTCTAATGGTGCCTGAAAGGAAGAGGAATGGTTCAGCAGCAGTGCAGAGCACTGGGCCAAAGAGCCTACACCAGTCAGTGTCTGCCATCGTGTGTCTCAGGGTCTTCTTTAGGGAAGCTGTACTTTGATCTTTGCAGTCAGTGCCTTTCACTGGAGTTCTCTCACTGGCTCTTTGATTTTAAAGCCATTTATATTCCAAGCCAATCCGTACTAAAAATAGGATTCCTTACTAAGAATGGCACTGGCATTACTCACTTTGTGCTCTGTTCTCATCTCATGCTCCGTTTCCACACCTCCGGCTGGAGGAGTGTGCTGCAGTAAAATCATCCACAACTATGTGCTTCTGAAAGCAGGTTTTGAACCTTTGCCATCCTTTGGAAGCTCCCACTGCTTTTTCTTTCATGTGCTAATACAGTTCAGTGGCTTATCTTCTTTCACATCCTTGGGGCACACCTCTTCCAGACTGTATACTGACAACCCAACCAAGTGGGAAAAACACACAGGAGACAGAGCTGTCCCCTTCCTCCGCCTTGCAGTTTGGGCCAATCTGCAGCTCTCAGCTGAAAGGGATGCTGTTCCTACCTGCATTCAGGAAGAAACAATTTGCTCTCCCTAGAAGCTACTGCATCCTTTGGCTTTGACCATCAGCTGCTGCCCTCCTAGTGCTCATCAGTTACTAGCAAGGAGGCTTTCAAGCTTACCTAGTGGGAGGGACACTTTCCCAGCTCAGTTTCAGGGATGCTGAGCATTTCTGCAGGGTATCACTCCTCCTCAACATGCCTGCAAACCAAAGGGTGTGGGAGGTGGGACATACCTCTGGTCAGGTCTAACTTTGTACTTGAATGAATCCTATATGGGGCTTTGGGGTTTTTTCCCAGCTTTCTCTTGAGTTTTGCACATCACTTTCAAGTGAAAGAACGTGTTTCCTCCTGCCATCCGTGTCAGAAGTGCAGCCAGTGCCAGAGCTGACTGTCACTTATTTGCTCTGATAAGGGGTTAAATATGCACAGGTAAACCTGGGCGTATGTTCATAATGCAGGTGGCAGTGATACTTTAAAGGAGGCACCTTTCTTTGTTCCCTTAATGATTCATTCATTGGGAGTGTGGGAATTAACCTATATAAATTTTTGCTACTAAGGAGATACACCTAGATCCTGAAATAGTGGATGGGTGAGAACCAGTTGCAGGGACTCTACACCTTGTCCTGGTAGCACAGAGAGAAACAAACCCAAGGTGGTAGGCTGGGAATAGATGACTGCATGGCATTTCCCATGGCAAATTCTCTTTACCTCCTGTTTTCCAGTGACTCACCAAAAATCCTACAGGGCTGCAGGAGACACCTCCGAGAAAGGCCTGACTTGACTGAGACCTTCACTGGGGCTCTCTCTTCTGGAGGCTAAACTCTGACAGCTGGAATTCTAACCAATATGGCTCAGACCAGGCAGTGAGCAGAGCCAGCCAGGCTTTGGTTGCACCAGCACTGGGAGGCAAGTGTGGGATTGCATCAGGAAGACAATATGAACAGGGACGCTGGCTTTCCAAGCCTGGCTCAGTGCCCCCTTTGTATGCTGCAGCTCATGCCTCATCAGCTGGGAGGTGGAGAAGAAACAGTTCTCTGTTGAGGGCACATCACCAAGGGAGAATTTGGCTCTCCCCACCTAGCCAGAGCAGGATAGAAACTTTTCTGGGAGGCTGTGCAGAGTAGCATGAAATCTCCAGACTAACTGCTGTGCTCCCAGTATTTTCTGATTCTGTCAGAAGAATCTTAAAGGCCCAATGAACAAGAGTTGATCAGAGTAAGACTGCACATGAGCAGGAAGCTCGAGGCACTGGCCATTGCCCTGTTGCTGGTTTCCTACAGCTCTGAAAGGAGGTCACATGGTGCTCCTGTTGCAGTGTGATGAGGTCTTGCTTGCCTAATCTCTTCAAGGAAGGCTCCACAGCGATATAACACCCCAGACACTGCAAACCTGCCTGCAGCCTGCTGGAACCCCCAGCCAACCTTCCCTCACCACAGCAGCCATGAGCACACCGCTTTGGATAGAACGCAGGGAAGAGCTTAGAGAGCACAGGCCTGAAGGAGACAGCAAAGAGGTCCAGGAGAGGCATCCCCATCCCACTGTGGCTGGGCCAGGATGTCAGAGAGGTGCTGTTACACTGACAGCACTCTCAGTGGTCACAAGTGAATCACACAGATTAGAAAGGTGCACACAGAGCTGAGGCTCATGGGACATCCTGCAACTGTCAGGTCTTTGCCTGTGCCAGGGATGAATTCCCCACGAACCTGTGCTGATTCCCTGACAACGTGCAGTACGTTCCACAGATATGACAGGGGTGGTGAGAAAATGATGCTTAAAGATGTGAAGCACCATCAGTCTAAGCTTCCTAAGGCAGGGAAAGCAGAGGGTTGGGGTTCATGACGAAACACACTGCGACGAATACTCAGAAGGGCCCATGTATTGAGGGGACCAGCTATTCACACACACGGCAGTACCACACTGCCTACAGGACAGAATATAGAAAGGCAGAACAAGAGGTCCCAGGAGGCCACACTCCAGGCAGAATGACCCTCTCTTGGCAGAGCAGCACAGGAAAACCCCAGTACCAGTAGTTCTTTCCTGCCCAGTGTCCGGCAGCCCCAATCCCCTGGGCCAGGCCTGTGCACTGCGATCAGCCAGGCGAGCACAGCGCCGTGTCCGAGGGCTGGCAGGGAGCGTGCTCTGGGAGGCCAGGCAGACACGCCAGGTCACGGCACAAGGTGTGTGGGCACAGCAACCCCATGCAAAGCACTCCCTTGTGCGGCATATCCTGTTTCTCCCCAATACATGTATAAGCCACGCTCGTGGGTGATACCATCTGTTTAATCAGTGCTCTCTGTGCTACAAAGTCATCCCAGATACTTTGCATTGGAGAAAGATTTTCCAATAGTCATTAGAAAAGTAGGGGGGTGAAGAAGCAATTGTCAGGCTTCTTTTTGCATAGGTCATGGCAATAGCAAACTGCCCCCCCCTAAGCCCTGCTTCCTCCTCCCCTGGTAACTGTGAGCCTTCCTACATTTCACTTTGGGAGCTACTGCATAGGGATATTTCATAAACAGGCCTGAGGGTTTGTCTGCTTCCTGTCCTACTTCCTTCAGAGCACACGAGATCAGCTGGGCTGGAATGTCAGCCCAAACCCCACTCCCATGCTGGGGAAACTTACCTGCTGAGGATGAAAGATGACTTCTCACTGATGGTTTCAGGCTCCCAGCTTAAGCCATGCTACAGCTGGCAGATGGACCACCCAAATCATGATGTTGACTCTAAAAATTAGGAGAGGAAACAGAGTTAAGTCTTGCTATTTTCAGAAGTCTTCAGGGTAACATTTAGGTCATACACCGAACTCCATCCCTTCTGGTTCTAGGGGCCATAAATGTCCTCACTCAGAAGAGGTATGTGAAACTTTAGGTTCCCAGGCCATGCCTCTAAGCCAGAAGGCAGTCCTGTGTGTAATTAAGCATCTCCAGGGACTGGGGCCCTGAAGGGAGTGGCCTGGTCTAGTCCTTTCACAGTGCCAAGCAACTGTAGATACTCGGACCTGATGCGCACATGTACAAATACATGCAGAAAATACTTTGAGCTCCCTCAAAACTTCATACTGAAACAGTGCTCATACAGAACACCAAACACTACAACTGAAGCACCACGGCTGATGGAAAGGTTCATGGTAAAGTCACGAGTGCTGGTAACCCTGCACAAAGCAGTCAGTCTGAGACAGCCTTTCTGAAGGGCAGGAATGCTTTCCATAAAGTTATCTGCAGCATCAGCTGTTAATCAGCACAGACCTATTGATTTCATCTTCCACTAAACAAGGGCCTGGCTCATCCTTGTTTTGGTAGATGTTAGCCTGTGATAGTCCTGTAGCCATGACGGTGAAAGACAGTATGACTTGAAGCACTTCTGTGCTGTTTCACTTACCATTTCACTCTGTCACCAAGCCTGGAGCCCAGGGAAGGGTTAATCCCTTCCCTGCTTTTGCCAGGTAACAGCTGTTCTACTTTCAGGATCCCTGGATCACCCAGGTTTTGGTGAGGTAAGTGGATGTCCTTGCAGGAGCTCTTGTGGGAGGAGCTTTGGAAAACCAGTCAGGACTGGTCCCGCCAGCCCTGGGAGCATTCCTGCTCCCATGCTGATGCAACTGGATCCAATCTCCTGGCAGACCAGCTGGCTTCTTTCCAAAGAGCTCCCTCCAGTCTGGCTGAGCCCAGGGGACAGCTGTGATGAAATGTGAGCAAGGGGACAAAAGGCTTTCGGCCTTCATTAAAGCTGGGAACACTTGATGAAGATAACGTTTGTTATTACTTGGCTCCTCCCAAGAAAACACAAGCTGCCTTGTTTTGCTGTGAGTTTCCCATTCTGTGGAGGATCTCCCCAGCACCAGCGAGACCGTGGATGTTGAATCACCATGCTGAACCGTAGCGCAATCGCTTGGGGTATGTAAGTGGGATTCATTTAGGGTCCATTGTGCAACACTGGTGTGAGATGGAAAAGCACAGAGTAATTTCAGTGGCAACACTCATCCTACTTGGGATTCAGCATGTAACAGCTTTATGTGACATGCTCTGCAGCAGAGCAGGGACTTAAACACATCCTGAAGAAGAAACAGCCTAACAGCGAGCATGGCTTAAGTACACTCAGAACCAGATAAAACCAGAAGTTTTAGCAGAAAGAAGGATGTAAAGTCAAGCCATGTGTTCAAACTATATTCCAGATGCACCCACAAGGCCTCAGTTAGCCACATATGTCTTCTGAACCAAAGGTGCTTTTAGCACAAGCCAAGATAATCTCATCAAAAAGAGTTATGAAATGCTTTAATTGTGTCAAAGCAGAATTTTTCAGACCCCAGCAAAAGAATGTTATCTTCTGAACACTGCTCTTTTCCTTGAGCTCCCCCTAAATCCATGACAAATCTCGGACTGATAGTCCTGGGACCCAGGTGAGACAGGGCTGATGACTACCAAGCATCCCACCATCACTGCTCAACACCCTGTACCAACTTTTGCTGCGAGTTTTGCTAACAGACACACATTGTTGAGTCTTGCACTGCTTGCTCATTAGCATTGCAGTAAGTGATTTTTTATGTAAATCGTGCCAGCCCACAGAAAAACCAGTTCAATTCCAGTCTGCACTGCTGGGATGGACATAGAACAGAGGAGAAGTGCTAGTGATCTTTTATTTCTGTTTTGTTCTTTTTTTTAATAGAAAACCAAGGACCAGGCATAAAAGCAGTCATTGCTTATCTTCCACTGCAAGCAGAAATCCCCTCACATCTGCGCAGAGAACTCTCCAAATACAAAATTCCCCTGGCTATCTTTTTGCAGTCGCCAAGCTCGCACCTACAGCAGCAGTATCTGTGCACCTAATTAGAGGTTTGAAACTGATGAGCATTTTTGTCTGTGGATCTCATGCCTTCTTTCAAATCTTTATTGTCTAAAGGCACAGATACGTAGCTAATGGCAACATATCTTTTTTACGTGGTGTCTCGTACACTCAAAAGACTAAATGTGACTGAGAAAAAGAAGTGTGCAGCCATGCTAAGGGGATCCTTTTCTCCTTACTGCTGCTGCTAACAGCAGCTTCTCAAAGTCCTGGGAAGGGTTTCTGGCTTTATGCACACCACAAAGTGCATCAGTATTCCCCCAAGTCTCTCCGCCAGCACAGACAGGGAAGAGGTGCTTCCTGCTGAGCCTGCTAAAGGCCCTGAAACTGGTATGCACTGGCACTATGATATGCACTTGCACAGCACATGGGCCATTCCTGAATATGCCTCACCGTGCTTTAGTATTCCTTGCTATGCCTTTCCTTAATAGTTGTGGTAATATGAGAGGTATTGATCAAATTAAAGAGCTCCTTCCTAGGTGATAACACAACTCAGGAGAATTACCCTAGGTAAGACTTTAAAACGGAAAGTTGCTATTTTTCCATGGCAGAGGTATTTGCTGGGGAGTCATGATGCCAAATCCTGTCCTTATGCTGGTCTATTTTGCTTTACTCTGCTCCCTTGTCCTTCTACCTCACTCCCCCTTCCAGCTGAAATCCCAACTGCTGCTGTCTTTTCCAGGCAATATGCCAGCTTGTCTAGAACACCTTAAAGGATTAAGACACAGTGCTATTTTTTGTGTTCTTGAAAAGCTTTCATCATTAACAAGAGGGCCCGAGACCTGACAGGACATTTGTTGCCCTAAGCCCTGGGTTGGTTTTGCTGTGCTCTGCTCCACCCAGGAGGTGTCTGCCTTTCATCCCCAACACTAATCATCTCCGGGCATAAGACGGGAAAGCGTCTTTTAACTGGAAAGAGCCAGATTAAGTCTGAAGGCAATGCAGACAGATATCAGCCACACTAACTCTGTGTCTACCCAGATTACACTTGGAAGTCTCATAGGGAACTCTTTCTACCTGCATTTGCTGTGTGCACCTTTAATCATTTCTGAACATAAACCACACAACTTGCAAGTGTGAGGGCAAACAGAGCAAGAGGAAGGGAAGCCTTGTGGGTAACATTGGGGACAGCTACCAGGCTCAGCCCTTGTTTGATCACCAACAATTCACATCATCATCCCAGCAGGGATGCCAGGAGAGGAAGGCAGATCTGCCAGCACATTGTACAATCTGAGATGCTAAGACCCTGCACTGACAGGGGCTGTGTATGCTCTAATAGAGACATTTTAAAATATATTCATCACTTTAAACATGTAAAAGTATTTTCTCTTTCACTGGGTTTTTAACTGGTTAGCTGCAGTGCTGAGGAGGTTTCCTTTCCTAAGCAAAACGAATGTAATTGATGACAAAACAGGTACTTCCTTATGCTTTGGAAGACTAGCAGGTTTCAAGCATCACCCATGAATTAATTCAGCCTGTAACTGCTATCTGATGCCCAAATACAAAATCACTGCCAGCTGTGTAAGGAAAATCACACCCAAAGAAGGAAGCTATTTTCCAAAGTCTGGACCAAAGTGTCAGTAGGCATGAACCCAAAGGCAGATAGAAGCAATGATGGTGTTATCTGAATTAGGATGCATGATGCTGGAATTAGGGTATGGTATCTAGGTTAAGAAATATTGGGAATGCTGGATTAAATCAGACTCTCGGACTATTTAGCTTTGCTTTTTGTCCCAAAATACAAAGAGAACGGGCTGCATTATTTCAGTCAAAAAATGTTCAGCTGAGAATTGGCTACCTTTCTGATTCATGTCTTTCTGGCACAAAAAGCCTATGAATGAAGACTTGTTCTTCCTCACACAAAACCACTACTATCCTACCTGGGAAAATGTATTTTGAAAGCATTTCTCTACCTTGGACTTAGGATGAGCCACCTCACAGGTCTTCTTTGGTTGAGAAAGGCACAAATCCTGCCTCCTTGGCTTTGGGCCTAGACCCACAGAAAGCAAACAATGGCTGTTTCCCTCTGACATTCACAGGCGTAGCTGTCTCAGCCGAGTGACTCCCGAGTCACAGGCAAAGCCAGACCTGCAGCAAAGGAGGATTACTGGCTCACGGAAGGTGTAACCAGCACAGGAACGATAGGTATGCACAGCTTTGTGCACAAAATGAGAAGGAATCCAGGTTTGCTTATTAAGGTCGGTCTGACCCTTCCATCCACTGATCTACCCCATGTGAACAAGTCCAACAGAGATGGCAACAAGCAGCCCTGGCTCTTGGAGCACTCACTGCATTCAGCTGTCACCAAGGACAGCCATGGCTTCCAATACAGGGGAATGCCTCAGGAGCCAGGTGACTGCAGGATTCCTCTCTGGAGAGAGACATGCCATTAGGGCACTGGGAAAACCTCTTCAAGAAGAGGCAAGAACATGTCCCAGTTCACAGCCTTGACTTCAGACCCGCCTGCTCAGGTAGTTCACCGAAGTATCGGCAGTGCTAACAGGCCAGGTAAGTACATTGCTATAAAAAACACCCAAAGGTATTTTAACAACTCAAACCTTTACACCAGTTACTCCAGTAACTGCAGTTACTGGAAAGGGCATCAAACAACTCCAAGGCAGATGAAGCAAACTGCTGCACAACATCTTCTTGTGGCCAGTCAGTACAAACACCTTCAAAGATGTCCACATATATGTGGATTTCCCATGGAAAAGAAAGCTTGTAAAATTCAAAGTACCATCTGATACTGCTCAGAGGGAACAGGGGCATACTGGGAGGAGGGCAGCAGGAGGGAAGCGAAGTCCCAAAGTAGACAGGAAGCTGCTCTCATCATAGACAACTGCCAAACACTCAAAAGCTCCATAAATACACAACAGAGCAACCACCACGACGAGCTATCGTTCTTTCTACAATAGTCATGGAGAACAAAACATTCAGGAAAGAGGAAGGAATTGTGCAAGCACACATGACCATCACATTATCCCTGGATACCGATCTGGATATCGAAAATACCTTGCCAAATCAGCTCTGTGTGCACAGAATTGTGCAAGAATATCAGGCTCCTCCTCCAGGTCTCAGCTGAGGCAGCTACAAGTGACAAGGACACAGATGCTCTGCTGTCAAAGGAAGATTGCCAATGGAAGGTCAAGAAAAATCTGGAGGCACAACTTATTAATAAGATGTGGGACCAGAAACCCGGGCATGCTCAGGGAAACACAGGTAACTGCAGAGTGAGGGGAGAAGGTCAAAAGCCAGGTGATGTATATCCTGAAGAGCAGACCCGGCTGTGCAGGATCCACAATAAAAATTATCTTTGGCTTTGCCCTGCAGCAGATCAGATTCTTGCCACAAAAGCACAGCATCCTTGGACAGCAAGAGACTTCCAGACATACAGTTCCACCCATCTGTTGTGGGTTTTTCTAAGCAACCAATCCACTGGACACTGTAATGTCTAGATGGTGCTTGTGCCTCACAGTTCTCTTAGGAAGCTGGTAGCAAGCTGTTATTAGCCAGGGCCACAGCTCAAGTACAAAAAATACATCACTTCTTGCAACAAGTTGTAACTGACTGAAACACAACCAAGGGAATTTTTACCTTTTTCATGTACGTCAGTGCTGGATTTACAAAGACCAAGGCCATTTCTGGACAGCCAGATGAGCCCTCAATCCCCTGCACTACACTTCTCACACACAGTAAACACAGAAAACGTTTCAAAGTGCTCAGCAAGTCACCTCAGGGAACACGGGCAGTTTCCTGCCCAGCACAGGACAGCACCACCTCTCAGGCACACCAAAGCTCTGCTCTGCTAGTGAGCACTAGTCAGTCCAGCCATCCAGCAGTGCTGCATGTGACTGACCCAGAGCAAAAGTCTTGTTTGCAATGGAGTTGCTAGCTGCATTAGCTCTCAGAAACATGGCTGTAACAGAAATCCTTAGCAAGGAACAAGTCTTCTATGAAGTCTGCCCTCCACTGTTGCCTTTCCACAGTTCCTAATTGCTATTTTTGGAAAATACCCTCCAGTCCACTCAGTAGTCAGAGTATTAAAAGTACACAGATGGAATTGACAAGTTACACTCATATCTTCACTCCTGTCAAGCTTGCAAGCTGGGGAGGAAAGAGGGAGAACAGCTCCATTGCCTACCCTAGTGTTGGTTTAGCCTGACAAATAGAAAACCTGGTACTTCCCCTAAAACACAGCCTGTAGAGAAAAAGGTTTCTGGAAGAAGAGGCTAATGGGTTTCAAAAGGGAGTTGTAAACCATCCCCAGTCTCACTAGGCCATGGCTTGGTTACCACCAAGATTGAGCTTGTTTACTCCAAAGCAAAAAGCTTGGCAGGACTGACAGAAACAGCTTTTCTTGCCAGAGCTCTAATAGCCAATGTCTGTGGAAAAGCCGCTTGGAGAAGTGCTGTTTACTTTGGTAATGAAGCAAGTTCCCTGGAATGAAGTCTCACAATCTTCCCAAGAGATGTTGCAATACGTTTACCTGTACCTCAGCTACACACAGTCCTGGCTGCTCTCAGAGCCTGGGAACTCCTTGGCCAGCTCAGGAGGACAAGGACAAGGCATCTCAGCAACTCCAGCCAGGACTAAGCTCTAATCCCACGCTGGATACACAACCTGGGTCCTAATGGCTTTTTTTTTTCCTTAGCTCTGTTTCAAGCTAAGCCCCAACCAACAACACCTCTTGAAGATACTTATGAAAAAAGTAAAGAAAAAACAAAGTTCTCTATCTCCTTCTTTTTAACTGTGACTTTAAAGCCAAACTCACCCCCTTGACACTTTTTTTTTTTTCAGGCAACTCTGAACTTAGACCCCAGCTCACTGCTAGAAGTGCTTAAAGGGCACATTAGCACACAGTTGGACTAATAACTACAGAGGAGGAAAAGAAATTCCAAGCAGACTTAGAGGTCAAGGCTCCCTTTCTGCTTAGGGAGTCACTGGCCTGAGGCTATGCTGCTTTTCCTCATTTATTTAAGGCCAAGTTTCAAGCTGCTGTCCAAATTCTCTCTGACCACAGAGATGAAAGGCTCTCTCCATTCAATATTCCCAGCTCTGGAGTCAAGTGCAAAGGGATGCCTCTTGGCTCAAACTTCAGTTTGAGCTTTTGCTTCCAGTGAGATGGCTCACTTAGCCTCTCCTGAATCCAGCAAGTAGAAGATCCCTTTATAGGGGAATGAAATGGACTTCCTACCAAGACAGGCCCTTGCCTTTCTACACCATGTTAGTAAACAGCTTGCACTCTTGTAAGAGCACCCATACTTGACACAAGCTCCTTACAGCCCTACTTTGTGCTCCTAAGCATTGGAATTCCTGCTTTGAGGTGAGACCAGGCTCTAATTTCAAGTGTTTACAATGTACTCCCAAGAGCAAGAAAAAAAATTTTACCATGATTAGGTTATGTAAAAAGTTTAATTATAAAATAAATAAGTTTGTTATGGAAACATTAAATATTAAATACAGTAATAAATATTTACACATTTACAGATATGACTTGACAATTAATGGTGTTTCTCTGCTACCAGAAGAATTCTGCTCTGTTTACTCAGAACACAATCACTCTTCCAAGAAGAAACTGAACTCAAATAATACTCTGTGCTCAAGACTGCATGGACAGTTAAGAAACCAAGGACACTTGGGTCAGAAAAGATTGAGGTAAGATTTCTTCGCACCAGAAGGTAAAGCACAAGAGACCATTGCTTGCAGATGCCAGTGCCTGAATTTAATTCTTCAAAGGAACAGGTTCTTGGTCAAGTTTAACTGATGGGATCTGATGTGAAGCATTTTATACTTTAAGCACTGCTTAAAGCAGCAACAAGTATCTGGGTAACAGAAGTACCTTTGTGTTTAGAACACATGGGTCCAAGCTTATCAGCCAGTTTGAGCACGGATCTTTTCCTTCAGATACAAACTTCAGGTCTTGCATTTACTGTCTCAGCATCCTGAGGAGACTAATTTTACCCCAGGCTAGCACACACACAAACGGATAGCTCCACTCACACCACAAGTCCTACAGGACTCTGAGGGATTACTTCCACACGCACAGTAACAGAACCCAGGTGTGGCTGACAAAGATCTGTCACCAATGCCCTCCCTACAAGTTACAACTAGAGATGAAGCTCTTGGAAGCCATTATCGACAGGGAGCACAGTGACATCAGAACTGGGCTTTTCATCCACTGAGGTCTAGGGAGAGAAGCCACCCCAACCTCTTCCCTTTTTCACTTTGGGAGAAGGAAATTTTCCCCTCTCCATCCATTCCTGAAAGCGGCAACAGGCTCTCTCCCTTAGAGCCAGAGCTGCCATAGGAGACTTGCTAAGAGAGCAAAGTCCGTTCACACCACAGCAGAGACTGGAGCTCCAGCAGGGATAGGGAGGGCTCAGTAGCAGTACTCTGTCGCAGGTCTTGAGAGCAGGTCCTGTTCCCCATAGTGCCAGCTCCTTCCACATGGTTGTGCCAAGATGCAGCGGTAACTGTCCTCCCCAGCAAGCGATTCAGCAGCAAGTGGCCTGTTGACATCTCCTTGCAGCAGCCTCTGTCTTGATGAATCAGGGCTTAGGGGCAACAGCTCCAGCCCACAGTGTCCAGGTGGATGTGTCAGGTAGCCAGAGGTACCCTGCAGGTTGGCAATGGCCACTTCAGAATTGTTCTGTAAGGGGCAGACCAGGCACATTAATCACCACCCAAGACACAAGCACTTTGTGCTAGAACCGTGGCAAACCTACAAGCAAGGCAGGTGTGTTAAGGACATGCACACACACCTGAGGACACTCTGCCAGATACTCTTCAGCTTCAAGTAAGCTTTGAGCAAAACACTCCAACTGTCACTGGAAAAGCTGGAAAACGTCTATGTCTGACATGTGGCAAAGCAAAGCTTCACAGCTCTGCCAGAACTTCTCAGGGCTATCTTTTATGGCTTCCTCCTTCAGCTTGTAGCATAACTCCTATTCAGTAAGGGTCCTTGAGTCTGCTGTTTGATATACTTTGCCTCAAGAGAGGCCAATTTGCCTGCTCAGTAAAATCCACTAGACCACTCCCAGAAGCAATCCATATAGGCTAAGGAGCTTTAGGCCTCAGTTGCTATGACAGTATGAAACTTGACTGTGGTGCTCACAGCTGGCAGCTTTGTCTTGGTCTGCAGCTTCTAAGCACCAGAAACTTCCTGACACTCTCCTTGCACAGAAGACATGGAAATGCTCTGCACTTCTCTTCTAAGAGGTGATGACTCACTCGGCTGCAGCACCATCTTCTATGATGGAAGTCTATCACTGTTTCTTGCACTAAATCTGTCTCTGCCCAGATATTCAGGACTCTTTCTTCTTCACTCTCCTTTTCTCAGTACAGCTTCCTATCCTCACTTGGTCTCTAAGACAGCAGCCAGAAATTTAACAGAGCTGTTGAACAACTTGCACAACTCAGGTGGTTTTGAGAAACCAGAAAACCAAGCCAGCTGTTCACAGGTAACCTATGTGTTTCAAGGCATTTGGAGCATTAAAAGCAAACTATTAGCTTTGCCAAACAAGCATGTAATTCTCGTACAGGTAACTGCAGCCTGGAAGGGCTGAAAGGCATTTAAAGTCAGCATTCATACCTGCTTTCTCCCCATTTACACACCAACATGGCCATTTCTGTTTTCTTGTCGGAGTTTTTTCCTTTCTTCTTTCTCTTCATACTGAGGACACTTTTTCCTGACCCTGTGGAATTACGGCACATTAGAGACGATTTGGAACCCTGATGTACGTCCTGTTGTCACCTGCCTGCACATCCTCTGCAGCGTTTACTCGTGTTCTTTGAATGCTCAAGCAGCTCCTTGGCACCAGGGAGTTTCAAGACAGTTTTTAAGCATTCAGCATCAAGCAGTATCTGACAAAAGCAGTAAGCCCCCGAGCTAGACACTGGCAGTTCTGCCTCACGGAGACGGGGCTTCTCAGCTTAAGACAGATTAGGGAGCCAAATGAAGAGAGTTTATTGCTGGGACTGAGCAAAGCACCAGGAGACTTTCTGGGTGACAGATTTCCTGGTGGCTTTAGCAAACAGCTGCAGAGAACAGAACACTTTCCTCCTCCCAGCTTGTGAGGGTTCCTAACATGAAGCAAATGTGCCCCAGAAACTACTGGTGATCACCTGCCCTTCACAGAACTGGTTATCTCCCCTAGCAGCAAGGAATGAGGCAGTGTTCAGAGAACAAGTGTTCATCCCAGCATTCCTCAAGTTCAGAGCTAAATATGAAGCAACATTGAAATGACAAAAGCACACCTTGTTTCCTGAATTGCAGGAAAGGGTACAGCACGTACCCAATTCAGTTGATGTACCTCATCAAGATCTAAAATTAGACTGAACCTCTGAGTTTCTGTAACATCCCAAGCATACAGTGCTGGAGCTGCAGTGGCAGAACTAGAGGGCTACTCTAATACTCAGTTTGACATATGGCTTGAAACACATATCCAGAAAAGCTCTTTGAATTTATTCACAAGGCCCCAGATTCTGATGACCTACCACACTGAACTGTCAGCAGCTGGTTTGGCTGGAATAGTTGTACCCTCCATCTTAACAGCAAGCAGAATTTGGGACCAACAGCATTTGTCTCCCTATCTGCTTTCTCCCAATTTTAAGTATTGAAGCCCCACAACCTCCGTCAACAGATGGATTCCCAGAGCACCATTTCCTTCCCTCCAGCTGTGTACCCAGCTGTTGGATAACAGCCACGCATCAGGCTGTCATATGGCTGCTTGCAGGCTTCTCCACTCCAGGGAGTAGGGAAGGCACTACTGTGTCAGCATCAATGCTCCTCCTTGGCTTCCTGCTGATGTTCCACAGCAGTATAACTATCCTGGCTGTTGTAAGAGCAGAAAAGCTCTTGGTGTACAATCTAAGGGTCACAGACCTGGCTTCTGCCCTCCAGATCTGTCTGAGCTGGGATAAGAATTCAGCTGTTTTGGATGCTTTTCACAGAGGTAATTCAGATGAGCCATGCACATTTCAGGGTTATTGGGCACAGGCCCCACTCACACCTAAGGCAGACAGACACCAAAGAGGATAATACTTACTGCACTATCACAATGATAAGTACAGTAATGAAGCTGATGCTTGAAAGCAGGACAGCTACCACTACCAACACAGTCTTGGAGTAGTCTGCCACATCATTCTTCCTTTGAGTCTTCATGAACTGTTCACCACAGCGCTCACCAAAAAAATCCTGATGACACCTGCAAGTAAATATGAACACATGTTCTTATCAGCTCTGGTGCTGTCTGGAGCCAAGGACACCCACACACAGTCAAACCCGACTTAGACATCTTCCGAGTTTCCCATGAATCTCAAGATGCTCCCTTCAGAGCGTGTTCATGAAAGGCAGTCACTGCTCTAGCACAAGGTTTGTCAGCATTTCAACAAGTCGAGATTAGTTTGGGTGTGATGTTCCAGAAAGACACGCCTTTTCATTCTTTTGGTTTGAGTTTATGACCAACTGATGAGTTCAGTGGCTTGTTATGCATCTCAGATTCCATCATCACTTAATTTACATGGCAGAAAGATTCTCAGTCAAAATACAGCAGGAGACGGATTTATGCCAAGTTGACACCAATTTTTCCTCTGAGCCCTCACATGCCACCGGCTCGTGGCAATCACACCTAATGCACAAGGTACAAGTAACTTACTTGCAGGTCACCATCTGGAGATGTTCTAGGTATATGCATTCTCCGTGGATGCAAAAGTTTTTGTATTCCATTTCACAGGGAGTCCCTTTCTTCTTGTTTTTGCCTTTGTTTTTCTTCCTTCTTGATTTGCCAGCATTCTTTTCACCCCCCCTCTTTGTAGGTTTGGGTTTAACCACAGGTTCAACTGGAAAAAGGACATGATGACTAGGTATGCAAGTGCTAAAAAGCACAATTCTAAGAAAACTGAATTAGAGAGTTTGGTGAGAGGAAGGAGAACGGTCACTGAGGAGAATTTGTGACCAGGAAGCACGGGATGCAAGTGAGCGTGTACCTGGGCATCTCACACCCAGCACAAAGGCAGCAAGCTCAGCAGCTCATTAAAGCACAAACCTGCCACCCTTAAGTCCTGTGCCATGCAGAGCAGAGGCAGTAGGAACAGATGAGCTGAGAGCCACCAGAGATGAAGAGCAGCAGAGATGAAGGACTGCAGCATTTCACAGCACAACATGCCTGAGTGCAGTGCAAAGGTTCAAGCAAAGGCCTGTAAAGAACGCAGAGCTGATGCTGAGCCAAGCCATCCCCTAGCTTTATATCGACTCAGATACGAGGCTAATGGCCTCCACGGCTCTAAACTCTGCATTTGCATCAGTGATGAAAGGCACTGTAACTCGCTAGATAGCCCTGGCACTTGCCGAGCCAAGAGGCACTTGCCTATCCCGGTTAGCACACTTGTTTCTCCTAAACAACCTGCAGTGCTGTCCTCAGCAGGACAGAGCTCCTTTCCAGTTCTACTTTGTGAGAGATGCCAAGCGCAGGGAAGGAGTGAATGCAAGAGAGCCCGTGAGAGTCAGGTTATTTGCTCTGCCGCTTACTGCTGCCCCTCATTATCTCAATTAAGACAAACCTCTAGAAGAGCGTGGTTTAAAACCCTGGTGACTTAGTAGCCCTTGGATTTAAGCAAGGGCAATCGTCCTCCCTTCACTAAGGAGAACAAGCCAGCTACTGACTAAGGCTCAGAAGCTCCATAGCTGCCTCCTGCAGCAAAGTTCAGTAATGCTGTTGTAAAGAGAGTTGGCAAAGAACATTCTTTTCTGAAGAACCCACCAGGTCACTGCTACCCATAGCACAAGTTTTCTCAGAGCAACACACTGCTACTCAGGAGTAACAGTTACCCATTAGAGTTTGAAGAGGTCTTAGAAATAGCCCAACTACTTGCAACATGCTTCAATTTCCCTCTTGTGCTCTGCAGACCTAATGAAAATCATTTTTGGATGATTAATATTTCACCCAGAGCACTATGCATACAGGCAATCACCACAATAGGGCACAACTGGATCTAACTACTTCCTAACCCTGTATTTCTGGTGCTGAGAGCCCATACAAAGGAAGAAGGTGTAGTTAGTTCACTGTTGTCTAGACAGCTGATCATTTTAACTTCTAGAGCAACAAGCCTGGCTAGAAGTTACTTAAAAGCAAAAATGCCTTCAGCAACCAGAAGTCTGATTAAAATGGTATAAGCTATATTAATATGTAAACGAGGAGCACTGTTCCTGCAGCAAGGTTTCCTGTCCCTGGAAGCGTGAGCTCATTCCCAACAGCCGAGGCCCCTGTTCTGTCCCGTCCGACTTGATCTTTAGGTTTGCGCTTTCATAATTGAGGCCGCTTCCCTTCCTCCCTCTCCCAGGCTCAGCTTGTCAGCTTGATCTCCATGTCCCTGTCTGCAAGCTGCATGGCCAGGAAAGCCATCCCAAGCTGAATCATAACAGCTTGGAGGCTCCACAGATAAACCTCATGCCAAGCAGAAGAGCTGGTCTACAAACCAGCCACCTTCGGTAACAAGCCTGGTTTCTGTGCAGTTAGACAACACTTAAGTCACCCAAGCCAGTAGTTTTACAGGCTGAACTGCTTGATAACACTGGCAAGCATGTTTCCCCGGAGGTCCTCATGAAAAATTTCAGCAAGAGTCCATAAATTCTCTCAACTAGCCCTCTGGAGAAGGTCCCCCCTCCTCTTCAAGTCTCATTCATGTCCCAGAGTGTTCCCGCAGGAAAAGCAGTACTCAGATCCACCCTGGAGGCAACAGGACCAGCCTACTCTCACCTACTGAGGTTCAAATTGCTTGTAGATACCTGGCTTGTATTGCAATTGCACTTAGCCCAGAACCAACAAAATACTCCCATCCCCACAATCAGCTACTCACAGCTCTGCAACTGGGCAAATTACAATAAATACACACAACAGCTATTGACAGTGAAGCATTGCCCTAAAGCTGCTTAAGAAACTTTCCTGCAGTCACTTAAGGAGTTTAAGTGTGCGCTTTCCCAGGACATTTCAGTTGACTCCAACCCAAATAAGCCACGATGAGAAAACACAGAGAAAATTCTTGGAGCAAGACAGACAACCTGATGTAAAACAAACCTGGAAATGGTGCCAAACAGCACCTCTAAATGCCACTGATGCTTCCACACCAAGCAGGTGGTTGCTACCTCACTGCAGCCCTCCTGTCAGGCTAATCAAGACGAAAAGCTACACACAGCAAGTTACCAGCTAACCTGGAGCTTTCACACACCCTGAGCACACTCGCGCTAAGTTCCCGCCCCTGACAGCTATTTCTAAAGCAGCAGTTTCAAGCACAAGCACACTTTTGCTCCGTACTCCACGAGCTAAGCACAGCAGCGCTTACAAGAGAAATAAGGCTTAAGTTGGAGCTCGTTGGTCGCGAGACCCCAGACCCGGCGCCACCGACTCACCTCGGATCAAGTCGTCCACGATGTACTGGTGGACGGGCTGCGCCTCCTCGTACTCCTCCTCATCCTCCTCGTAGTCTGGACCCGGCACGGGCTCGCCCTCACGGGTCTCGGGCTCCCGCTCCCCGTGCCGCTGCGGCTCCGTGGCGTTGGGCGAGGACCCGGCGGCCGGACGGCTCGCTGTGAGGGAGGGGAAACAGCGCCGTGGGCAGGGGGCAAAGGAGCCGCCGCCGGGCGAGTCGCCTCAGGGTCCCTCACTCGCCTCAGGGTCCCTCACTCGCCTCAGGGTCCCTCACTCGCCTCAGCGCCTTCCCGCCCGGGGCGCGAGACACCTCGCCTCAGCGTCTTCCCGCCAACGGCCGTGCCGCGCGCAGGCTCCCCTCAGGCGCGAGCGCCCCCCCCCCCTCCCCTCAGCCGTGACTTCCCGCCCCTCAGGTGCGATATGCCCCCATCCCATCCCATCCCATCCCGCCCCGTGCTGGCCCCGCACGCACCTGCCAGCACGGCCAGCGCGGCGATCAGCGCCACAGCGCGCATGGTCGGTCCCGTGGCGGGCGGCGAGAGGGACGGCGAGGGAAGGGGCAGGAATATCGCGACAGGTGTCGGCTGCGCGCAGCGCTCCATGAGGAGCCGCCCGCCGCCGCCGCCCGCTTTATGGGCGGCCGGCGCTGGGGGCGCGGACGTGGAGAGGCGTCAGAGGGGCGGGGCCCGAGGGGCGGGACCATGGAATCACAGAATTCCAGGATTACAGAATCAAAGATTTCCAGAATGGCTTGGGGTGGGAGAGACCTAGATGACCACCTCAATCCACCCCCTGCCGTGGGCAGGGACACCTTCCACTATCCCAGGTTGCTCCAAGCCCCGTCCAGCCTGGCCTTGGACACCTTCAGGGATGGTGCAGCCACAGGTTCCCTGCGCAATCTGGGTCCAGCATGGGTCACAGCGCCGGGGACGCGCCGGGTTATTGCAGGCACACCTGTCTGTCTGCTGGCTCCCGTGCCCCTTGTTCTCTCCGCGTGTGTCCCGGAGAAACGTTTTCCAGCAATAAACCCGTCGATCACCCACCCCTTGCCGAGGTGGCTGTGTGTGCCTGCTTGGGCAGCGCATGAGTAACAGCTGAGTAAGTGGTGGCACCCACCCGGCCAGGGACAAATGCGCTCCACGGGGGCACTCTGCCTCACAACTGCCCTTCCTGCATGGCACCCCACCACGGCCAGCTCTCCGAGACCTTCTGTGGGGAAGCGGGAAGCAGACCCACTTTAGAATCACAGAATCATTAAGGTTGGAAGAGACCTTTAAGATCATCAAGTCCAACCATCACTGCCACTGTAACCCCTAAACCACTAAACCACATCACCCAGCTCCAGAACCAGATGCCTCTTGAACACCCCCAGGGATGGTGACTCTACCACCTCCCCAAGCAACCTCTTCCAATGCCTGACCACCCTAACACTGAAAACATTTTTTTTCTAATATCTAATTTGAATCTCCCCTCAGTTTAAGGCCATTTCCTTTAGTCCTCTCAGTGCAGGCATGGCAGAAGAGACAAGCCCCCACCCCATTATGACCTCCTTTCAGGAAGTTGTAGAGAGAACTACTGCTTTGAGAGGGAAAAACCTGGGACAGCAGGTGGGCTGGGCTAGGGTGGGAACCCAGAGAAGCCCAGGGGTACAAGGATGAAGGGACTGGTGCCCCTCTGCTCCAGTCTTGCAGCACAGCAGGGCAGAAGGGCAGTGGGTGGCAAAGCTGCCAAGCATTGGGAATGGAGGACCTGGATCTTCTAAGTGAGAGGGGCTGGAATGCTACTTACAGCTCAGGAAGCTGACGGAGCCTTTGCTCAAGGTGGCAGGGATCCAGGTCTCTCAGTCACTGAACTTTCTCCCTTCTTCTACAAGATGCTACCAGTGTCTTTGCCAGGTCATGCCAATGCCAAGAAATGATGCCCAAGAGGTCTGGAAAAGAAGATGCTGAATCAGTCACTCGGATGTTAAGCTGGGACAGGCAGCCCCGGCAGACCTGCGGCAGTCCCTTTGTGCACGGTGCAATTAAGACTGACTGGCAATATCCAAAACCTTTACTGGTGGGGGTTTTGTTGTGTTTTCCCTCATTTCCTGTGCCTTTCCTCAGAGTGGCTGCAGCAGAGAAAAGGCAAATCCAGCTTGGCTGCCGCAGCCCCAAGACAGAGAGCACTGGCAGGCAGTCAACAAACAGCTTCTGGGCCACCGCTCTATGTGGGGGCAGCCAGGAGTCCCATGGGACCCCTCCTTTCCCCCTCGGATTGCAGTTCCCTTCCCACAAGCCTCCCATAAGTCCCAGGGCCTGGCATTCGCAGAGATCATTTGCATGTGAGTGGAGTTTCTCTGAAGGCAGAAACATTGGGATTTAGGGTGTCTTCTGCCGAATCGTGGGGTTGGTGGTGTGAGAATGGCCAAAGGGAGGTTTGTCAGATGGGAATTTTCTTCCTTCCTGCCTGCCATGCTCAAGGCTGGAACCTCAGCTTGGCACCACAGCTTACCTCATGAATTTCCTTTTTTGCAGGTGCTAAAACAAAACATTTTTCCCAGTAGTTTTGTTTTTTTTTTTTAATCAGAGATTCACTGGAGATATTTCCAATTAATTTTTTTATGTTCAGTCTGAGGAATACACTGAGCACTGAACATTCCAAGCCTGTGTGCTGCACTTGGCAAACTGCTGCGCAGCTGGAAGGAGAAGCTTAGCAGGGGAGAGGTTGAATGCCCTGAGTGCAATTGCCCGTGTTACCTGCGCTGTTTAGAGACCAAATACGGCATATCCAGCAGCTGACTCACCGTGTTCCCTCTCTCCTCCAGTCTCCAGCTGATGGCTCCATCTCACTGACTGCCAGTAGCGAGGAATTTGGCTTGGCATGCTTTGAACCTGTCACTTTAACGATGTCCTCCTGCTGCTTCTGTGTCCTGCAAGAAGAAGGGGCAGCCTGGCATCAACCAGCACAACTTCTCAGGATCCAGAAAATGCACCAAGGTCATCATGGGCACCGGTTGTGCATGGAGAGGTTCAGGGGAGCTCTTCCCAAATGGCAGTGTCCTGGCCAAGTCCTGCTTGGCTGCTTCTGGGAGAAAACACCCTCCATAGGCCACGTGTTTCAGGGCATTCCAGGTGGAATTCCATAGGCCCCACTGCAGTGGGGCCGGCTGGGCAGGGCTCCCCTTTGGGAAGGTGCTGGTTCCCCGTGGATGCAGAGTGCCACCTACTGAGCCACTACTCCCGGCAGCACCGGGGGTTTCCCGGCAGGACACCCAGGCTGGGGCTGCTGCTCAGGGAGTGCCCTTGCTCTCACTATTCCATCAGGACCGTCCCAGGGAACAGGGAGCTTCCCCAAAGGCTCTTGAGCCAACAGAGTGCAGCTTAGAGACGAGCAGGAAAAGTGTGCAGGGAGCTGCACTCACGGACACGGCCAGTCTTTCCTTGGCATCTGCCCTGAGCAGACCTTGTTTTCTATGGGCCAGCAGCGCAGCGGGAGGACATGGGTTGATGAGTCCTGCTGGTGGAAATGTGAGCCTCGGGAGCCCAGCTGGCCCTCCCTGGGCCTCGACCATCACTTTGAAAACCTCCAGCGCAGCCCAGGCTCAGACAGCGCCCGAGAGCACCCAGTGCAGGTGACAGTGGAGCCAGCTTTTCACCCCTCTGAACCCTGTCCATGTTTGTGGAATAGGGGGTGGCCAGAACACAGCCATCCCATCCCCAGCCATGCCATGGCGACCCAGGGCGTAGGCAGCGATTTGTGGAGGCAAAGTGACATCGATGCTGACAGCTGCCGGGCCTTCGTGGAGTGTGCTTGGACATCGTGTCTTCCAGGAGTCCGAGTGCCAACTGGGATCTTATTATTCACTCTCTTTACTTTTGATAAAACCCCTGAGAAATGCATGAAGGGAAAGGAAGTACCTTAAATACCATCCCATTAATTTTCTTCACTGACATCAAATGTTTATTTTGCCAGGGCGGGCACAGCTGACCTGATGTTTGAACACGAGTGATCTTTTCTCATCCATCCAGCTGAGAACAGGTGGCAAAGGGTAATGACTCAAACCAGAGTGGTGTCTGTCTGGGCAGCTCACCAGACTTTCACTTCACTTGTGAGCTGCAGACGCCACTATCTTCTGTTATCAGCAGCTCCCTCACAGGCAGCAAGGGAGCTTTGAAGTGAGGCATGTGTGACTCTGGTTCCTGCTGATGTAAATCAAGATTGCTGTAATAGAGAGGATGCAAGTGTGTAGCCGGGGTGTTGGGGAGGAAGGAAGGGAAAGGACTGGATATTTCTTTTCTGGAAATCATTAGAGTTTGTCAGCCTCTGAGACACGCAGGCATCCAGGTGGCTTTGCCTCCTTGCCGAGAAAGCCCTCAGCAAATAATTATTTTCTAGGATGGTGACATTCTCCCTGTGCTCCATTCCTTCCCCAGAGACTTAGGCTGAAGCAGGAATTGCATGAGCAATTCCAGAAAGGGAATAATCTGTGCACTCTTCCCCTGGTGAAGCCTGACTGGTGCCACGTGTTTACAGTCTCTCTGCATCTGACTGCAAAACCTTCTGGAGCATGTCTAAGGAGAAAAACCAAAAGGAACAGAATCTGCTGGTCCCATGGTACCAAAAGCCGGAATTTTCTCTCATTTATATTAACAAAAATGAAAAACAGTCCCTCTTGAAAACCTAAGGGGTATCTTAGCCAACACCAACTCCAGTGGCCACTAGCATCCCTGCCTAATATGATAAAACACACAGCAGTGCTAAGGAGTGTGATGCTACTGAACCACAGCAGTGGGATTTACACTTGCTTTGCACAGGCCCTCCTGGCTGGCAGGCACTGGGGAGCACGGCCCCACCACTTGCAGAGTACCCTGGGCTGTGTCTGGCTCCTGTCATTGCCTCTCACTGGCACCAGGCACAGCTCTGCAGGGCATGGCAGGCTCGGCTTTGCTTCAGGGGTGTGGAACGTGCTGCGAGCCTGCCCAGGACAGCAGTCCTGCCACGTGCTAGGAGGATTTTTGGGAAGTTGCCTGCTGTTAGCACAGTGCCCTGGGCTTTGACTGCTCTACTCTCCACACAGCACCGAGCAGCTCTCGTTTGACCAAGCACATCCTCCAGAGCTCACCCACTCATTTTTGTGCAACAGCTCAATCTGCAAATGCTTGGGGCAGATCCTGACCCCAGCAGTAATTTTGAGGGTCTGAAGCCAGGAGCTGGGTGAAACAATACTGGATTTACACTGGAATGGGGAGCTGTCCCTCCGCTAACAATCTCCTCTTCTAAAATACCCTGTTCTGCCACGCTGCAGAGGACTGAGAATCGCTGCCCTTTCTTCTACTTCCTTGGGCGATTCACAGGAACTTTCCCCAGGGCTCTCTGGTGAGGGTGGGCTCGTGGCCCATCCCATGAGCACCCCAAGGTAGGCTCCCAATAGCACCCCAGTGCAAACCCACCCTCCTAGCCTCACTGGGCAGAAAGGGGAAGGTGCTTTAGACAGGAATCCCTAAGGAAACGGAGGCCAGAGCTCAGCTGCTGTAGTCAGTGCCTTTACATTGATTTACCAAGCAACAGTACTGTGGCCAATTACCTGCAATACGATAGTGTTTCACCTGCACTGCACATTATTTGATATATTCAGCTTACCACATCATTGCTGCATGGGCAAAATCATCAGGTCATCCTTCTTCTGGGTAACATTTCCAGGATTGCAGCCCAGCATGGTCGCTAGCAGAGGAGACCACTCAGCTCATCACATCCCAAAGGTGCATGGAGCCACTGTATTGTTATGCAAGCACTCCAAAAGTCCTCATTCTAAACAGGGGAGAAAAAGATGTTTAAATGTGGAGCTGTGCAAGAGATAGCAAAAGTTCACTGAGTTTGGACACCTCCCAGCTCAATCCTGGAATGCACTGACTTAGAGAACATGTGTAGTTATGTGGGTAGTGTGGCTGCTGGCAAAATGATGCCCACACTTGGGAAAACAGAGGCTTTTTGTTCCTCTAGTGTCTTACAGATTCAGCTAAAAAAGAGCCAGAGCAGAAATCTTAAAATTAAAAAAAGCCTCCCCAAATCAAAATGCCACTGCAGGGGGGCACAGACGGAGTGGCAACAATTTTTGGGGTACCTTTAAGGGTCTTGGCCAGGAAAGTCTGGCTGGCCTAAAGCGCGTTGGTGGCGCTGGAAGGTGCAGCAGGCAGTCTGACTGAGTTTGTCTCACACGCCTTTCCTCACCTTGGGGGCTGGGGAATGAAGTCACCTCAGAGATGTCTATCACAGCCCATCTGACTGCACAGAGCATGTGAGCAAATTATACAGTACTGCTAGTTTTGAGGGAGAGCAGCCTCACAGGGGGCCTGGGAGCACGTGACAGAATCAGCATGATGTTTTCCTTCTGTGTTGCATGTGATTTCCAAAGTGTCCAGGGTAGCAGAGAAATAAAGGACATGTGATGAATGTTTGGGAATTTTCTCCTGGAAATGCAGCATAAGTCTCACCTTTTTGCTTTAAAATCCTCCTAGCGCCTTCCCATGGGTGCATCAGGTGGTGAATTTCCTTTACCTATTTGAAGTCATTTGGTATGTGAAGAAAGAATGAATCACAAGAGAAGCCTACAGCAATTAGCAATTCCTTTCCTCTCACCTTTGCCAGAGCCAGGTTTTTTCCCTAGAACAAAGCCCAGGCAAGGCTTCCTACGCACAACAGTGATTACGTAGATCACTCTGGATTTTGTTTTTTTCACAGGCCATGAGCAAGCAAAGAAGCTCAGGAGAACACTCCATTTCACTGGCATGTTTGTTATGCTTCCTTGGAAATCCCATTGTTTGCTGGTGGTGCCTGCTTTTGGCTACCAAGAGCTGTGCCCTCGTGACATCTGGCTGCCTTGAACTGCACGAGGGTGCCAGCGAAGGGGCACGACACTTGGGAAACTAGAAAGGTGCTTCTGGAATCAGTCAGTCCTGGCAGCTGGAGTGCTCATGTCACTGTGCTGAAGTGGGATGAGTGAGGGCTCTGTGAGCTGCTTCCATCCCTCAGTGGGACCTGTGTCCCCTGTTCCCTGCGTGTCACACATGCCCCCACAGGGCCAGCGCGTTCCCAGGACAGGACTGCTGAGACACACCGTGTGAGTAAGGGCTCGTTTGCATAAAGATTGCACACTCATGCTGAGAAGGAGGCTCCCTGGGCACAGCCTCATTTCCTCCTGTAGGTAGGTCTGCCTTCATGTAGGAAAAACCCTATTCTTGAAGTCCTTGGGCAGGACCCAGTTTACACCGGCACGCCACAACGCCGTCCTGGCAGGTTTGGGTTCAGCCAAGCCTGACAGCATGGAGGCACGCTCTGCCCCTCTGGAGCAAATCCGGGCTCTGCTCTGAGGTGGCCTCAAGTATCCCACTCCCAGAGCTGTACTCTGCTGACAAGAGGTCTCATTCCCCCCTAAAATGTTCCTCAACGTCACTGATGCACCAGCGTTTGCACGGATCTGCTCCTTGTGGGTTTCACCCAGGAGGTTTCAGCAGGAGCACAGGGCTGCTTCCAACAGGGAACGGAACCTGGAGGCACGACGTGCAGGGCTGAGAGCTCAACCTGCCTGGAACCGACGTGTTTCTGTGTAAAAGAAAAAAAGAGACCATGGTGTTTGACTACAGTTAAATTATTTTAGGATTTAAAGACTTATTGTCTAAACATGCATGATATAGGCCAGTAAGCATTGCAGCCAAAGAGCCATTTTTCCCTCCCGTTAGCGGAGTGGTGGCAAAAAAAATAAAAAGCACTTAAAAGAAGGAGCTGAGCTGAAAAAAAAAGCACAAGACTGTGTACAAAAATTCAGAAATGGCCATACAGTGACAATTCAGGAGTCCCATTTCAAGTATCCCGACCCCTGTGAATGCCAAATTCTTTATTTCACGGGTGCTATGTGCTACACATGAAGCCACAGGGAAAGTGAACACATTAACTGTTTAGGAAGAAACTGAAGTGAGCAGAGCCGAGGCTGCTCGGGGCCCTCCTGACCTACAATAACAACCGGCCTCGCACTCAACTTCAAAATGCCTCCACAAAAGCAGCTCCTCCCTGGGCTCTGTCCCAGCCCCGCTGCCGGACGCAGGGGACACCGACAGGTAAAGCATCAGTTCAGCAGCAAACAGAGGGGAGGCCAAGGCACAGCCTTCTCTGACATGGTCCCGCACCCCACACCAGGAGAGCCACAGACTGCATTTCCTTGGCACCCACGAGTGCCAAATCACCGCCAGGGCAATCAGAGATCTTCCCATGCCGGGTGTCCGTCGGTGGGCTCAGTGCGTCAGGGCTGAGGTCACTGCCAAAACCCTGGGAGGGCACGGTGACTCTTGCATTCTCAGACCATGAGCCTGAGCAGCTCGTTTTGAAGCTGATGAATTTGCAGGAAGGGTGGCTGTGGTGTGAATAAAATCTGTGACAGAGCCTGGCATGGCTTCCAGCCTCTGCTGACGGCAAGTCGAGCTCAGGGTACCCGTGGCACTGAGTGATGGGGCTGACAAAAGGCTCTCGGTGGCTGCACAGCTCTGACAGCTGCTGGTCACCTTTGGTTTGCAAAGAAAGGAGGACTTTGCCATACCCATCAGGAAACTGAGCCTTGCAGTAGTGATTAATCACTCCAAGGACAGATGAGAACCTTCCAGAGAAGCTGTGCATTTCAGATCAGTACTGACCAAAGTCATGTGTCTGCCCCTCTGGGAAGTCTGGCTTACCAGCTCCCATTTCTAATCCAAAAAAGGGCATTATGCCAAAAATATGATTATTTTATCCATGTTGGGGTTGGCAGTACTCCAAATTTTGCATTAAGAAAATGCTGAAAGCCTACATTTCCACTTTTTTGGATGCATGCAAAAATCTCAGTATTCTTAAGCTCAGAAATGTTCTCTGATGTTCTCAGGATGAGAACAGAGCGTTGCTTTACCACAGGTAATTTCCAAGCTAACTGCCCATGGCACGTCATGGCCATGGCAGGGAGGCTGTGCCCCCACTCTCCCCTATCCCGACGCCCAAGTCTCACGCATGCCACTGTGGGATGACACTCCGGATGTCCCAGGCCAAGACCCGGGGATCTGCGACTGGAGGTGTAATCTTCCAGGCGGCCGCTAGATGGGAACGAAACCAGCGCTAGGAATGTCACGGGGCGCCGAAGGGATCAGGGACACCAGCTGAAGGACAGGCTTTTTCCCCCCCCTCTGCTTGATATGAATTCACTGGAACAAAACAACTTGGTGAGTTGGGAAAAAAGCCCAACAAGTTTTGACCAGTGGTGAACCAACAGAAATGAAATATCCCAGTTCAGCTATCACAGCAGAAAGGAGAACTTAATAAATAAGTGAATATGCTGGGAGAAGAAATGACCCAAGTCAGATTCCTAATCTGATTTCTGTTATTTGTCCTTACTCCTTTAAATGCTCCTGTCATCCTGGTGAGCTTTCCACAGGGGCTGGGTGGACTGACCCCGAATGTGCTCCAGATTTTTGGGAGGCCGCAGGTGCACTGATTTTGTGAGGTATTGGGTTCTGTTTCCTCCTGACTTCACCAATGTGTCCTTTTTACAGTCAAAAGTCTCTCACCATCTCTTCTTTTCCTCATCTAAACCCTATTCTTCCCTGATTTTTGATCCCCTTATTAGAACTCCTCAGCCTGGTTTCCACTGTCCCCCTTTCAGCAGTGACCTGCAGGCTCATTCCCTGTTGCTGCTGCTGCTGGATATCTTCCATCAGCCACTCTTCTCTCCTGAAATTAACCCCTATTTCTCTGCCTGAACTGTGCAAATGACAGCTGCTCTGGGAGAGGCAGCTGAACTGGCTCCTCTTCCTCATCCATGCGGCTTCTCCAACTTCCTCGGCTTCCCGTTATAATGAAGGGCATTGACAACCAGCCCGACAAACCGGAACGGAAAGAGCCACTGTCACAGGCCATTGGGGACCGCTGACAACCGTCCAGGGACAAACCGGGCTCCCCAGTAGGGGCTGGTGCCTGTTCACACTCGCATCTCATCTCCTAAATCCCAACTGGCTTTTCCTATCAGCAGGCTGATGCCCTCTGGGGACTGGGTCAGAAGGATCAGTCTGGCACCCATCAGGGTAGGGCACAGAGATTTCTCAATATTTTTTTGATCGGTTGTCTTAATCTCCAACTTTGCTGGGAAATCTTTTAATCATATAGGATGGAATTATATAACGGGAGTGCTGGAGCAATTTAAAATAATGATGACTATTTGTGCAAGACCAAACTTCTACATTTACTAATGAAACACCTTCCATCTGTCCTTCCTTACATCTGTCCCTCTCTTCCCTCCTTCTTTCTGTCCATTGGTCCATCCATCCATCCACCCTTTCTTCAGCACAGACGCAAAGGGTGACTGCTACTGACCCAGGTCAGATACGCAGTGAGTACATGATTTGTAAGTCTTTCCAGCCCACTTAAGCTCCTCTCTCTCCTCCCTGAGCTCCATTCCTGCCCTTTGTGGGATCAGCCCCAGGATGAGGTGCCAGATGCTGTGCAATCCCAGGTTGCCTCAGCGGGGACAAGGACCAGTTGTCCAAACGTCCTCCACCTCCGTGATGTAAGCCAGGACTGCCAGCGAGGCTTCCTGCAGCTCCCGGCACACTTGTGACACGACTGGCTGACGCAGCCCGAGGAAACCCGCTGAGGGGGACACATGACTCACAAAGGGCCGGGGTTGCCCAAGACTATGAGGCACACAAAGGCAGCAGGTCTCTGGAGAGAGGAAGGTCAGCTCCTAAGCTAACTGCACTGCTGTGGGCATCTGTCCCCGGGGCTGCAGCTGCACAGTGTGCTGCAGGGGTGTTGCTTTTAACCCCTGCGGCAGCCACGGACACTGTGGAAAGGGCAGCTCCAGGCCTGGTAACTGGGCACACCAGTGATGCTGAAAAAGCTTTTCTCTTAAGAAATGATGAGGTGATGGATGGCTTGAGTTGCTGGGACTACTCGCTCTCTGCAGTTCTGTGGCTGGCGGCTGCTTTTGGAAAGGTTTTTCTTCTAATGCCCTCATAAAACTAGTCAGCCACACAGTGACTTGGGAAAACATCTACACCAGTGATGTCTGCACAAAAGCAGAGCATTTCAGAGAGTTTACAGCAAGCCTTATTTCAAACCCTTCCACACAGCACCAGGGAGGAGTTGTTGCTGCTGCTTTCTAGGTCAGACAGCCCCAGGCCTGAAAACAAGCATCAGATGGCCTTTGCCTGAATCCCAGGAGGCTGGAACGGGTTTTAGATAAAATATACAGAGTTGTGGGCAAGAACCCCAGAGTGGGGTTACCAAGAGGGCAGGTCTGGGATGGGCTAAGCTTGGAAAGGACAGGGGGCAACGTCCAATGGAGCATCAGTGCCGCTATGGGAGCTATGGTTGCTCAGTCCTCCAGAGAGGTTCCAGCACAAGTGTCCCAGGGAGAAACGCTGCACAGTGACACACTGGTGGCCCTGAGGACAGGTAGATGGTCACCTCTCATCCAGCAGTGCGATGACTGGATCATCAGGTTGGTCTCTCCAGCACCAGTACCTAGTGCCAGTCCCTGACCCCCCACGCCCACTCTCCTGTGAAGGAAGCAGTTTGTCACAGGCAGGAGCCTGTAACACTTGTGCAGGGGGTGAAGCCCTGGGGGAAGGAAGGCTCAGGCAGGGCCACCTGGGAGGCACAGCACAGGTGCTCTCACCACGGGGAAGAGGCAGCAGAAGGTGAGTCTGGCAGTGGGTGGTGCAGGTGAGGAAGAGCTGCACCAGAGGGATGGAGGTGGTGCCAGCAGAAACCATGGAAAGAATGAGGGAGGTTCACTCTCAGAGACAAATTATGTGGGGTGTGTCAGCAGGACCCGGCTGTGCGGTTGCTGGACTGGCAGCCTCCGTCCAGGTGGCACAAGCTGTTGAGGTGGCAGGCTGGTATGTGGCCCCAAGCTCTGCAGTTTCTCAATCTGTGCACGAGAGAGAAAAACACAGGTTCTGGAAGGGCTGTTATGGGCTGGGAGTCAGATGAGCAACAGGATAGGTGGAGAAAGCCCAAGCCAAAGCAAGACAGTCAGCTAAATGTTAAGACAGATAGAAAAAACAAACAAATCCTGCACAGACCTGAAAGTGGACTATTCCTCTTAAATGTGCCCGAGCCAAAGAGTTAAAGGCATGATAAGCCCCAGGCTGCTGTCACTGCAATTGAAACCTTCTGCAAGAGCAGCGAGGGGCACGTGGACCCGAGTCCTGCAGCAGAAAGGCTGCTCCGGTCCCCTTTCCGGATGCTCCTGCCGTGGGGAGCAGAGGAGCAGACAGGGTAGCATGTGGGGACTGGACCTCTGTGCTGAGTCTCTCTGGGAGTCCAGGAAAAGTTTCTGGAGGATGAACAGGGACTGGCCAGAGCAGTTCACGGACTGGCAGGGAAGCCTGAGGGGGAAACAGAGAGGTGTCACCACGGATCCTAACTGGGTCATAGCAAGAATGGAAGGAGGCTCCAAGAATCAATTTTTGGCCCATCTTCCCACTGGGAAAGGCTGCACTAACGATGAGGCCGTGGCTGAGGTTGCCATTAGCTGTCACCAGTAACCCAGCAGAACAGGTTCCTGTGTCACAACTGGATTACAGGAGAAGGAGAGAGGAAGTGAAAAGCTGAAGAGCAGCTAGTAAGGGCCCTGTGACACAGAGTTAATCCAGTTAACTGGGAATGACCAATGATCCCCTTCTAACTCGATGCTGAAAGGAGACACAAAGGTCCAGGCAGACCAGGGAAAAATCTGTACCAACCAAACCCATCTTAACCATTGCTGACTGGCACTGAGGGCTGGGCAAGGACTGGTCTGTGGCACTGCCAGTGCTGAGAGTTTAAGTTATCTCAGAAGGTGGCAGAAAGTAGCTACAGGCTACCTGCACATACCCAGCATGGTGAGCATAATCCCTACAGGATAACCCACTGTTGCACAAGTCAAGAGATCACAGCTCTCACACCCACAAACCCCCAACAATGCAGGCCAACCGGGAATGACGTAAAGGTTGGGCTTTTCCTCACATCTTCTGAAAGTGTGAGAAGTGATGGGATTAGCAAGGATGATTCAGGTGCTGCAGGAATCCTTTCTGTTCACTGGGAGCCACACACAGGGTGTAGCTGAACCCAGTAGGTTATTCTATCAGTATTTTAGGCCAACAAGATATTATGCCCGAACTGCAAACCTTTCCTTGCCCTGCTCTCACCTGTAGGATGGACAGTGTGGCAGAAAGACTGTGGGGAGAACTCGTGTCCTGGTTCTGAGGCAGCTTTCCTCCTGTAGCTACACTCACACCCTGAGCAGCCACAGGTTAGTGTGTTCAGCTGCAGAGACCCACTTGTGCTGCTGTCTCCCTGCTGTAATGCAAAATATAACAAGCACAACTTTCCTGAGGGTATTCAGTGACATCTGTGTTGCTGTCATGTTGGATAGGCTGTTGGATAGGCTGCACTAGCAGCTGTGTTTTAAAACTTCCTACAATTATGCCAGCTAAAAGCTGTTCATCGGAACTATGGTGCATTGATGTACATTATTAACAATACTGTGGTTTCTCTCCCCCAAAATAACTGCTGGGGTCTCAAAGATCCTGCTCAGTCAAGCCATTTCAAGTTTCGCTCTAAGATCATTGAGTCCAAGCATTAATCCAGCACAGCCAAGCCCACCACTAAGCCATGTCCCCAGGTGCCATGTCTACATGTTTGTTAAATCCCCCCAGGGATGGTGACTCCATTCCCTTTCTGGAAGAAGTTTTCCCAGTGTCCAACCTGAACCTCGCCTTGTGCAACTTGAGGCCTTTTTTCCCTCCTCCTGTCCCTTGTTCCCTGGGAGCAGGGCCTGACCTCCGTCTGGCTCCATCCTCCTGTCAGGGAGTTGCAGAGACAGAAGGTCCCCCCTGAGCCTCCTTTTCTCCAGGCTGAGACCCCCCAGCTCCCTCAGCTGCTCCTGGTGCTCCAGCTCCTTCCCCAGCTCCACTCCCATCTCTGGACATGCTCCAGTGCCTGAATGTCTCTCTTGTTGTAAAGGGCCCAAATGTGAACGCAGGATGCGGCGATAAAGATATGAACCAGGGCTGGCCCCAGTACTGAGCCCTGGGGAACCAGTTACCACCAGCTGGAGGACTCCACTGACCCACCATCCTTTGAATGAAGCAGATATTTTGACTTTGTCTAAACTTTTATTTCAAGGAATACAATTGCTTTGAGTATATTCACAAGAATAAATATAAAATTCTTCTCTCCAGAGCAAGAAGATGATTTTTTATAAAAATATATCTCTGTCCCACAGAACCACTTAGGTGGGGTTCCCTTTAGGAAGTATTGTTTTATAAAAAAATAAAACACTGCAAATAAAATGCTTGACCTATACTGATTGAATCACCAAACAACTGAAATTTTTAAAATGTTATAAATATTGTAAATATTATTAATAAAAATAACATTTAAATAGATGGGAAGCCACTGAGTCCATCCAGATGAACGAAATACTGCATAAAGGCAGCGTTTTTCCTATAGAGCACCAACTTCCTTGTATTCACTGGCATTTGTTTGTCTCCTCTTGTTTCGGTACCTGGAGAAGAGGAGAGAAATGTGAGTACTGGAAAGACGGTTGTTCCAAATGGCTTTTTGAGAAGTGAAGGGAAGGAAGGAATAAAAAGCTGTATGACCTTCTAAAGTTTGCTTTAGATCTCTCCTCCTTTAACTCTCTAGCTCCCGGGCTCTGTCTGTGCTCATTTCCAGGTCTGAGATCACTCGCGTGCAGTCTCCTTTCTCGGCTCTTCACTGAAAATTCCACATCTGCCTTAAAGTCTTCCTGCTGGTAACTACGTCTGTCTTTGAGAAATCCTGCTGGTTACCAACTAGCTATCAGATCTGGGAAGCTGAGCTCTCCCTCCGGAGTTGTTCCACCTCCTCAGCTCTCTGGCAGCTGCTTACTGTTAATTTTTAGCCTGGAGAATGATTCCTGCTGCTTGTGGGTCTGTTTATGGAGAAGACTACTGTCCCCCATGGTAAAGCTGATAAGGCAATGCTCATGATATCACAGGCACCACAATGACATGGCAGATAAACAAATTAGTTAATAGTAATCCGGCTGTTCTCCATTTCCTGATGACTGGGGAAATGGCACTACCAATAAAGGAACCAGAACTTTCCTTTTCCCTCTCTGCTCATTCCTTGACCTCAACACACCCTCTAAGCCAGACATGCTTATATAGTCCTTAGATAGACAAGCCATATAGTGCTGTGCTGGGGTGAAAAGGCACCTGGGAGTGCTGCTGCCTGGCCTGCAGTTTGGGTTGTGCCACGCTGTCAGCACACTGCCTTTCCTGAGCACTTCAGGTGCAGGCCAGCGGGTCTGTGTATCAAACCGCCTCCGTGCACTCGAGGCAGGGCGGTGTCCCAGGCTGTCCACAGGTACTCCGAGGGTGCCTGGCAACACCCGCAGCCGACTCAGCTTCCCGAGCCCCCGAGGACACCTGTCTTACCTCCTGCAGATGTAGTAGCTTGCAAGGGAGATGGCGGCGACGAAGAGCAGAACCACGATAACCGTCAGTGCCACGTACTCCTTGCTGAGGGGCTGCCGCACCAGCTCCGAGTGCACACACCGCACTCCAGAGAACCCCACGTCACACCTGGCAATGAGAGACACCCAACTAGAGACACGGCTCAGGGGCTCTGCTGCAGCATGGACTATATGCTGAAATGCTGGCCTGCTGTTTCCTCAGGGATAAGACATTTGAACTGATCTAACACAAGCCCGTGTGGTCCTGGAAATGGTTGCAAATTCTTCGGGTAGACAAGGAGTACCCTCAAAAATGTAGGAGTACCCTTTATTTTGTAGGGTGGATCAAAGGGGAGACCTTGGTGCTGTGCCTGAGATCTGGATCTCATACTACTGTAAATACAGATGGACAGGGAAGCATATCAGAATAAATGTCCCAAATTGGGTTGGTGATTAATTTCATGTGTCTGAGACCCTCACAAAGATTTCACTGGAGGCAGCACATGTGCTTAACACTTGCCTAAATGCAGCTGAGGTGCAGTACAGAAATACTGCTCCTCTTCAAGTTCTTGAGAGCCCTTAATACTTGGCTGGCTGAGTATTCCAGCTAAGTGCCAGCAGCAGCGAGATCCAAGTTCACCTCAAAGCCCACCCCAGGGATACGTGCAGGAGACACAGGGCCCTGTCCGCACCTGCAGTAGTGCTCATCCAAGTCCACGATGTACACGCACTGCCCGTGGAAGCAGTAGTCCTTCATTTCAGGCTTGCATCTCGTTATCCCCACTTGGGCCACACGTGGGCTGTTCTCTGTCTGGACTGCAAGGAGATTTCATTAGCACCTCAGGAGGTGGGCAGTGTTGCTTAGCAGAAAGGTGGTTTCCAAGGGCACCTCAGCGAGGCTACCAGCCCAGGGAAGATGGGAAGCAAAGATCTGTTGTTACAAATTGCTGGGCAGTACTTACTGAGTGCTGTGGTGCAGTTCTCCATTTCACCAGGCCCACATAACGGGATCACTGTTGTGCCCAGGACTGCCTGCAATAGGTAACCTGTGAGAGAATAAAAACAATAGTCAAAATTAGATGAAGATCAAGTTAAATATTTAAGCTGCTGTGCTCATTAATACAAGAAGGACAGAAAGTTTTTATCCTACTAGGAAAAACCCAGTGCTGTAAGCTGAAAAGACACAGGTCTGAGTGATCTGCTGCCTATGTCATATAAGACAGCCCAAAGACACATCTCTGAAATACAAACTTTTAATGCAGAACAGAGGTCAGACAGAAAACTGGTGTCTGTGACCACCTCTCACCCACACGCTGAGTGAACCTGGGCAGGAACAGGCTTGGAGAGATTACGCAGGAGGGCAGGAATTGGGCCATTTGATGATTATGTTAGGTTTCTGACTGGCCTGGTGTGGCACCTGTGCAAGGGACACAGCCAGAGTTCCACAATTAGGCATGACAATCCAGCATTCATCACAGCAGTTCTTTCACTGATAAAAATCAAGATATCCTTGAGTCACAACAGTCCACAGGAAGAGAATTTCTGAGGAATCTGCAAGTCAGTGCAGCTGGTGACTCAGCACACCCCACCACTGGATTCAGAGACCACAAACTGCTTGGAGCAGGCTTAACACAAAAGCTGCTCTTTCCCATGAAAGAGCTCCCTCAGCCTTGTCCTTGCTGTAGGCAGCTGAAAGGCTGGACAGTTCCCGCACTAATACCCACCCTTTTTGGGCCCTGGGCCACTGTTCCTTATCTCAGCAGAACCCCAGAAGAAACAGGCAAAACTTTCAGGAATTCCACTAGTTAAATGGACATTTCCAAACAGGATTTGAAGGCCAGCACAAGAACTCACAAGCATCATGGCCTGCCCATGAGGAACAGTGAATGTCTGCCCCAGCTGGCCATGAAATCCACTTGGCTAACATTCCTGCTGTGGTCACAAACTAACCTGCTCATGAACTGCTTAGTCATCAGCCCCATTCCACGGAAGTCTGTAATTTGTGTCTTTGGGCTGTTTGCCTCTATTAACTTGTCAGGTCATGCATGTCTAATGGAGGGAGTGTGCCTCCATAATTTCTTGATCACTCTAATTCAACTCCAGTTATTAGAAAGTTTCATTACATCTCAGGGTTAAATCTAGTAGTGGTGATTTATGGATTTCCGGCAGCCCATCTATTTCTGGGTGATTAGTAGGCTTCCTTTACCCTTCATTCCAGCTACATACGAGTATAGCAGGAATATCTAAGAGGGACCGGGTTTTTTCCTGTATGTGAGTTTTTAAACCCACCATTCCTTGCAAAGCTAAGAAGGCAGACTTCCACCAAGTTTTATATGGGGCTCTCCCCTGCAGGGCCAGAGCATGGTACCAGATCCATGATGCTGGCACCTGCACAAGCCGGAGACTCCTGTGCCTGCCGGCGTGACTCAGCAGGACCTGCCTTTCACTCCAGTGGGGCAGGACATGCAAGTTTACTTTCAGGGTGGGATTTTTTTCTAAAGCAGCACTGTGCTCAGTGCAGATTTCCTCAGAGGAAGCAGTTCAACACTTCTGTAAGGCCAGTTTGAGTTGCCATGACAGAAAGTTCAAGTGCCTGAAAGAAGAGGCCATCGGCTGACAGATGCTGGCAGCTCAGTTACTGCCAGAATGGCAGACTGAGCTCCAGCAGGGATCTGGGGTCCCCAAAGATGCTGGGAAAAGATTTACTGAGTCAGTCATTCCCAGGAACTAGAGGGACATTTCAGGAGTGCTTGACGGAGTAAGTTGCTCCCTCGGCAGGGAGGAGCTGTGGCACACGACAGCTCTGTTCTGTGACCAAGATACACCATGTCACAGAAACAGGTAACAACAGTAATGAGTAGCGGTCAGGGCAAAACATGCCAGAGGTATCCAAGACACCTGCTTGTTATGCAGATGGATTAAGCCAGCTGAGGATCTCCTCTAGCCTCCACATTTCTGTGTCAGTTTGCATACTCCCTTGACCCGAGCATCACCTGAGCAGCTGATTTTTAATCTAAAGTTCCCAGTTTGAGTGCTACCAGAATCCAGCTTTTGCATTTGAGAAGCTCCAGCCCAGGTCCATGGAACAGACAAGTCAGCTCTCCCCTTGGCCCCAGAAGGAAGCCTCACTTTCTAGCTAGAGGAAAGGCCACAAATCAGACACCTGTGAAGGACAAATTAAAAATAACCTCTTCCTCCAACACCGGCCAAAGGTTTGCCCGATCCCAGCCATGCACGGTGAATGACATCCTCCTCCACCTGAAAGCTGGCACACAGGGCTGGAGAGGCTGGAGAGCAGGTGTGGATACTTGCTGACACCCAGCAGTATTTGCTGCTTTTGGGCAAAGTTCTTCCTGCTTTGCACTGCTCTATTTTGCCCTTTCCCCCATGCACATATTTTTCCTCTGACATCACTGGGAGGATAAGGGATCTGCACACAGTGATGGCAAAGGAGAGCCTTTCCCGGGATATTTATCAAGTGATGTATACCAAACACAGCCCCTGGGAGAGGTTATATTTTTATTCCTTTGCTGTTCAGTAAGCAAATACAGGGCACGAGATAACAGTAATGAGGTGGTGGATTTTCACGTGTGCCTTGCAGGAATGTGAGTGCTATATGGATTGCTACATCACTGGCATCCGACAGCCCAGGTATTCCCACAAGGCTGATACCGACAGCACTTACTGGAACAGGAACAATGCTGCTGCCTGCTTGTCCTTCCCCAAGGGATGAAAGGAAAATGAGGGACAGAGACCAGCTGCCTTTGCTTCCTGTAGCCTCCATGAGAGATGCCCTGCAAGGGCTAATTGTGAGTTTATCCACTGAAAGCCAGCTGTAGTTTCCAGTGGCAGGATGACTAAGAATGAAGGATGCACATGGGAGATACACTAACTACTCTGCAAGATTTATACCCATTTTAGAGGGGAGCTGTCAAGTTTCAGAGGTCAATCACTTGAGTTGACTCTGTCTGTCCCCAGGGTCACCAGAACTGTACTAGTTCACCTGAAGAAGAGCCCATGACGCTACTTCACATTTGGCATCTCTGTGGTGTCTGCTGCAGTGTTAGCACCTACGCTCTTCAATGGGTTGCACTTCCAAAGCAATTCCAAGTGCAGAGGTGTCCAGGTGACACACACCTGAAGGATCTCAGCCCATTTTAACTGCAGTGTATCCCCATCAACAAATTTTGGACATCCAGAGCATGTCTGACTGTCTAAGGCATTTTTTGCGTAGACTAAGCAGGAAAAACGGATGTTAGCCAGTGTGTCCCACTGCCTTTGTGAGCATCCCTCCTACCACTGCCTAACTGCAGAACTGCAGACTCACAGCCATGGATGCCCAGGCCTGGCCACAGCAGCTCTAAGGCAGCCCTGGAAACACCAGCCTGTCACGGGAAGACTATTGCTCCAAAATTGTTACAGGCCCACACAGTCATCTTCAACTGTGCCAGGACTTGCCCTTAAGCGGAGATAATGCAGATAATTACGCATTATGTGCACCCAGTCATCCCAGTACTGCTTCCACCCCTGTGGAGACCTACACACCAGTCATCTTACTCACATGCTGCCCCTGTGCCTCAGCCACTCTGCTTTCACCTCCTGCATGGGGGCTGAGATCCCTACGTCAAAGAAGCAGAAACCCATTATTGCTTCTAGCCAGGCACATCAGCCCCTAACCATCTTTCCCATCTCCAGACTCAGCAACCTTTATGTTCAGCCCACTTGCTGATGGCCAGGCACACGTGACACAGGAAAACGTAAGGTGGGTCTGGAGACCCGAGGTCTGAGTGAGCATTACAGCGATCACCAAGAGACCAGTGCCAAGGTTCCAGCAGCAGCTCCCAGATAAGGCAGAGCCTGGGCTTGGCTCCATCACCACCACATGAGCACGTGGCTGGCACGGCACTGTGGCTGCTCAGGAGACAGCAACAGCTCTCTGCCACCACTGCCTTTCTGCTGCGCAGTCACCAAGCCCACGAGAGCCAGGATACAAACCTGACATGGCTGTCACTTCAGTTACAGGCTTCAGCCACTCAGCAGGGAGTCTCTTCCAGTCTGGAATAACACCAGCAACAGACAGCCTTCCCAGGAGCACAGTGTTCTGCGTACACTCCTGCCCTGGGAGGGGAAGGCAGTAAAGTGCTCGCACCACTTGTTATGATGCCACCTAGCCATGACTAATCTATCCTTTACTATTAGATATTGTGCCTGCCCCGGAAACAAATACATCCGTACACAGATCCACGAGGACATACCAGCTCCTTCCAATGCCAGTTTTGTGCAAAGCATGGCTGTGTCACAGCCTACAAGATGTTTAGCCTGCTGTCCTAGCAAGTGAGATGCTGTGCAGCAGCTGATCCATCAGTTGTTATGGAAATAGCTGACCAAGATCTAAGACCCAAACTCATGCTGTAGTGGGCTTAGCAGGTGAGGGAAACATCTGTCCCAAAAGAGAAGCCTTGGAACTAAGTCCCTCCACTGACTACGACCTCGGCCCCAACACCATGAATGTGAGAATATGCTTTGTCGTTAGAGCAAGGTGTGAGCGTGCCAGGCCTCAGTCCTACCTCAGACCTTCGCTGCCCACACGGCTCGATTGCCCGACAGGGTCAGCTCTCGGCAGTCACTGCCAGTCACTGCCAGCGCCCTGTGGAGGTGTGTGAGAAGGATCAGCTCTTGCATTGCAGCACACCCAGGCCCCAGGACTCTCAGTGCTCTAAGGATACACGTGTTCACTTTGGATTTTCAGGTAGCTTATGTCATACAATAGAATTACACGCTCCCAGTGAGGAGGTGGAGAAGTGTCAAGCGGAGGGAGGCCACAACTTGTTTTGTTACCATAAGGAAGTCTCTGCTCCTGTGGGGACTCACCCGCTGAGCTCACTCATGGCCTGGGTGAAGGCAACAGGACCAGGCTACAAACAGGACAGGACAAGGTGAAAGAGAACTGACAGCACTAGGAAAAGAGCTGGGGAGAAGAGGAAAGAACATTCTCCTTCACTCAGTCACAGAGCACATCCAGGCATCGCACAAGCAACAAAACATCCCGTAACAACACACCATAGAGTGTGTGATCTGCTCCTCAACTCACACAACCTCCTCCGTACACCTGTGACTTCACCTCGGAGACAAACACATCAGCTTCACCTAAAGGCAACCTGAACTTAAAGCTTTGACACAGATTTCCCAGTAGCTCGAGAACACCCGTCCCAGAACGCAGCGCCTGATGCCCTATGCCCTCCCAAGCCCTACCCGCGGGAAGCGGGTCCTCTTCGCTTACCGAGGAAGAGCAGCAGGCTGCGGGCCCGCAGGCAGCCGGCGTCCATCGCCCTCGGTCCCTGGGGAGCAGAGGAGGTAGCAAGAAAGCAGGAGGCGGAGGCAGGAACGGTGTGGAGCCGGCAGCCGGCCGCATCTTTATGTGCCGGCGGAGAGGCGGAGCCCCGCGGCGGCGACACCCGGCCCGCCCGGCGAGGGGCAGCGGCCCGACCCAGCCTCCTGCCGCTTCCTGCCCCGCCGCCCCCGGCGGGACGGGACGGGACGGGACTGGCCGCCCCCGGTCCTGTGCCCGCGGGCGATGCCCCGACGGCGGGCAGGGGGAGCCCCCGCGGCCCGGCTGCCCCCGCGCTTCGGGGAGGGCAGCCCTGGCCCTTCCGGCCGCCGGCTGCTCCCCGGGGACATTCGATATCCCGCCCTCTAGCAAGCATGTCTGCAACTAGTCCCTGGGGCTGTAAAACCACCTGTCCCCTCTGAGCAATTTGGCCAAGGCACTGACGCCCGGGACTTCCCGGGGCTCTGGATGCCCTCAGCTGATGGCACAGCCTTGGCACCGCTGCCTTCACTTGCCCTCAGTGCATCCATGCAAAGTGTAATGGCACGAGGCTCGGGAGCCAACTGTTTCCCAGGTGGGCTCTGCTGGTGCTCAAAGAACCACTGGGCCATTGCACTGCCATGAACACCACTTGTGCCTAAACCAAGCCTTGGAAAACGCCTCAGGGTGGGCAGTGGGAAACTTGCTGCCATCCCTAATCTCCCATCTCGTGGCATTTCTGAAGTGACTCTCAGCACATCCGTGGGGCTGCCAGGGAGCCCCAGGGCTGGGGGCAGAAACGGTCTATTAAGTCACAGCACAGGCTCCAGGAATGCCAGCGCCTCACCTGGCACCTGGGCTGCCTGCAATGGGCACAAGCTCGGGGGCTGCTTATGCCACATTTCCCTTCCAGCCTTTGGCCTTGTCACAGCCCAGTAGCATGGGCAGTTCCTGAAGCAACACATCTTCCAGTTCCCTAAACAGCAGCCAACCAGCTACAGCTACTTTTAAGAAAAATGCAAATATCTCACTGAAGCCCACGCACTCACGTCGCTACATTAGTCAAGGCCTCGTTTGGTGCTTACACCCACCGTCGATGGCTGAGGGGTCCCCCACCATCAGATCCCTTCTGCACGTATTTGCCTGAAATACAAAGTGTATTTTGGCTTAATAAACTGCTCAGCAATGCTGGTTACTTCTTTTTCCTTTTAAAGGAAAAATCCTCTTCCCCTGCCTTACTGGTTTCCATCATCAGTAAAGGCACACGATACCCAGTGAAAGCCTATCTCAGAGTGAAAGGAGTCGGAGTCCTGGCACTGAGGTGCACTGGAACAACTGATGACTCAGGCACCTATAGTTTCTCCATTTTATAATGGAGCTACTGATACAAGGGAGTTAACTGCATAAGATACTGCAGAATATGATATACCACAACTCCATGTTTAGACAGCAGTTCTAAGTAATAAAAGCATTAAATCAGGGGGCTGGAATAGACGTGGTACTTACAAATCATACTCCTCCTTATTTTGGGAGCATTTTCTTAGGTCTACAGAGGCACGCAGATGCTGCAATGAAAAAAGGCAGCGTGTTACAACAGAACTGTGTGTCAGCACAACTTATTAATGACCTAAATAGTAGGAGAGTTGGCAGGATAAACGTAATAAAGCTCAGTGTGAAAGTAGCGTTTAGATTTCCCTCCACAGTAAGTGCGACGTGATATAGCTGGAATCTTTTTCTCATTCCCCTTTTCTCCCCCCCTAGCGCTGGGGTCATGTCATGCAGATGGTACCTTTTTTCATGCCACTTGGTTTCGTTGCTTCTTTAATTTGGGCTGATGCCCCTTATTAAGGATTTTATTGTCTGCTCTCTCAGGGTTCATGAGTAAAGGAAGGAATTGCAGTGATTAGCAAAGTGTTTCTGTGTGTAGGCTTACAGATGCCTTAAAAAGCAGCATCACCGTAGAACTTCCACTTTATAATTAATTTTACCCTTAAATTCCTGCATGATTTATCCTCTGAAAGGCAACATTTAATTATAGTCTTGTACCGGTACCCAGATACCAAGTAACGCTGACACAATTGGAGCAATTCATTGGAATTTCCTCTTTCAGATTTGAACATATGGAAAACAAGTATGCACATATCTTTGTTTCATCTTTCTGTAACGAGCTTCATTTCACGGTGCGTGATTTCGCATCCGGCATCCCCGCGTGCGGCTTTCCCCATCCCCTCCTCCACGTGGGGTGTGATTCTTGGGATAAGGTTGGCACACACCTCCAGAGCCAGTTTCCAAGAGGCTGCTCACACTCTGTGGTGCCTTCCTGCATCAACAGGGTCATTGTGAGGCAGCTTCCTTGCATCCCACAGTCTGGGTACGGAGCGACGTACATCACCGAGAGGCAGCACTGGTTGGGCAACAGAGCATCAGCTGCTGGCCTTGATTTCAGCTGCGGTGAACCGGCACGCCCAGGGCAAGGCACTGATGGATTTGAGCCCCTTGGCACCAGAGCACTGAGCAGCCCCCTGAATGCTTTGACATTTCAGGATTTTCTTCTTTACCAAGTGTAACAAGAATATGAGGAAATACCTTAAGAACCGGTGTGAAAGACTGACTTGCTTTTATGACCTTGCAATGGCCGAATAATCACCTTTAAAGAAAACCTCTATTCACAAAGCACAAAGGCTCAGCTCAAGTCCACAGTGTACTTTAGCCCCTCTCAGCACTCCTCTCTCCTTTTGGGACGGAGAAGCAGATTCACAGCAGTGATTGTTGCAAAGGTACAGACTGAGCTTTCTCTGTTAGTTTATCTATCACTGATGACACACAGCACTTTCTACGAACAACACACTCTTTTCACCTTATAGAGGAAAAAAACAGGTTAAATGTAGATTTTTCTGTGGCCTCTATTTTCCTCGTGGTGACTTGCTGTAGAAGAATACATGTGTTCACAGCAGTGAACTGCCACTTTATCTACGTGTTTTTACATAACTAAAACCATACATGACAAGTGACTACACCACTTATTTCACCTACTTACTGTAGGACTTGCACCCAGTTTCATGAATTGCTGCTGTGAGGATGATCTGCATTGGTTTTGTCTGTTGAGAACAAGACCTATTTGCAAAATCAACATTTTTTTTAGAAAGCATTTTTGAAGCTGAAAGAAAATCATTCCTAGTCCAGCACTGATGCACTCGACACTGTTACACACAGGCACTAAGTAACCAAAAGCAGTATTTTCATCAATTCATGGGAAAATCAGCCAACATTTTTCAAACAGTAAGACAGATTTTTACACACAGCAAGCTTTCACTGCACAGCATGAGAGATGTTCAAGAAATACTCTCAGAAGGTCAGATGTTAATTGGAGTTCAGCTCACTCTTGACAGCATTTTCATTTGAACTACACAAGATGAATATTAAGTCCCTGGAGGGATTTAAAAGATGTGTAGGTGTGGCATCAGTGTCACAGTTCTGTGGTGGGCTTGGAAGTGCTGGAGGAATGGTTGGCCTCGTTCATCCTAGAGGGCCTTTCCTACTAAGTGATTCTATGATTCTATGAACTTCTTAAATGGTCAAAAGCTTGGGGCTCGTGGGAACACAAATGCCCTAAGTAGGGAATGTACTTAACAGGGATACGTAGATGTGACTGTCTGCAGGAAATGGAGCAAAGGAAAACCTTGAGCCAAATTACTCCATTTAAAGGTCAGTTTCAAATTTGCCACGAATCTGAGGGATAAATTAGGTCAAACGTTCTTAAACAACCAGTCTCTCCTATAAACTATGAGAGTTCAAAACACTGCACCCAAGGCTGAAAGTGGCCAATGCCTCTTCCTGTAAATGCAGCACGAGGTCAAAGCTACTGGACAACACAGATGTTTTGCTATGAAAAAAAAAAGCAATTCCCCAAATTCACTGATTTCTTAGCCAACTTCTTGGGTCAGTATTACTAGCAACTTAAAAAAGACAGAGAAAAAGCGCAAACAGCTAATTGTCCTCCATCTCAGAAGATGGTGATGTAAAGTGGGCAAGTATGCCACTTCACGCTGGATTCCTCCCTAGAGGACAGTTTTTAAAGCTTCATTCTTCTGGCTTGTATGACTTTACCATTACTCTCCCCTGGGCAATTCCTGAGTGGCTCAACACATCTCACGGGCAGCAAGAGCTTCAGAATGCTCAGCTGGTGTTTTCCCTTTCCTAATTACAGCCTGGTGCTCCATGCTAAGTGATTTCTTAGCCTCCGAGGGGTTGTAGCCTTTTTCATTTGTGGAGTCTTTCCATGGCTTCTGCCTTTACTTGCTGCTAAACCAACCTGTGCAGGCATTTTATTTGTACCCTTGTAAAGGGTGCTAGCAAGCCCAATTCCCCCCATATCACTACCCATACATCCAGAAATTGTTCCTCTTTGCTCCAAATTAATTGTTTAGAATATGCAAGAACCAAGGTGGAAGAAATGGGGTTTCTCCCACAGCATGTAGCAGGTTGAAAGCAAGCTAGGAGAAGAACACAAGCTCCTCACCCATCAGTCCTGTGTGCTGTTCTGTCCATCGACACCTCTTTTGAGTTCATAGTCATCTCTTCCATAGCATTTCTCATTCTCCAGAAAGACAAGGATTAACCACAGAGAGACAGAACACATGCAAACATGAAGATTGCCCTCTCTGGTGGCTCACCACATGCACACATGGGTGCAGCATTCAGACCCCTGATAGTGGCCAACAGAACTAAAACTGTTATGTGACAGTGTGTTCCTGGTGGATGACCACACAGCCCACCCGCTCAATAGCTCTGCCCAGAGAGTGACATCCACCTCAGGACAGTGAAATGACAGCAAACCCCCCACTGTGGGGACTGGTGTGACTCACCATCTGCTGGGGAGCTTTCTCCATAGCAGTCCATCCTGGCTGTGGGCTCTCCAGCACTACCTTCCATCCCTCCCCTGTACCTCTGATTGGGACAGCTGGCGCTAGCATGGGGAGGGCAAGAGGAAGGCACTGTCAGTGGGAAGCACAGACCTGCTAAGCACAGGGCCAGCCTCTAAGGCCTACACTAAAGCCTAAGCAATATGTGCTGCACTCAAGCCACCAGCAGAGCCCCTGCTCTTTCCCTGCTCCATCCGGGAACCTCGGTCATTGCAGGCCTCTGCTATGTTGGCTCCAATCCCCTTGGCAAGCATGTTTTGGGCCTTGATATATATTTTGCCAATCTATTTCAAGCACGTACGAGCAGAGGAAGAGCTGCCTGCTGGGCACTTCCCAGCCTGTGCTTGGCCTGCTGAATGAGAAGCAGCCCTGAGCTGTGACTCGCCCTGTGCTCCAGGCCCTGCTCCACCACCAGCACTTCAGCAACCCGCAGCCTCCTCGTTTTGGCTACAGCAGTGTCACCCGCATGCCAGCCATGCGCACAGGGAGCTGGGGCACCCTGGACAGGAGCAGTGTGTCATTAGGGATGGTGGAGTAAACAGCAATTCACCTGAAACCAGCTTTGCCAGCACATGCTCCAGAAACCAAATCTACGAAAGCGCCACGGTCCCCGCTGTATTTGTTTGGCCTGGTAACCAGAGCTAGGCATGGGAGCAGATGCGCTTAGTGGAATTCCCCCATCCACCACCATCATGGGACACTCCCATTACTGTCCTGATAATTACTGTTCATCATTACCATTACTGAAGTGACCAAAAAAAAAGTGCTGTGAGGATCAGGCCTTTATTGTGCTGGCTGTTGTCATGCAGAGGTGATGAGACAGCCTGCCCCAGGGAGCCTATAAACATGGGTGCCCAATTCATCACTGCACTCAGATTCCAAACTAGGACACTGTGGTCCCCTATGAAGCTGTACTACAACTCCAGCAAAAATAATCCCCAGTGCCTCCTCTGGCTTGCATCAGCTGGGAGCCAGGTTGGATCTCATGTTCTCTGAGTGCTGAGATGCAGTCAGAAGGGAAAGAAGCTGACCAGGAATACTTTGGGGTTGCAACACCCAACATTTCCATTCGGTGTTTTCCCTGACTGGGAATAACCTGCTATAAAACGCCATATTCTTTGATCTCCAGTGAATTCAGTACTACCAACTCTTGAGAGCCAACCATGAGTCACATGGTATGTGGAAACCTCTGCAGTTTGGTTTGGTAATGACCAAGACTATGTGAAATCATCTTCTAGTCACCTTCTCCTCCCACCAGTGGTCTGAACATCACCTCAGGTATCCAAGTCTCCCTAGACACCGTTCCTAGGTTACACATAAAGAAATGCATTAGCCAACTTAGTCACAGACTGGGTACCAACCGGGAGCCACTGGGAAGGACTGTAGGCCACTGTGAGGCTGAAAAGGGCAGGGAGAGCTCCTGCACAGGTGGAAACCATGTGCCTCCAACAAGCGTGTTTTCTTCCATATATGCAGGTCAGGCTGCTGTCAGCCACCAGGAAAGGAGACAGACTCCAGTCCTCTGGTCAGAGCTGGTTGTTCCCCAACCCCATCTCAGGAGTGCAGCCTGGATTCCTCATGCACTGAAAAGCAAAATAAAAGATGTTCAGCCCCTGCACATTTCTCTGCTATCTCAGCAAGGGGCTGTGGGTTTGTCCAAGGGGCAAGAGGAGGTGAAGGCCTAGGCCTGACCTCTAGGGAACTTGTCCACCTACAGAGGGGCGGGTACAGAGTGTGCTGGTTGCCTGCAGTGTGCATGGGAGATGATGGACTTCTGCAAAGGGATATTCTGGGGGAGAGATGGCAGCAGCCAGTCGGCTGACTGTGACATTTCCATGGATAACTCCTCTGTGTGGTATCTCCACATCCACCCCCTCATCCTTGTTTCTGCCGCTTGATATTGTTTAAGAGAGGCAGGAGACTTCCTTATGACACACAGAGCGCATGCGTGCAAATCAAGTGGGACAGGACAAAGGCCAGGGCTGGGTTTAATTAGATCAGCATCACTATTAAATTAAGAACAACACTAAGCTATGGCTGGCAGTTCTAGATCAATCCTCCTGCTGCAGGGTCTTTGTCCTTCATACAGGAAATAAAGGGCTATGGGTAAGGGTCAGTCAGCCAAAGGTTAAAACACAGGTTTGGTCTCCTAACCTAGTTAAATTCCTGAAAAGCAACAATTTCTACATAGGACTTTGAACAGATATCCCTGAGAACTCCTTTCTTGTGAGGCTGCACATCAGATGCTCAGGATGAGACACTTTCGCCCCGACTTGCAGGGTGCTAATAGCCGAGGTCACCCCTCCAAGCACCACACACTGACGTTCCAGCTCCACATCCAGACAAACCTACGCTGCCCAAACCCAGCACACGAGCAGCCTGACATCAGAAGCCCACTAAGCCAGTGCAGGAGATGGCCTGTCTCAGGTGAACATGCCAGACCTGAGAGCCTGTGTAGAGCATAGCCCTGCTCTTGTGTCTCCATTCAGCCTCCTCAACCCTTCCCCCTATTCCTTTCCTGTAACATTCTCCTTTGTGAACCAGGAGAGAGATTTCCAGGAAGAGCTACTGCACACAAAGCTAATTACCCATCTTCCCAAAGCAGCCACTTTAAAGGACACACAGGTTAACTAAACTGAGAGAGGGGTCTCTGTGCAAGCTTTTCCCTCCTGTCTCACAGAGCCCCTTACGTTACACGCTGCACACTGGCACACATTAATGACAGCAGGGCAGCTCTGACTGCCATGCCACCCGTCATCGGAGCTGCCCACTGCACTGCACAGGCTGCAACTGTCTGTTACGCAGACTAGAATAACATGGGAGCCTTTGGGCAATGGCCTTCGATTGTTTACACTGCTCCCATAAACAGGATATCAACAATCTGGAAATATCCTGTCGCAAATCCCTCAGCTGCACTGGACCAGTTTGATACATGCCCACCTGCTGCAAGTCCCTCTCCACTACAGCTTCACTGGGAATGCTGCACAAGTCTTACTGACCACACAATTGCCTCTAGTGGTACAAACCAAGGGTTCTACTTCATGGCTTCTACAAAGTGTTGAAGCAGTTGGTGCATCTGGAGAGCATTTGCGGGGGAAGTGTAAATCAAGGAAATGATACACTATTGTTGGCATCATTTCCCAAGGGCTTATACTGTGCAGATCTCACTCAGGTAAAGAGGGCAAGGGTGTTACACTGCTATGAGTGCTGGTTGCTACATCTCACCTGGAGGTAGGGGTTTTTTCCTCCTTCATATAAACAATCCATTCCAGCTGAATGAAGACAGTGACACACATAGAAAAATCTGAATTTTCTTGTGAATTTCTTCTTCAGTGTTGCATAATAGGGTGTTTTCATGGTCAATAATCAGATACCTATCCATAATCCAGCAAATTTTCTGCAGTAAATCCGAAGAAACCTTTCAAAAACAAGTCATCACACTAACCTCTCACTTTTTGGCAGTCCATCTCAGGACACAGCCTCTCAGCACAGCCAGAGAGAAGCTCAAAGTTCCTGCTGAGCTAAATACTGTATAAAAAGCAAGGCACACCTACCCTGATTGGCTCACATTTGACTGCCTAGGTAGCCAGCTCTGGGGGATGGAGGAGCTGCCGGCATGCAGAGGGAAGCTCCAGCTTGGAAGCCAACAGGAGAACAATAAGAACCCTTGGTGCAGAAGTAGAAGCAAAAGTTGTGTTGCTGCTAATTCACATGTGAATAACCCACTACCGGGAACACTGATGCCAAGTAGTCTGACAGGATGTCCTTAGCTCCAAAACAAGTGCCTTGAAGAACTGTAACTCCAGGCTACAACTGCTGCATCAGCTCAGATGTCAGCAAAGCATTCAGGTATTTCCCCTGGACTTTGGTGAAAAGGACAAGACTCATATGCCATGTCACAAACAAGCGAAAACTAGACCAAGTCTCATTTCAGTCTGATTCCCAGCATAACCTCAGAGGGTCTGCTGTCCCCAAAACTTTCATAGACAGGACCCCATTTTCTTCTTCTCTTCTCCAGTGGGGGGCACAGACTGCTCTGGTGTCATCCCTACTGCAACCATGCCTGTGTTCCACCCCTCTAACCCATCGTTAGCACTGAACACTGACAGTCACATGAGACAGGTGTTCACTGTGACGGAAATCATCAGGACCTTGTTGTTTAATTTAAAACCAGGGGGAAAAGGCAGTGGTGTGAAGTCCTGACACTACTTGTTCTAAAGCAAATCCCTGCATATTGCACTATGAACTCAGCTGGGCCCCAGATTGCTTTAGAGATAAAGCAGGAGGAAGCTGTAACTTACACCCACTACAACTGTATCTACAGCCAAGGAACGAGATAACTAAGTGCCCTTGGGGAGATATGAGAGGCATTTAAAGCATAAAAATTGCTTACCTTTCCCTTACCAGGTAGGCAGATAAACACAAATGTCTCAGTTCAAAAGTGCCTGAAAGTCTGATGCAAGCCCTCAAAAGCAAAGCAAATTAAGGCTTAGAGTCAACCATGGTGCAAGGATGTGCATCCCTCCCCAGTGACAGAACACTCCCCTTCATCTCCAAAATAAGCGGTTCCAGAGAAGTGCGTGAGCTGGCAGAGATCACGGGCCCAGTGAGCGTGGGAGAGCAGAAGGCTGCTGCTCCTGTGCCGGACACGGAGCCTGCGTGTTTCACACAGGCATTCCCAGCTTCCCAGGTGCTGTGCCGTGTTCAGACTTTCAGTCACGTGGCTGCTGGGACAGACCCAGCTTACCGCATGCTAAGGGAGGGTGGGAGCAATTTGCTTTACTGCTCCTGCCAAAAGCCTCTATTACTACATGTTATTAAAGCTCCGGGAGAGGCAAAACATACTTAAAACCACTCTATTAGAATTAGTAACACCCGAAACTCCCCCCAGTTGTTTATGGATGGCAGGGCTGAAGGAGGCAAGCAGCAAAAGCAGAGGCAGAGAAGCCTCCACTTTCTCTGCAGTGTGACAGGCCAGGGGAGTCTGCGGATAATTTCAGCTGGATAACTTCAGCTGGCTGCTGTCACGGTGCCTGCTCCCCCCACAGTGCTCACTGGGAGTGCCTTTGGTTTTCCATAGACAGATGCAAGGTATTACTTAGGGAACTTAAGGACTAAGTATTGGTTTACCATCCCCCAGCCCCACTGGACTACCTTCAAAATCTGTAACACTTTCATCCCCATGGCATCCCTGTAGTTATTTGGATACTTGTCTGGTGGCAGCATGAAGGCACACACAGGCTCTGCAACCTACCAAACACATGTGCAGGCACTCATGCCTGTGTCCCTGTGCTCCACTCCTGTCTGGTACCCAAAAAAGATAGGAGCCATGTTTGAGCTGAAGCCTCTGAACTAACAGGCCTCATGAAGCAGATCAAGCTGCTTTCGTGCCATTTCGCTCCTCGTGATACATGGAACGTTTGCTTGGACTTTGGCAGTGACTTGCATTAAATTATATGGAATTGTATTTTGTGTTGTTTCTAATAGTTATCATTCTTGTATTCTGCATAGGACCATAAACTGGGGGGAATTTATATGTGGAAAGGTGTGGACTAAAGATTTGGTGCAGAGTATGAGGATTGTGCAGGCCTTGATCTGCACCTTTCACATACAGATCTGCCCCTGTGCCAGGGCAGAGCCTCCAGCTCCAAACCTTCCATGGGGCTCAGGAGGGACATGGCTGTGGGCACAGGGGAGCCAATTCTCCCTCACATTGCTGGGTTTGGGTTTCCCTGAGTTCTTTGAAGGATACTGAAATGCTTTCTGCTGGACTTTCTGTACATATACTGCACGAACTCGAGACCCAGGTCAACAAAGATTACTTTTATGAGAAATAAAGACAAACTTGCTGTTCAACATTACCAAACCACCTGATATCTAAGGGAGAGCCTCAGCTCTGCATCAGCACAAGGTATGGCATGCACATAAAAGTCAGAGATGTTCTCTCATGCACACAGAGGGCACCTCTGCCAATATCTGACCACGTATTTCCACGGCACCTGGACACAGAAAATATCACTTGGCAGAACAGGAATTCTGCACGGGCCAGCACACAGCTGAAGTGCTGATGGAAGGATGTGCAAGTAAAGGGGCAATGCACAGTCTTAAATGTATTCCAATGTTTGGAAGACAAAGGAAAATTGGCTCCCACTTGTGTCATGTTTTCTTTCAATAGATATAGGCAGAACTATCTGTATTGATGGACAGAAGCAGTCTCACTGCAATTCACTGAAATTATGGACAATGCACAGCCCCCAGCAGCCCTGTGGCAGGCATGAACAACTGATGGATTGCTGAGGGAAAATCCTGTGAAAATACTGAATCTAATCCCCCCCAGTGCCAACAGTTACTTCACAAGCTACTGCTCAAAATCAACGTTAATTCTGCTACAATTTTACCTGCATGAACAGGAGGAGCAGGGGCTCCAACCCAACAGACATGGCCAGATTCTGCTGTTTTCCAGGAATCCCAAGCCCCTTGTGATCTGTTCCAAAGGCTGATGAAGCTGATAGAAAAGTGCCCAGACTTTCAACAGGCTCTACTCAAACTGTGCACATATATATGTATATATACACACATATACTGAGCCAAGTGCCCTTGAGTTTCCTCCTACACTTAGGGTTTTTTAACCTTCAAGTAGCAATCAAAGCACATTTAACATCTCTGAGTTGCTGTTGTCGAGTGTCATGTTGGTTTGTGTCTCTCACCTTGCTCTTCTTACGTGTCATGGTACTTTTTATTAAAGAAACCACCACAAACAAAAGGGAATTTTAAGAATCCCACAGCATTTAAAAGCCATGAATGCCTAAATACCCAAGGATTCAAGGTGGTGCAAGTAGGCCAAGTCTGCACCCACTGAATGTTTTACTACAGCCTGCAGCAGGGCTTAGAGTTTGGCCAGAGCTAACTGGGAATATCACAGATCCCTGTTTTATGAATAATTGTCTGGGAAAGCCTTCAGTGGAGGTATTGCACCATTACATGTCACACATTGTTAATAGTTTAAAAAGCAATCAAATTAACCCTTATTTGGATTCAAACACCCCTTTAAAGTCCTTCCAGGCTGCAGTTTGCACATGGCACCTGAATTACACGAGGGTACCTGCAAGTTTACAGTGGCACTGCACACAGGGGAATCCTGCCTTTGCCTAAATAGGGACCGAGGAGGTCACACCAGTGCTGTACCTCAGGTGACAGAGAGGAAAGCAAGGAGAGCAGGCTCCATCTTCCCTCCCACAAGACCTTTTCCAGTTTCTCCAGAGTGGGAGCTGCTCAGCCCTCGGCAGAGCTCAGCATCAGGGCCAAAATGCCCCTTTGCAGTGTCCACACAGAGCCCACCGAGGGGTTTCCTTCTCCATCCAGGCACTTGCTCCCAGAAGGAAGAGGAGACACCTGCCCCTGCTGGACCCGCAGGGTCAGGGAGGAATGTGAAGAGACACTCAGCTGGGTCAGACACCCCAAACTCCTCAGTGCTGCAGCGAGAGCACAGCTGTTTCTGTGCAGGCCTCGGAACGTGTGTGTGTCGGTGTAAGGTCGTGCCCTTGGCCTGCGTCACTGCCCATTCTTTTTGGTGACAATCAGGAAGAAACTCCTAGTGTTTCTTGGCTCCTGCACACATTTTTCATGCACAGGGGAGCACCTAGCCCATAGAGAACATTTTTTTCCTGCTGTAATCTTGATGGAAAATGCAGTTAGTGATGGAGGAAGGAATTCTGGAGATGGATGAGAAGTGCCTGAGGGAGAACTTTCAAATGTACCTTGCATGTGAGACATTGTGAACATGCCACCAAAGTCAAGAGAAGTATTAACAAGGCAAGGCGAAAGGGCAAGAGAATTTCCTGTCTCTCAGCTCCTCGGGGGTCCTGCCTGCGTTTCAGTGTGCTGGTTCATTCTGGCAAACCCAGGCAGCCCGAAAGGGCACCACGGGAGCCACCCATCCTGAGACATAAGGCAGATTAAGCTGCCAATGTCCACCAACTGTTGTGCCAGAGCTACAAAGATTTGTACCCAACAACCCAACACTTGAGATGCCGAGTCTCCAAAACCCACAGACAGACAAGGCCACTTGGGGGCCCTCCTTGAGTTTCCCTTCCTCAACAGCATCCCTCCAAGAAACACACATGAACATGGGATGTCACAGTCTTGAAAAGGGAAAAGACACAAAACTCTCAGCCAAATTGTGCATGTTCTGGGATGGCCTGTAACCCGTGGTTCCCTCCTGTCACTGACTCACCCTGCCCTGCTACCCCCACCCAGAGGTGGCTGCTGGGCTGTGGGGCCTGCAGAGCAGGGATGCACCCAAGGGAAGCTCCTGGTCCTCCCTGTGACGCAAAGCCGCCCCAGCTCCCCGAAAGTCCCAGCTGTTGCCCCACAGCCTTTGAATTCGGCGTTGGCATCTCTTAAGACACTTCCTGGAACAGCGCTCACGGCCAAATCCGCTGCCGCGCTCCGTCAAACGGCCGGCAGGAGTCAATAGCACGCCGTTCATCATGGGATTTGCCACAACAATGGCACACAAACAGCCCCAGCCTGACGCACCAAAATGATGTCAAACGAATTAGCTTTGCCTTGGTTAGTCAGATGTTCCTGCAAAGCTCGGCCCTGGCCTCTCGTGTCTCAGCCCTGGCTGTGCTCTTTGGCAGAGGGGGCCGTGGAGAGCCATCTCTGCACCACAGCCTTGGACACACAGGAGAGGGGAAGGGTTCTCACATTCCCTGTGCCCCCAACCAGCAAAACCTGAACAACAATTAAAAAAAGCAAAGAGCGTTACAGATTTCATGGAGTGACAGAGACAAAGCTCCAACACTCCCATCCCTGGATCTCAGTGTGGTCCCTCTGCTTGGGAAGCTGAAGGTAATGGCACATCAATTTGCACTCAGTAACAGCCTCTCATCAGCAGAGTCAGTGCTGCAGTTTGGTCAGTCCTGGCCAGGAAACACAGCTTTAGATTTGAATATCAGGAATCTGAAGTACAGCAAACTGCATTTTTGCTTATTAAAGGACAAAATACTGTTAAAAAGAAATACCACTAGGGAATCTCTACAAGGAAACTTGCTTGCCAATATCACCAGATAAATTCAACACGAGGTTTTCATTAAAAATTAGCTTTTAAATTACTCCATGTCAGGCATGGACAATGTCAAAACCTGGCCTTTGGATACCTTTGACCTTTTTATGAGTTAGAAAACTGAGCCCAGAGCTAAGCTCCATTTTACAGGTGGCTCTAATTCCACAACAGGGCAAAACCCCACCAAACTATCTGGTGGAAAATTCCCCCAAAAGTGCTATGTAAGGCATGCCTCGATTCCCAAATTCAGCTCATCCCAAACTGCTCCAGAGAATAAACATTTAAAACAGTTCTAACCCTAATTTGTCCGTGAAATTGTGTCTCACGGATAATTTTTATGTTTATATTTATAAAAATGAAATAGGAAGTTTAATTTGACTTGAACAACCTCTCATTCAGAGGTGGACTTGCCCACACAGGCCCTGGGCTTACACAGTAAGTCAAACCCTGCTCTCAGCCAAAACCAGCCTGTGCCTCAACTCCTAATCCCAACAGCCACAGGAGAGCGAGCTCTACCCAGCTGTGCAGCCAGGAGTCCCAGTGCTCCCAGCAGCAGCCCAGTGCCCATCTCCCTCTCGTGCACACCCCTGTGGTGCTGGCTGTGCTCACCTCCATCTGCTGCTCACAGAACCTGCTCTCGCTCCCAGTCCATTCAGCGAGAGTAGGAGCAGCCCCACGTCGAGTCACGGTACAAGATTTTATTGCTGTCACGATAATTAATGACTACTCATACTGAGCTTTTAATGAGTACCTGCACTTTTTTGTGTGTTTGTTTGTTAACTGGGTTGTAAAGGAGGAGTCCTGCCTGGTTTCCTGCATTTGCAGTACAATAGGGACCTCTACAGGCGTTTCCCTGCTCAGAGGAAGGCTCAGGACAGGTACGAGCAGCCACAGGTCACTGTGGATGCCACCTTGCTGTCTGTCACCAAACTTGCACCTTACCACGTCTGACCCTCTCAACACTGCTGCTGTGTTACTGATCTACTACAGTTCTTAACAGAACTCACAAAAGAGTAATTGAAAAGGTTGGAAAATTTGATGCCTCTCCTTCAGGTGACTTGAATCCCTCCCTGTCTTAGTTCTCCACAGCACATCATTCCCAAAGCACTGCTTTGCTTCCTGGGGAAGCTCTCAAGACAAATCCATTAAGGACTGAGAACTTCAGGGGTCACAGGAGCTTTCTGAACTTAATGATATCAATTATTTTGCCACATTAGCCTTCTCCTTGGGGAATGCTTTGAAAGCTACAGTGTATTTCATGGACCAGAAATTAAACAAAACAAAAATTAAACATCTAATGAATGTAAAAAATTACAAAGCTCTAAAACTTTGCTGAGAGCCATATGAACTTTTGAGGGGTTGATTTTGTTCTGTTTGATTTTTGGTTTGGGTTTTTTTTTGCATTGAGAGTCACTAGCAAATAACCAGTTTCACAGGTAGTTCTCAGTACACAAGGCAGGACTTACACTGAGACCACATGACAGGCACCCCTGTGCTGGCTGCAGCAGTGCAAACTGGATTTGTACTTTTACTATAAGTGGGATGGACCAGAAACCCTGCTGCGTCACTATCAAAACATACTCTGGGTTACTAAGAAAAAGGCAAAACCTTCTCCAGGGGAAAACTGTCTCCTACCTACCTGCTTGCCAGCAGAGCTCCAAGACCTCCTCCAGGAGCCTCTGGCCCTGTCTGCAGTGCTGGCTGGCTCTTGGCCCAGGTGCTGCTGTGCCAGCGCAGCTCCGAGCGCGATCACGGCACCGCTGTTCACCACAGTGTGCCCTGGCAGGAAGGCCGGTGTGCAAAGCACAGCCCTCTTTTCTCCAGGCTTGCACCTCTCTGTTTGAAGCAGACCTTGCTGGGATCAGTAACTGCAGGCCACCCACACGCCACAGCGGGAAGTGGGTGCCGAACTGAGGGAGGTGTTCAAGTCACAGCCCAGCACACCTGCACGGTGGCTGCAGATGCCAGTGAAGCAGGCTGAGGGCTGGGTGGCTTAAGGGCATGAGATGTGCTGCAGGAAAAGCCAGTATGGTTCCACCAGCCAGGATCACGCACAGGGCAAGCGCTCTGTCCTTTGGAAAGGCTGATCCCAATCTTTGATGTCTCTGGCTGGGCCCTGCTGAGCTGGTGCCCCTTACAGCTGAGGCAGGCCAGCCTAAAAGCCACACAAACACAGAGGCTCCTCTTGAAATGACAGTTTTTGGCACGTGCAGCTAGAATGGGAAGGAGAAGTTTACAACTCTGTTAATTATGCCATTACAGAAGGACTCTGAGTCTGATAAATGAGCCAGGAAAGATGATCCCGATCCTTTGACAGGCCAGTTCTGCAGGAAATTCAGCACCGTAAGCAGCAACACACCATACCAGGCTGGCAGCATCTGTCACTGATCAAGGCAGGGCCCAGCAGGGCTGACTCCACACAGCGATCTGTGGCAGGGCAGGCTTCCTCAGCCAGGGCACTGCACCAAACTGCACAGTGAGTCAGGCAGGCAGGGGTGCCTCAAACGCAGCCTGGGCCTGCTCCGAGCCTGTGCTTCTGCATGAAGGGCACACAGCACCCAGGTGGAGAGGAACCCAATGCTGGAAGCCTTGACACCACTTGGAAAAAGAAAGCTAAAATACAGCAAAGACCTTCGCTTGCTTGCTTGCTTCTTTCCTTCTTCCCATCTTTGTCTTTCCGTTTTATTCTCATTCTACCCTGACACAAAGTCTCATTTTGTATGGCACAGACTCATCTGGTGTTTCACTCTCCAGCTTTTCTTCCATTAACAAAAAATCTCAGCAAACTCGCACTGGCAACCCTTCCAAAGCTGCCTTGGGCCAGAAAGCCAACTAGAAAAACATATTTCACTATATAATCTCCTGTTAAATTGTGGCCTTGAAGTTAACCTTCCTTTATAGTTATGTTTAACTAAACATGAAAAAAAATTAAGTAGTGTGTGCTTCTCTAGGTACAGGATGTCTCACTGACAAGAGTAAATACTTTTGAAGAAGCACTTGCATATCCTGTAAGGCACCTGCTTGGCCACTGATACATTAAGGGTATAAAAAATATCAGTAAGGGGACATACAAACAGCTAAAACCAAACCAAATTCATCTCTCTCCAACAGCTTTCTTTAGGCAAGGCAAAGTCCAGCTACTCAAACTCCTGCCCTTAGAACTTCTTTAACAACTGCACGTAGCCCTGAGGAAGGTGTGTGCCTGTTCCAAGACAGAGCCTCTTCCATGGAGAGTTGGTCCCTGGGGGGTGAATCCAGGACAGGCAATGTGCACACAGGAAGACACAACTCACTGCTGAGAGGGAGATTCACTCGTGACAGCTCCGACGTTTTTCATCCTTTGGACACTTAGCTCTAAAATTTTCTCTGAGATCAATAATAAAGATGTCTGATCTGTGTTTTCCTGATAGCATGCGTGTTTTCAATAGGTATTTCCCTGTGAGAGGGGTGAAGGGTTTTTTGTCTGTGCCTCAGTGTGGATGCACAGACTGTAATTCACATATCATTGCCCTCTCACTACACATGTGTGGCACAGAGGAGGTCAGGGCCACTACTGAAAGCTGGGTTGAAAACTGTGAAGGGCACAAGCTGTCTGGCAGTGGACACTTATAAAAGGTCAGAAGAATGGAAAGGAGCAGACAATGCAGAGATTTGAGGATATAACCTGAGATGAAGACGACAAAAAGGCTGAGTTGGAAAATGCTAATGTTGATGTGCAGAGGAAAGGACTGGTCTCAATCCAGGCACAAGCCGCTTGCTCCCTCTGATATGTGGGATTCCAAACCATGTGTGATGTGCTGTTTTATTTGTTGGTATCAAACAGAGAGCCAAGATGGTTCAGCTACTGACCAGGACCCCCATGTAAGAAGCCCCCTGAACTGCAGACCACTCGAGTGCCACAGGCACCTTCACCCTTTCAAAGCCCGCCTTTCATTCGCATATCAGCATTGTCACCATAGCCTCACAAATACATTTTTTTCAACAAGCAACATGCCTCCTGCTGTGAAAATTAACTCACATAACAAAGAAACTGAGCTTTCAGCAAGTCACCTGAATTTAGGAGCTGATATTAGCCCACAAAATCTCAAAGTGCCAACTGCCTTTCTCTGGTAGATGGCTGAGCACAGCAGATGAGTCTACAACACACAGCAGCTGAAATGAAAACCCCTGAGAGCCATCTCCAGTCTCGGCAGCACTGGCAAACACTCCAGCTGTCACTGAGAAGTCCCAGTTGGTGCCACCATCTTCAGAATCAATTTTCTTCCCTTTTCTTTGGAAAAAAATCTTTGTACCTTTGTAATTCTTTGTAGACAAGATGAAGAGAGCCAAGCATCCAATACGTAATCTGTTTGTCCAGGGTGGAACCAAACCCTTAAGATAATTTTTTTCTTATTTGAGTGGTCACATTGTGCTGATAATGTGAGAATGGAGTAAAGAGAGTCTGTTTCCTGTGTACTGAAGTTTTATGAAAAATTCCAGCTTCTCTAGAAATTGAAGTCTTGTGCAGAAATCAGGGTGCAGCAAGACAACGTTCTGCCTCAAGTTCCATGGATCTGAGGAGCTGCTGGATGATGTTTGGGATGAGAAGGGTTCTTTGTCAGGAGCACACTCCATAATCCATTTTGAGAAAGATGCCTGGTTCCTTTGCTTATGAAAACAATAAGAGCATGCCATGCCCAGAGGTGTCATGATCTAATTTTCCAGGAATTGCTTAGTCGCTATTCCTAAGTTTTGCAAACCAGCCATTTTCCTCAGTCCAAAGCATTTTGGTTTTGTCCTTTATGGCACCAGAAGCCTCTTCTTGGCCCATTACACTGGAGGTAACAGCTGGGTTAGAAGAGGGATGTTTATCCACACACACAACCAGCAGACACCGAAATCAGAACCCATATGTTTTCTGGTCAGTGCCTGATGTCCAGAATACAGCTCCATTGTGAGAGAGGTGGTGCTTTTCCTCCAGAGGAAAAAAAAAGAAGAAAAAACAAACAAAAAACCAAACCAAAACATACAAAAGACCAAAGCAGAACACTGTTCTAGGGCTTGAAATGACTGAAAACAGCTAAAACCAACCAAGTCCTCCCCTTAGCAAACACAAAGCACAGGAGAGTGTCAAGAGGCCTGCCAGTGCCCTCAGCTGTTTGGACCTGAGCGTGAGCCACCTTTACCAAGGAGAGGAGGTCCTTCTTCAACGCTAAACGGAGCCTGTCAGATCTGCAGGAGTTCCCTTCACATGCTCCTCTGCCATTCCCTTGAGTTCATCTCCTCCGCGAGGCTGGGCCACCTGTCAGATGGTGCAGGGGGGCCTTCCCAGCAGACCTTCCCCTCCTTTGCAGGCAAACTGGTGAGTGTCCCAGTGCCAGATCTTCACAGTGCCAGATCTTCACAGTGCCGTCTCGCCCACGCAGACTTTGTAGGGGGATTTCAATTTCCTGCATCTAAAACAGACACCACCGTGTGATTTTTCAGACAAATCTAAAAGCACAGCACACTGAACAGAACCGAAGTCTAATCACCTAACTCATTCAGGCAGCCCGGACAAACACCACATTTCAGACAATCACACTGTTGACCCACTGGCAGAAGGGAAAGCAGAGGCATAGAGTGTTAGTTCCTTTGAGATCACACCACAGATGAGCAGCGGGCAAGAATACACTCCCAGAGCCCTCCAGTTCATACTTTCGCAATCAATTAACTCAATTAATTGATCAATTAATCAGATTAATGCAATCAGAAGGTTCCAGATCTCCCGTACCTCTTTCTTACATAGCAGTAGATGATGGCAAGTATTCCACTGGTCAGTATTCCTACACCAATTCCCACAGCTATGTAGCGCTCGTAAGAATCATGTGCATATGAATTTAGTGTTAAGTGTTCACACCTTTCTCCATTATAACCTGCAAGGCACCTACGAAAAATACACACACCATGCAAAAGTTATTCAGAACTTGTTATGCTTTCTATTTCAGACACGTGTTAGTTTTCATCAGTTTTAAACAAATCAGAAGTCTAAACGAGGACGGGTGAACCTGGGGCTCGGTCAGAACCTCTTCCCTCCACCAAGACTACTAGGTGCCCCAGTTTATCTGGCTTAAAGCTAGCTCAAGTGCTGCAGTCACAGCAGCAACGCAGTCCCAACATCCCCTCGTGTGCAGGGTGTGAACTAAGAGCACTGGGCTCTGATGATCCTTACCTGCTGCAATGTCTCCCAAGGCCAAAGCTGCCCAGTAAGGATCCTACAGAATTTTAAGGACACCATGGTCGTGGTTGGCCTGTAGGTACTTGTGGAATAAGGGAGTTGCAGCTGACATTTTGGAAGATCCTGTCCCCTTCATCTTGCCCACTGTGAAAATCTCCTTATTCCTCTACTACTTACCAGCTGTGATTTGAAATGGCACCACAGCAGTGACCTCCAAAGCCGTGAATACCCCCTCTCCCTTCCTTAGTTAATTTACACTAGCACAGCACTACAGCCTCTTTAGCAGTCCTGAGCCACCATAGCACTCAGTTCTGTGCCACATTTTAAGCTTGCAAGTACTTGACTGGCACTAAAAAGCTGCATTACTACCATGCAGCAGATAAAGAAACAACGGTAGTGCTATTTTTGGAGAAGGATACTAAAAAGCAGCATTCTTTACTTGCATATGGGTTTCCTCAGCTCGCTGTGGAAGGCGCAGAGCCCGTTGATACAATAGCTGTGGTGTTCCTCAAGGCAGGTCTGCATGAGCTTCAAGAGCTTTGGCTGCTCTGTGTAATCCACTGTGAAACAGAATAAAGTCATGTTAAGTTTAGCACAAAGAAATCACCTGACTACACTTTCACAACTGAAGCAGAACAGCCATTGTGTGCAGCAAATACTTAATACATCGATTTTACTGTGTTCTGTCTCGAGAGCAGATTCAATGAGCATGAAACAGAACAAGCTGCTGCGACGTTCCAGCACGGCTTTAAGAAAGCACAAACGGTAAATCAATTATTTGCTCTTGACAAATGTGTACAAAACTGATTATGAGAGATTCATCCACGGTAACACCGGCATTATCCAACCTGCAATCCAAATAGGAAAACCATCCCAGAAATAGCAGGGGTTTAGGACACATGAAGAGCACTGCATTATTCTCTGTATCCTTCCCAGTTTGAATTCAAATTAACAGTTAATTCATTTTTTTCTTTTCCTGCTCACCAGACAAACTACTGCATTTCTAGCACTCTTGCCTGCCAGCTCTGCAGCCATGAGGGAGGATGAATGGTGGGACTGCTCCCTCCTTCCACCACACTCTAATGTTAGCAGATGTCCAATGACACTAGTAAGCTCCCAAGACTGCCTGGATGGTCTTCCTGTGCAAAAAGCTCGGCCCATGGCTACCAAGCCTCTGACCTCATACAAAAGTCTATGCATCCAGGTCAGCAAGCACACTTCCTGCACACAAAATGCTACCTTATTGTCAGCCGTGGTGGCTCAGATGGGAATAAAGAAGCCACGGGAACAGGGGTGCGGCAGGTGGAGGGAAAGCTCCAAAGCTTCACCGTCACTGCAAGCATCTGTTCCAACTGGTCTCTCTACCCAGTTACAGGAATCACTGGTGGGGTGGGGTGTCCCAGCAATGCCCTACTATTTCAGGGGACTGCTTTAGTGGTGGCTGAAGGTGATTTCCTAACCAAGTGCATGTCAACACCAGCTTTCAGTTATGACCACAAGAAAAATAACATCATGCAGGAAGGTGACAAGGTCTGCTCGGAGTGACTCAACAATGGTACAGCAAGCAGAACCCTTCCTTTCTGACTAAGTGCTGAATCAAGGTCTGGAGGTACTACATGAAACAGAAGCCTCAAACAATCCCATGGGGTAATTCACGATCCCGCTACACATCTTTCAGGAGTAACAGCACTGACCCCCTAAATTCGACACAAATTCCAGTCTGAGACATTTAATGGCAGAAATCTCCCTTGTGTGCTCTACTAAGCTGATCTTTTCTTCCTCTTTCTGCATCTTTATCACAGAGATGACACACGATGACAGACAGCTGCTCTAGCTGAAGCAATTCACAACTTCAGCTGCGAATGATGTGGTTTGGACACCCAAAAGGCATGATGCTATCACTGATACTCAGATCAAACACGACTACTTGGAGAACAGTGCCCTCAAACCTGACAGAGTCATCAGACTCCCAGCTTAGCAGGAGGACTTAGGGAGAACAAGTAACAATTCAAGTCTGAGTGAAAAATGCCATGTTGGTTTACTACACTTCCTCAGGAAAAGCCACAGAAGTGGAAGAAACACCTGTTGTTTTAGAACAAACCTCTAAGGCTGAGAAAAGGGCATCTTATCCATTTTTGCAAGGAAAAAAAAAATCACAAGTTTCTCTTCACACTGGGGAGCTAGAAACACAATGAAAGGGAACAAGGTGGTCTGACTATAGAATCCAGGTCTGGCTCTTTTCTGGCTGGCTCCTGGAATGTTGCCGACAACTTCCAGGGACAGGCTGAGGGCACAGTCAGCATAGGACCAGGCCTTCAAGGGACAGACTTCAGGGAGAAGTTAAGAGAGGACAGATGTCAGGAAGAAAAGACAGATTCACTTGTGCACCAACTGTTTTGAATCTCCATTTAAGTATAAAGTGCACTAGGAAATCACTAAAAATAACCCAAGGAATTAAGCCTTTAACCTGCAGTTCCTGCCACCCAAAGTACTACTCTTCTGCTAGGCCCTGAGATGATGTCTATTGCACAGGTTTAATGTTTCACTTCTATTTCTGCCACAAAGGAAAAAACAAACAAACAAACAAAAGAAACATGAGGAACGTACAAGTCCGTGCTGCAGAGGAATGAAATCCCCAGCCACCTCCAACTTCCATCGCCCGGGTTCCCACATCCCGAATCCCTCCTCACTCACACCAGCGCTGCCGAGAGGTGGCAGCCTTCTACTACCAACGTCTGCAGCAAACCTTGCTTCGTGCAGGACCAGGATCTTCTTCCCTGAGTGCTGCTGTTATTAGAATCCAGGTCAGCCTGGAGCAGCAGCCTGCCTAGAAAGCTCGAGACAAACCAACACATTCCTCCCTCGCTCTCAGGAGGAAGAGCTTGGTCCACTGTGGGTTCCAAGATTAGATATTAAGTCTACACACAAAAACTGCATGTGCTAATTATTTTGGCATTGCAAAAGTACAACTAACCTCTGAAATATTTAAGTCTTCAAAACAAAAAAGAATGCTTTTCTAACCTGCCCCAGAGCACTATGCTAATTCCTATCATACTGTCCACCTAGATACTAAACAAGCTGTCGAATAAACACGTCCATGTGCCCTTTCATGTCACGTGAGGAGAGCGAAACATGCAGTGTAAGCACTTGACAGCTGCCTGCAACTGAGTCATTCAAACAGATACAGCTGGCAAGAGCTGACATGAAATCCAGGCTACAGGCACTTGGAAGCCCGGGCTTGCCAAAACTGACAGACTGGCAACAAAGAGAGCCAGCCAATAAGCCCAGGACAGCTCAGCCCTCAAATATGGTGTGCCAGGGAGGAACGGGAGAGTCCAAAAGAAGAGGGAGGGAAGGGGTCAGCCACAGGTTCAGAGCCTCCTTTACAGGCTGCATGGAAAGACCAGCTGACAGCAATGAAGGCATCCCATTTTTTTCCCAGTGAAACCCAGCCCTTCCCTACTCCTGGCTGTCCATTTTGCTACGCAGGCTCTGTTTCAGCCCCAACCGTGTCAGAAGTTGTGTATTCCTGCCGTGCCAGTTCCCACCTCCTCTCCATGACCTTTCCCCCCGCAGCTGATCACTGAGCCTAACACTCCCTATCCCCAGCACTGGTGACAAGTAAAGCCTATTTAACACGAAATAAGGAAAAAATGACATGATCTTGTAAAGTGATGCAAAGGGATTGAGCAGAAATTAGTGATTTTACACAAACTGCATCTCAGTCTCCAGAGGACTTGAATCCCACAAGAAACTGCCAGTTCCTCCAGTGGATACTGTACTGAACCAGGAATTAATTTTTTTAGAATCCACTATTATGAACCTTGGTTGTAAATCTTGCTATAAATTTACATTGCACAGGAATAGGAGCTACCAGGAAACTTGAGATTCAGCCAGTTTTTCTGGTGGCATTTCTTTTCAATCTTCTTTCTGGAAATGCTGTTTTCTAACTTTTCAGTGGCTTTGTAAAAGGTCCACCAAAACATACTTCTAACTCCCCATGTAAATGTGTGCTTAAGTGGTTTTGAATTAGTTTCTACCTCTGAGTGGAACACTCTCCAATGGAAATGCTGGTATCCCGTTGACTACCACAGCCCCAGCTGTCAGAAAGGTTGACAGGACAATTACAGACACGGCTGTGACCCTGTAAATAGGCCTCCTCTTTGTTATAACATGACCCGTCACTCCTGCTTTCTAGAAACAACACAAACAGGGCACTTAATGAGCCACAACATATTTCCACTTCATTATCCTCCTGTTTGCTGCATGCAGCTCTGCAAGAACCGTGTCACACACAGACACACTAAACCAGACCACAGTGCTTGAGCTGCTAAACCAAAGTACTGCGATCAAAAATCAACATCATCTTGATTTCATGTGCACACATGTGGGGAAACATATTTTATGTACATATATATGAAACCCATATATACAGTATGTGTATGGATGAATGTGTATATAACACTGTACCACTACGACAGATCAGAAACGAAAACAAAAGCAGCTTGTTATGAGAAAAATAAAAATCTTATGGATCTACTAGAAAAGCTTGGAAGACATCCTGAGATGACTTAGAATTAACAGCAGATGGTTTGTGTGCATATTTACGTGCTTTCTAAAGTGCAAAGACATTAATAAGTATCACAGTTAGAACCCTTTCCTCCTTTACTGACCTGCCAAAACCTCAGTCCCAGATCGCAGAGCTCTCCCAAAGCAATGACATCACCAGCACCTCAAGTAACATCAAGAATGCAGCTGGCAGGATAAACAGTGCTCTGCTCTCACATGTTGGCAGGCAAAGAGCTTGAGTTCACATTTCAGTCAGAAAAAAGAAAGGAACAAGGGAGAGAGCCAGAAGTCTGAGGAGGGCTGTGGAAGCCACAACAGCCGAAAGCAAAACTGCAACAAAGAAAGAAACTACTGAGAACAGGCATGAGAGGCATCGCTTGAAGTTGTGCCTCTTCATTCTCACTTCTGCACACCAAGGTGCACACTGAAGACAGATGGAAACCAGGCACCAGGTAAAAGTCACAGAAAGTGCCATCAGAAACGCAAGTTGCCTATGCTAATTAGCCCTGTCTTCTTCAAATTATAGCTGACTTGGATTAAATGATCCTTCAGCTGCTCATCACTGAGCCTATCCCAGCTGGGTGGCAGCTCTGACTACAGAGGTTTCGAAGGCTCCACGAAGAAAGCAGGTCATCTCACAAATCAAACACACAAATCCAACAGTGTCCAAGCGACAGGAGCACCACAGCAGCTAACACCATAGATTTTGGTGGGGTTTTTTGGTTTGTTTTTTCTAATTGACAGATTAGCAAACAGAACAAAAAAGCAATACCTTCAGCGTTGTTTTTTGTCCAATTATTCCATAAGTCTGTGCTGAGGGATGAAGCAGTAAAAGCTGACTCTTCACTCAGTGCCCCCATTGCTGTGTAATGCAAATAGATGCTTACTGGAACAGAAAAGCTCAGTATACCTATTCAAGGTTCATTTCACCTACAAAGCACTTCATACAACATGCACTTCGTACAACCCCCACACAAGACAGCAATAAAATAACAATTCAGTTAAAACATTTTTGTCTCAACCTTCCTTTTGCCACAGCATAATTATGATTGTGGGAAAACAAACATACGGTTTTGCAAATTTCCCAAATACAAATGCATCCTGTTCTCCATTTTATTATCTTAAACAATTTATGACACAGGTATGTGTAACATACTGCAACCTTACATCTCTTCACCAGTCTAAGCAGCTTCTTTTCAAAGAATTGTAAATTATACCCTATCAGTTACAATTTCATCCGGGACTGCTGCAGTGGTTCTGCTTCCCGACGTCTCTGCACACTTCCCACCCCACCGCTTATTTCAGAAGCGGCCAACTATTGTTCAACAAAGCCCTGGATCTGATGACATGGAAAAGCCTCCTCCATACCTACCTTTCAGCAAAATATAGATTAGCATTCCAAATGCCATGGCAGGCAGCAGCTTTAACAACTTCTCAGCTCTTCTTTCCAGGTGGCTCGCTTGCCATGCTTATCTGTGCTGCCGTGTTTTCTCTTGCACTTATACGCCAGGAAGCGTCATCTCTTGCTCTCACCAATCAAGAAAAGGTGCATCTGGCAACAACCTCACCCCCCGGGGCAACCACACATTTATTTAGGAAACTGCTATTATCTAGCAATGGGATCAGGTTTTCTTTTGAAACCCTGGTTTCCTATTACCTGTGGGCATAATTGTGCAGGCAAAGGCACAGTTTTAGAGCGAGACCCAGGATCTGACAGAGCAGAGGAACAAAAACCAGCAAAACAGAGGTGAGCAAAATGAAAAATTACACGTTGTGAAAATGTGGTTTTCCTTCCCTTCGCAATGTAGATCTCGTGTTACTTCCAGGAGGGTATTCAGCCTCAGGATGCTACTCCGGAGGTCATGGTCCAGGGACCAGCCCCTGCTCCACTGGTGTTCCTCCCCTGGTCCTCGCTGTCCCTCAGTCCCCACGATCCAGAAGAGGAACTGCTCAAACAGCTAGTGCTGAGATTAGGAAGTGATCAGACACAAAGATAATGGATGTTCTCCATCAGTGACTGCCAGCAAGAGGCCTTTGATCCCAGGCTCTGCAAGCCTGAGGGGTGTGCTAATCCCTTTCCATTTAGCCAGGTCGTGCACAACCCTAGGAAGCAAGGCAGCCCACTGGCCCCCGTGAGGCCTGGATTGCTGACTGGAGTGGTGGGGCAGAAGTCCAGAGCTAAGGAAACACAGGCTGAAAGAGCAGGTAAGCTGCTGCCTCATGTATCAGGAGATCCCTTCACTACTGCCAGAAAAGCCCATCTCTGCCTCTCCAAGAAGTGACTGTGCATAATGAGAACAATCATTTTACACCAAGTGCTTGCAGGTCTCTAGCAATACCAGTCAAACATATTTCTTATACTAAACCACTCTCCAAAGCCCCAAACACTGTCTAACTTCTTTGGACATAGGCAGCATGGAACGACTAGGACTGGTCTCCGAAGGATACTGCAGCAGATCATCAGAAAAGCCCAGTTCAGTAATATACACGGACATCAACAACCTGACTCTCACCAAAGGACAGCTACACCCTTCACTCCAGCAACTTCCTTTCTCAACTGTGAGCTCCAAGCAACAACAACATTTCACAATTTTTATGTTTTAAAACCAAAAAGCTTCCAATAAATGTCCTAATAACCGGTCAGCTCCAGTTCTCCCTGTCTGCTGCACTCTCCCCAGTGATCTGCAGGATTACATCTAACCACTTCACATGTTAAGGGGAAAACACAAGCTAGTTATGCACATTTTAATTATGCATTTTCCTGCTCATGGACTGCATTCCAGGAGGCTATTCCCTTCCTTTGCTATCCTGAATTGCTGCATGCCTGCACGCTGATCAAGTGCCTTGCACACTTCCCAGACAGACAGGAGCATTTATGCCTACCGGGATAACCTCTGCTATCAGTCCCAAGCAGGGATAAGGCTCATGAGCCTTGCTTTCAACACAGAGCTGCACAATGGGAGTTTAATCCGGCCTAAATCCGAGAGGAGGCTTTGTCATGAGGCAACACACTGGGTGTGGTAGGCCTGGGACGAGGCTGCAGCGGGCAAGGCCGCGCTCTGTCCAGCACACGGTGTTCATACTTGGACTAGGCTTGACCAGGTTGGGCACTCCAGCATGCTCTTTGGGTTGGTTCATGGGCCCTTCCCTCTGGATGCTCCTTCTGAACGTTCTCCCAGTGGAGAGTACTCTCATAGGGGGGTCTGGCAGCTCTGAGGACAGCACACTGTGGAGCAAAGCCTGGGTCTCACTAGCTGAGAAAAGGGAAACAGCTTACCATGCACAACACGCAGAGACCATCAGGGTTAAACCAACAAAAGCAAACAGGAATCTAGAAGAGCAATGCAAACAGCCAGACACAGCAGTGACTGAACATGCAAGGCCTTCATTCGCTGTGCTCCAAGCACACGCACAAAGAAAGGGAAACCACAACCACTCCCAAAACTCCATCAACATTTTTCACCCAGACCAACAAAACACTGAACAAGTTTTATTCCATCTTTCGGTCGTTGGTTGATCAGTCTAAGCATAGTCTCCATAGGTGCCTTGCCTCTCCTAACTTTTATATTACCACTTAAATTTAAATAGACAAATGTCTGCACTACTGGCATTGTATATTTAGTAATAATTCTGTCAAACTTTTACAAACACTGCATTAAAGCAAACTCTCAGGAAGTCCACCACAAGAACAGTCAGCACGGAAGGGATACTCCACCTTGGCTTTTTTATTGCAATAAGTGCATTTTTCTGTTTAATGCAATAGTATTTAGCCACAATTTTTTTCCTTCCTCTTTCAAGTTATCAATAAACCACCAGCAAACGCCTAAGGCTCTTCATGAAAATAAATCAAAGTTATCCCAACTGAGATAAAAACACGAAGATAAAAAGTCCTAACTGGCTCCCACTGCCTTCAGTGGGAGTGCCAATAGTGCATACACTCAGCTGAACAGGCATCTCAGCATTAACTCCACTCCAAATTGTACGTTGCATGAGACTATGCTAGATCCATCCAGCAACTAAATTTTTGGGAATAGAAACATACTGGTCTTATCCCATATAGCCCTCTTTAAACAGTAAAACATTGTGGCCATTGAAGCCAAGCCTTACGTCATGGAATAAAAAAAAAACACCTTGTCATGCACTTCCAGAAAGTAAGAGAATATAATTAAATGGTTTTAAATTCCAACACAAAAATTCTGTCATGGATAAACTTTTGGTTTGCTTTTCCTCTTCACCCCCTGCCCCCCCATACTGTACACACACAGTAATGTCAACTACATTTCATCTAATATAAGTCAAATCCAGCACAGTCAACTGTTCAGGTTTGGGGATTTTTTTAGTGGGATGAGGAGATTATGCACCAAAACATTTTGTCCAGATAGGAAAAGAAAATAATTCAAGCCTCCATTCTACCTACTTATTCATGCTCACCTCTTGCAGATGTTTAAAATATGAATTTCACCAGCATTCCAGTGTACTTGGCTATTTTACTGAACATTTGCATTCATGTCAACATTATTGTCTGGCAGCTGACACAAACAATGCAGTCTCTCACTCCTTTTGGAATTGAGATTTCTGCTGCTAGCTCTAAGTGTTTAAAACAAAAAAATATTTCAAGACTTTGAACTGCATCCAGAGTGTTTTGTGACCTCAGAACCCAAATCACACATTTAAAAGGTATCCAGAACGTTGACACCTAGTTTTTATACTGTTTGATCAAACCTGAGGGTCCCAAGTGCTTACAAGGCCTGGGTAACTGCACCAGTGCATAGTACAGCTGTAATTCACTCTTCATTCTCAAACACATACCAACATAACTGTGTAGGCTGCATTCTCCAACTCATTTTTGGTTACAATAAGTCAGGAGGAGGTAACAAAGTATTTGAACATTTGGTAAACCATCAGGTTCAGCACATTTGACATGAAAAATAAATACAATGCAGAAATAAATATATTTGTAGTAAAAAATAAATGTTTTGTGTATCAATAAATAGAACAACCCAGATTCTTCTTCCAAGGTAGCCCACTTTCTCTAGTAAATGAGCTTTTTAGCAACTAGGAGTGTGTTCTTCAGGAGCATTGCAACGGTCATAGGTCCTACCCCTCCCGGCACCGGAGTGATAAAGCCAGCCTTCTTCTTCACTTCTAAGAGAAAACAGAAATAGGTATTGGCTAAGAATGTTTCCAAAGTGGTTTTCCCCCTTCCACTGCCCAAAAATGCCCAGCTGGTGAGGAGCACAGAGGAGTGTGACTGGGCAGGTACTGCAGAGCACAGGACAGGCCGAGGCAGAAGTGTTACTGCAGCGACAGAAGGCGGGACCAGGGCTGCAAGGTACGTGAGTATTCGCACCCAGGGCTAGTTCTGTCCCACCTCATCTACCTGCAGCAGGCTGCCCTTGCCCCATGGCAGCAACACACACTCAACACAGACATCCTGGGATCACAGAGGTGAAATTAAAATTGCAGAGGGAGAAAGTACAGTTCTGAACAGAAAGGAAAGAGTTACAGCTGAATTAGCTCCATGAACCACACCAGACTATCCAAATTTAGTGCACACCTTGAACGCTTGTGCTGAGGCAAATATGTACCAAATAATTTTTGTAAGCACTTAAGTTAACCTATTTGTATGAGGAATTACTGTAATGCAGCAATAAATCCTGACTTGATATTCTTTTATACTGTGCAAAATGCCATTGACTGGAGTTGCAAGCTGCTTGCAAAGCAATTCTGTGCAAGTTCCTGGGAACTAATCACATAAAAAACTGTAAGGAGCAGTTATTTACTAATGGTGGTCAGTCCAAAGAGCCTTTTACTAACCTGGGTACTACTGAGGGTTTTTTTTTCAGGCGCCACTGTGAGAGGCGGTTTGTCAGTTTGGGGGTTTTTTTGGCTTGCTTAGTAACAAATTTTGGGTAACTCACACCCCACTTTCAAAAGCATTGTTTTTCCAAAAGGCACACATACAAGACAACGAAGCAAGCAGAACTGACACAAGCACATTCAGTTCCACTGAAGTCACTACAGAGCAGACTCTGTGTCTGGCTATAAGAGATGGAGGGATGGAAAACTTGGCACCTGGGTTTGGAACAAACAAGGTAAGTTGCTCCTGCTGCAAGGGTATTCATCTTGAATCTATGTGGTGCTTAACTGTCGGGAATAAAAAGATCTCAAAAAAAACCATAGAAGAGAATTTGAGAAACTGGATATTGGGATTTTTTCTGGAAAGAATGTTTATTAGATTTGTAAGAGGAGTTAAAAGAAATTAATAAAATGCTGTCTGAACTCCCCATGGCAGGGACATAATGAGAGCATTTGCAGAAGTTAACTGAACTGAAGAACAGAAGAAGATTAAGTCTCATTGAGGAGAGATGGTAATTACAACTGGGAGGGTTTTAATTACTCAGTTGACTGGTACCACCAGATATACCGTTAAAATATATGAAAAGGAAAACAATTTGCAATGCAGTTTTTTTAACATGTAAAATATAACAAATTAAGACTTCATATGGCAGTTACTCTTAATATCCTCAAACACAAATAATTTGTCTTTTTAATAGTCATACTGTTTTGAACTACCATTTGAGACTGGTGCTTAAGGTTAATACACTTACTATGAATTCTCAAATGAGTATCCTAATTATTGAAATGCACCCACATCTGAAGGAAACACAGACATTAACGGAGACAATACTGTAGGCACTTTAAAATGAAATACATTTGTTTGCACGGCAATGTCACATACCTCTTTTTGTGCCGTTACTCAGACCTCTCCTGTCTTACTTACAAGGAGGGACAATCCACAACTAGATGGTGCCTTTCCTGAAGAAAGCCTTCTAATGAGTATCAGGTACAACAAGCATTGCCTGTGGTGTTAGGTAACCCTACTCAGCAGGAAACACAGTGCACTGTTTTCCTAAGTTACTGGGGAATTCCTCTACCCATTATGGAAATCCCTGTGAGCCAGTGTGGCAGAAGCCATACTTTGTGTCAGTTAGCATAAAACCACCCAGATAGTTTATTCACAAAAGCTGATCCACACTTTCAAATGCGCAACAGGTGTCTGTGCTGGGGAAATTACCGTCTGATAAGTTGTTATCAGTAAGAGTAAATACCAAAGTGGCCAAATACCTTGGCCCTCAAAATTCTAAATAGATTTTCCTTTCCTGGTCAAGTGTAGTAGGCCAAAGCACAGTTCCCAGACAGCGCTTGAGTGTGACTGATCTCATGCAGGCAGGTGAGATGTTGTGCTGTCAGTTCCTTCAGGTCTTGTTTCTGCTTCACAGGAATAACTTTGTCCCCAGCCTTACTCCTGCTTTCTCCAGATGTGTGCTGTCATCTCCCAGGCCTTCCCCTTCAACCTGGAAAATGCTGGTATGCCAATTAGGTGCCTATGGAGGAGGAGCTGCTATTTTGCAGCTTCTGGAGAACCTTGAAATCTTCCTTTGATTCTTCAGAACAAATGAAATGTAGATTGTTTCCTTGAAAAACAGGATCCACAGCTTTGGGGCAGCCCTTCATTCCTAGGTTCCTTTAAAGCTAAGGACAGCAGACACCTAATAGGGTTAATCACACAAACCAAGGACAAGTCTCAACCTGAAGGCAGTTCTGGGTCTTGTGCATCTGCATTAAGTGATGCACAGTAATTCCTGCCTAAGCACTGTTTCCACACAGCTTTACAAGTCCCTGTAAAGCTACACCAGATCACTGCATCCCTGCAGCACCGCCTAAGTGTGAAATCATGTGCTCAGCACTCACAGCAGATACCCCATGTTCAGCGCCACACGCTCTGGGACTCGGCTCACTACACTGTGGAATACCAACAAGCAAGCAGCTACCCCATTTCCCAGAGTCCCTTCTTTTGCATATTGGCCCTGTTTCTCTTACTGCAATATAAAGGAAACCCGAGGAATTACAGTCCAGTACTGTAATTTTAACAGTGCATATTTCCCCCTCCAGTACCTCTAAAAACCAAGCAACAGAAGTATCCTGAGCAGAGAAAGCCAGCATGAAATTACTGCACCACAGCTTCTCTGCATTCAGTTAATTAGCACAGACCAATGCATGGGATGTCGTGTTAGCCTTGGGATAATAAGTGGTGGCAGCAGAAATCCACAGTATCACAGATTACTTAGTGAGGCCCCTGCACGACATCCTCTTGTCCGGAGAAGAACCTCACCCAGGCCACCCAGCAGCTTACTGCCACCACCCAGCCCCCAGCCAGCCTGGCTGCCACTGCCTAAGGCCAACCTGCTGCTGCATTCCTCAAACTCACGGGGCATAGCAGCAGGCAATGCTTCCCCTGATGTTTGCAGGGCAGCAGTACAGTGACACAATCACACAGACTGGAGTTTTACTAATTGCAAAATGAATGCCAGATCTTCAAAATCGCCTGAGAAACAAACTAACTAAAGCTACAGCAAAAACAACTGGAACATCCATGTTGTGTTTCCGTGACCACTGTTTGGAAAAGCTGCACACAGAGCTCATTTGGAAGGGATTCAATAGCTGAGGAGCAGCCCAGAGCCAGGCAGGTATGACAGTGAACGCGGAGCGGCAGCAGACACCTGTCAGAAGCAGCTGCTGTCGCACAGCCCGGGTTTCCAGCACAGCCGAGGTACAGCTGCAGGACCACCATTTCTGCATCTGAAGGTTATCACGGTCCATCTCATTCCAAGGAAATTCATAATACACGCCCATCACCTTGCACCACAGTGATCACTTGCTGAGGCACTCTTCTGCTGTTCAGCACAGGGAATGCATCCCTGCTCCTGGTGGCAACCATCTTCTACAGTCTCTTCCACGCTGTCGAGTCAGATTGAACAGTTCTCATGTACAGGGCCAGGAGTTGGACTCGATGATCCTGATGGGTCCCTTCCAACTCAGCATCTTCTTTGATTCTATGCACAGATCCCTCCACTGATATTGCAACTACATCACCTACAAAGGTCTTACACAAAAAATTTCTCTTCTACATAGGCACCCAATAAAGACTCAACAGCCAGCACTGCCATCTATTTGTCCAAAATACAGAAGGATTTGTAAAGAGATACAGGCAACTTCAGTTTCAAGGGCATTTCCAGTTCCAGTTTCAAAGGTGAGTTATGACACTGGCATGTTACTACCCTGCTCTACCAGTCACTCCTGGAAATTTTTGGTGTTTCACCCAAAAAAGCCATTCCAGCTAAATGTCCTGGGTAAGTTGTTCCTTTATTTCATGTTCCTGGTCCTTGTAGCCCTCCTCCTCCCTTGGCAGTATAGCTGTGGCAACAAAAGCCCTAGGAACCAGGGCCAAGTACACCACATGTGCACTGTCCTGCTCATAGAAACAGGTTTCCCTTTCTGTGATTGCAAACTGCTGCCCCAGACCACAGGTTTTGGCAAATTATTAACATGAGCAGAGGTCCCCTCAGTGTGCTGGTTATACATGGAAAGCTGCACATGCAGTTTAAAATCTCCCTGCAGTATCAGGCTGGGTACCCCAGTGCTTCACAGCTGACCTCCCCATGCACAGTGTTCTCCTGCCTTGTTCTTTCAGATACCTTGGAACTGCCCAGTAAACTATGCCAGACAAAAAACCCACAATTTTTTCTGTGGAAATAAAATTATTATTATGTGAGGTGTCAAAATAAAGAGGACATATGGGAAATCATAAATATTGTTTAAAGACACTCAATAATTGTTGCAAATAAGTGTCGCTCAAAGAGTGCCCCTGGACATTTTTTACATTGAATTTAATAATGAAAAACATTTAAAAAACCCCTGAAATGGTATCCTTTTGTTGTTAAAGAGATAACACCTTTACTGTCTAATCTACCCCACAGAGATCAGAAGATGGCATCCATGTATTGCTTGGATATGACAGCTGAAACAAAAAAGCTTCCAGCCATCTAACAAACTTAGTTTCCACTGCGGGAGCTTTTCAGCCAGGAGATCAGGTGAAGGAAGCCATTGCCATGTATTTCTATAAATGAAATCTGACCTCTGATAGCCCAGTTAAACCTTTGCTCTTCTCACAGCCACATTTTTCTACTCAATATGGGTGAAGAGACAGTAGATACTGGTGGGCTAATGATCGTTAACACATGCCCTATGCCATGCCAGCCAGTTATGTACTTGGCCTCAAACTGCAAAAATCATTTTCACTTGGACTTAAATATAAATTCAGTCAAGTGATCAAGGAGGAAAAGGATAAAATGATTTGCTACACGAACACACTGGCTTGTTCCATCTCCTGACTGTCAAATCAAACACTTGCCCAGGGTGGTTTACTTATTAGTATTCAGAACTGTACACACTGGGATGTTTTTTGTTGTTGTTAGAGATTTAGTGAAACTTTCACCGATACCAATGAACCAACAACAATTTCCCTTTGGCAATGCACAGTGAAATGCTACTTGCAACTGTAGTGGCATAATCCAAGCTGCAGTTCCTCCCTCTTTTTTGGATCTTCCCTCCCCCCAGGTAAAATCCTGAGAACAACCCACAGCAGACATGACGAGACAGATACAGTGCATTGCTGAAACTCTGAATCACAGCCCTGCCACTGAATCTACACCTATATTGCAGGCACAAGGTCTTGTCTTTGAAGAGAAACAAACAAGGATGCAGTTTCATGCTTCTCAAAGTTACAGCTTTTTTACTCCAATATGTGCTCAGGCAAAAAATGGTGAAAAATCTCTGTACTTTAGTTCAGCTCTGAAAACAGAAAACTGAACCTTCGATTTGTGACAGCACAAGCAAGATAAGAGAGGAAGAGAAACTTTTCAAGTTGTCCTCCGAAAGTGTGATTTTCCCAGAGCTCTGTTGTACACATCCACTTACACATTTCCAAACACATGCCGAGACAGTGGCTCAGCTCCACTGGTGCAGGTGATCTCACAGAGTTTAACACACGGGCATCGTGCACAATGAGAAAAAGCAGCAGAACTCAGGGAGTGATGTAATCACAAACACACACAGCTGGCTACAAACATTCTGAATATAATTAAGCTTTGAGACATTATGCCAGCCAACATGTTAATAACTGTGAAAAAAACCTGTGGGTGATTTTCATACTTATCAAAATAAGGAACTGTTGAGAACCATTAATAATGTGGGTAAATGCTGCCTAAGCTTCCCACACTCAACTCTGCCAATAAGCTTTAATTTTCAACTCCAACAATCCTGCTATTCCAGTCTGGAACTCCTCCAGAGCAGAGACACTTCATCAAGTTATATTGTGAACTTGCTCTGCAACATGTTAAACATAAAAAAGATCAATATGAAACAACAATTTTTATCTGCTACGCTTGCCAGGACCAGGATGTTCAGCAGTTTAAGATGAACCCACATTACGCCTTAGTGTAAAGGATAATTCCAAAGCCAGAGTTAACATTTGCACAGACAAGAACAGAGGGAGAGCATAGGAGGAAGCTTGAGCAGCTCTGGTATAATAATGATTGCTGTAAACAGTGGGAGACCCTCTGCTTGAGAGAGAGCAGAACTGATTTTGATTTATTATTATTCATTATTTATCATTTTAACTGATTAATCTTGAAACACTTCACAGACACACAGGATTAAAGAAATTGGGAGAGAAATGCTGCCAGAAGAGCTCATCTGTGTCTCTTAAAGGTTGCTGTTCCTGTAAGTAAAAGCAACACTTCCTCTCTCAAGTAACACAGCATTTGAGATAGATTGCGTTATTTAAGTAAATAAATGACAAAACATTTCTGCAAATAATGTCTCATTTGAGACACTGCCTATTCCAAGTATTTACCATAAATGAATCCTGTGACCTTCAATATATACAGGTTTGTACAAAGTGTTTCACTGACCTTCAAAGTCCACATCCCCAACTAATTTGGTTTTTCCTGTAAGAGGATCATGGATATGGTTGATGCCTACATCAATCACAGCTGCACCTTCTTTGACCATATCAGTAGTAATCAGCTTTGGGACACCTGGAATCAGCAACACATATTGGATTAACACAGCCAGGTAGTCTTAAGTCATCAGTTTTGAACGATATGAAGGGGTGTGCATGCACAAGTTTGAATGCACATAACAGAACACAATTCTTTTACTTCAGTGCTTGCTTGGTAAGTCCCACACTGAAAACAATTATTCCTCAATCACACACAGTTTGTAACTGCTACTACTACAGAAAAAAGGACTTTAAAAAACCCCTCCCCAAAGCTGTGCCATGGAATTGGTTTTGGTTCAGGAAACACATTTGACTAATAAGCAATTTTAACTGCTTTGGCAATCCCAGCACATGACACTGACCTTCCAGAGGGGAGCTCCTACAACACACCATGTCCTCTTATTTATAGCAACTTGGGAGACCCCTGCACACTTGACCAGAGAGGCCCGGCCTCAGCATTGCTCACCTTCATCACCCTCCAGTGGGCAACAGCTCTGTACTGTCTGGGGGAGGATTCACCTTCCTTCTTGAACCATTCCCTCAGTTCTGTGTTCTGAGAGCAATGTTTACCTAGCAAGAGTATCTCCAGAAAGGGAGTCTATACTCCCCTCTCCCCACCAAAGCCATTTTCTCTCAGGTGGAGGAAAAACAAAAAGGAAAAGAAACAAAATGCATCTGGTTTGAAACTGAAGTTTTACTAGGGGCAAGCACTGGCATCCAAGGCTTTGGCTTTATGTGAAGTGCTGGAGCACAGCCAGACATTCGGATACAGGCAATACAAGAACCTTCCTTGCTCTACATTTCTCACTCCCCCATAGGACACCAGCTTGAAACTCTGCTTCTCACACTGAGCAAGCCAAGACTTTAAATTCTTTCCTACCCCATTTGATAACATCTGGCTGCGTCTCCTTCAACCCCCTCTGATGCAATCCATGGCAAGCTGGCTGGTAGCTGGATAATGCCTCAGCCTCATGGGGTAAATGATGTGTGTGTGATAGGGCTGGAAGCATATTAACGGAAGCTGCACAGTTACACCCTTTGTAAAATGGTTTGATAATAGGCCAAATACTTAATAGCAACAAATGAACTAACCCCCAAACCAAATGAGCAGATCTATTTACTTAAGCCTACTTTACATACCAAGTAGGAAGAGATAAGCACTAGAGCAGCTATTCCTAAAATGCACCAACTGAAGAATGTGGGAAAACCTTTACCTGGTAATTTTTGTAGAAAATGATGAATCACATTTTAAACAAAGGAGAAAAAAGGCCCTACCTAATCCCAGCTTAGGTGCAAGGACGGTGAAACAGCTGATTTCTGAGAAAGCTAACTACCTGAATAAAGGGTCTGATTAACCAGCATTTCCTATGCAAGAGGACCACAGATCATGTCCCGAGGGACAGCACAAGTAGTCCCAGAAGAATTTCATCTGGCATTTGGCACACTTGTTCCTTTTCCTCTTCACCTCCTCTCCAAACCTAGCAGGCAGGTGAGTCTTAGCAGACTGGAAAGCCAAGAGAGGAGGAGCAACAGGCTGACTAGTATAAGCGTCCTGCCACCTCCACCACTGCCCTTGCAAGTCCTCTATGAGTTCTGCAAGTCCTCTACCAGCACCACAGGTAAAGGTGCACTTATCCTTCTACTCTGGCGCTGGGCCAATGGCAAAAAGAACAGACTCTGGGGGATGTTTGTTTAGGCAGTGGTAGAGGGACAAGATGGGAAAGGCTTTGGTGGGATCCAAAGTGTCAGGTGTGCTTAACAGGAAATATGATGCTTTGGCAAGAAATACAAAAGCTGTGTGGTACTGAAAGAGATTTTAGGGAGAGGTAGGCTGGACTAGGGCAGCATTATTGCAACTTATGATGCAAGGAGTTGGGAGGGAACAAGAGGGAAGGAATAAACTGCATGGATAGTTACAATCCAAGTAAGCAGAAAAACAGCGGCCCCAAGTCTGGGGGCGAATAAGAGACAGCACACAGAGATGGATCTCCTCACACTCAGGAGTAGCAACAGAAGCACCTGATCTGAGCTACTACCACAGCCATGAATGCAAGTGAGCCAAAGAGTGCTCAGAGGTGGAGTACCACACGAGAACAGGCTCACTGCTACGAGTCACCAACCAGGAGCCAGGATGCAGACAGCTCTTTTAAAAGTACTGCATGGGAATGGGAGAAAGAGTGAGAACAGCAATCTTGATCTTGCATGCAGACACACACAAGAAGCTCCTTTCCATTTCCACATAGTGTACGGTGTCCTGTAACACCAGCTGTTCCAATCTGGCAGGGTACAAGTCACCTTTTCTGCAACACTCACTGAACAGGTCACACACTTCTGGGGAGTGCGTGGTCTCAAAGGTACAATGTGCACAGTTCTCATGCAACAAAAGGAAGCCTGGAGGGATTCCACCATTCTAAAGTATAATCTTGCCCAGAGCACCCACTTGGGACAGGGCTGCATGCTGTTTGCACAACTGAGCCCTTGTTTTTTTTCATCATTCTGAGTATATCTCAAGTTGTGTAACGAGTGCTGTATCACACTCCTGTTACAAATGACACAAGGAAAATAATGTGAAGTGCAAACCTGGCTGAATTGCTACTGGGCCATTTAAATCCAAGCAGAACTGATGACAAACCATGTTCAGTGTTAAAATCTGAAGTGATGATGAACCTGGAAGCAGGGAATTTGGATAAAAAGTTACTGGTTTATTTGCAGTTAGCACACACATTGTTATCCTCCATTCACAGTGGTGAATTCTGGTCAGGCCCACAGTTGAGTAAATAGATGTGGGACAAACGAGCTGTTTTTTGCTCCTGAGCTGCCGTGGCAAAGAGACACAGAAGTTAAACCCTGAAACAAAGGGCACCTCACTTCAACAGGAAGGGACAAGCTTTACACAGGCACCTCTCTGTCTCCACCTAGAAAACAAGTAAGCATGATTTGGGTCTTGAGGATGATGAAGAGGGAGAAAGGGAGCAGAAAAGGGGAAAGACACAATCCTCCTGTAGTGCTCCAAAATGGTACAAGAGAAGGATGATATCCCAAGGTGCAAGGGACACACAATTTTACCAAGATTTTAGTAAGTTGTATTATTTGTTTGTTTTAAATTATGGGGTTTTTTTCTATTTATAATACCTGTAAACAAAAAACAGAGGTCACTTAGAAGCAGTTGTGCTTGTTTCTTTGGGATAGACTAGTCAAACTAAGTATTTCATTCTATATTGCTTTAAGAGTATAGACACTGATTTTTCAGACCCTTTCCTCCAGGCCATTACCATTCTCTTCCTCTCTACATGATAATTTTAAAGGGCCATAATAACACAGGTTACCAAAACCTTCAGTTAATTTAGCAGGGTTGCCCTTAATATTAACAGCAAGGGAATGATACCATGGTTTTATGAATGCAGCCTCCAGCTGATTTAAAGAAACCCTCCTGTCAAAATTTAAGTGACTCATGATTTTTGCACGACACGGAGAATGTTTTAATTTACATAATTATACCTGTATAAACTATGCACTGACTGGTTCCCAATCTTGAGTTCACTCTGAAGTCTCCCTAAGGCAAAGGTGTCACATGTGACGAGAAACAGTTTATGAGTCTGCAAATGTGAAGGGCAAGAACAAAGAGCCAAATCACTTGCCCTTCCTACTGCAGAAATCCTCCCTACTGCAACACCCTCAGCAAGCACGAGCACACATTGTTCAGTGGAACCTGAAGCAGCCGGTGCCACAGACTCCAAGTCCTCCTTTTAAGTTTGAAATGCTGCAACTGGAGTATTAACAACAACCAGCATTACCTGCAGCTACTATTACTATGTCAGCGAGCTGCGTATGGATCTTGAGCTGCTCTTTTGGGGTGTATCTGTGAGTAATGGTCACTGTGGCATCACCTGAAATGGAACAGATTATCAATTAATTGCCACATATGAAATGCTATAAGAAGTAGAGCATTTACTTTCAGGTGCAAATTACTTACTTTGGTACATTAACAACAGAACAGATGATCATCGGATTTGTCTTGGAATGCAACACTTCAATGAGCATAGGCAGAACACCCACAACACTTACTGTTCACATATATGAAGAAACGTTTGCTCTTAGAAATTCTCACAGGATGTATTACTTTATATACTGTAGACTAAATTATTCCTTCTGCAGCTTTGTTATGTTCACTGGAATTACAAAAAGCAAACCCAGCATGGAATCCAGTGTCTGCTTTATCAAGCCCAATCTGTACAGAGTGCCACAAGGCTCAGTTGTTTGTCACAAACTGAATCTTCAAACACAACATCACCAGTAGAAGCAGGAGAAGCACATATCCTTCGGGGCAAACCCAGAACACCTAGGGCCTGCTCCTGCACACACCCACACTTCCTGGCAGGAGCTACAAATAAACCCCTGTGCTGTTTGATGGAGATCCCAAGGCCACGACACACAAAATGAACTGTCATGGGTAGAGGGTCTGAAGTCTCCTACGGCATCCAACATCAAGTGTGGTGATCCCTTAAGGATTGCCCAAGCAAGCAGCCAAGATAACAGTTCTCAAAGGAGATCCCCCAACCCTCTTCCTGTCAACTATTTGTACCGCACCGTGTTCATATGTTACATCCCCCCATCTCTGCCTTCCACTCACCACAGACTCCTAAGCCACATTATTAACCATTAAACTAAAACTTTTTGCCATCTCAGACATCACCATCACATCTGCTTCCTCTGGAATGTGTCTGACTGATCCGATCTCTGCCTCTCATTAACTCTCTTCCTCAAGCATTTCATCTTCAACCTCTCTGTGCTCTGAATTCTCTGCTCTTTCCCCTCATCTTTAATCCCTCTTCCTTAGTCTCTATAGTGCACATCATTCCTTTAAAGGGAGGCATTTGCAGATAATGAGAACAGGAAAGTACAGGCTTGAAACAGAAGCGGAGCCTTCTGATATCTGCTTTAAACAAAAGAAGTATGTCTTGCCCAAAATCACAATCACAACTCAGCACAGAGGCTGAGAAAAGCCAAAGGATAAAACACAAAGTTACAAAGTAACCTCTGAGTAAAAAAATCAGTGCTAATTTGCCACCAAGATTTTTGTGACAGATAAGTCTGTTGTCAGCTCCTGAAACCAAGTAATTGCTCTCATCACCAAAAAGGAAATGAGAAAGAAGAGGGGGAAAGCCCCTACCTTGAGAATAGCAGTCCAGAAGCTTACAGACACCTCAGAAAGGGGAGGGTTTCCATTTATTTGTGATCATGCCAAAATAGAAAATGAATAACTATTTTTACACTGTTACTTCTGCTGAAAGAAGAGGAATATATTTAGCAATTAAGATTCCACATCATACTCCCAAGTCAATTCCCTAGGTTATAAAACAGAGATAGTCTCTTGACCCGCCTACACAGACCATGATTTGTTTCGGAAGGGTTCACACAGCTCTTCCCTCTGATCAGATATTGCCACCTGCAGGACATGACTGTTTCTACATATAAAACAACCCAAATGAAGACAGGCCCCACCTTCTCAGTTTTGTTCATGATCTGCCAAAAAACCCAGCAAAGCTTACAACAGAAATGAAGAAAAAAGAAGTATTGTACACATCTCTTGCATCACTTCTCAATAAAAAACACTTAATCAAATCAGCCCAATTGCTGATAAAAACCTACCCTGACCAATAACCTGAGAAAGTTCATTTTCAGCACTTTGTTTTAGGTCTTGTCTGGTCCCCATCCTCCTGAGTTAAAAAAACAGAACTGAAGTCTAACCCTGGCCTGCATTTCCTTGCACACACCATCCAGGCTGGTCTCTTGCTGTTCACAGCAGCAGCAGAGCTGAAAACCACCTGCAGGAGATGAACCAGATCTTCAAGGACAGCCCCATTTGCGAGTCAGGAATGAAAACTCCACTGGATTACAACTACAAAACTATTTATCGTCATGTACACAACATATACCCACACTTAATGCTAGTTTATTGTCAAAGAAGTTTACTTGTTCCTTGGTTTTCTCACTGCCAGCTGCTTTATGCTGTGTACTGCCACTTAGGAGGTGGGAAAAATAGAACACCTACCTTAAAATAAAAACATTTCGTCAAATTAAGCAAAGATAAATTCAATGAGTTAACTCTTTCTGTATCTAGATTCCAGTCCCGCTACTGGTAAGGGAATATCCAAACATTTTTCTGTCCAAGATCAAACACAGGACATAGAAAGCATCACTGACAATGCCAGCAAATAAGGTTGCCGAAGAAGTCGTGTAAGATGTCAGGAAGCAGCATGCTGGCAGAAGAGCACAAAGTACAACAAGGTCACTAAGTCTCTAAATTTACAACTGAGAGACATGTGAATGGTTTTCAACCTAACTCTGTGGTGCACCAAGCCTACTTCAAACACCATCTGCGCTGCCAGTAAGACATGTCACCCAATTATTTGCAGCGAAGGGCAAAAATGCGACTAATTTTCATGGGAATGGGGACGAGACCAGAACTATGCACCAGTGGTAATTACAACTCAAACACTGAGAGAAGTTTCAAATAGCAACTTTCCCACAGAGACTGGATGGAAAAACCAACTCTATGATTAGTGCAAGGCTTTTAGTGTTTTATTATACTAATAACAGATTTCACTGTGCTCCTATTAAATGTGCTTGGGATTAAATGTTCATGTTTACCTCACTTGTGCACACCATGGTGGCAGTTTCCAACATCACAACCAAGTTGCAAAAGGGCAGCATTCTATTTAAATTATATTTGTTTTTCTTCCTACAGCACAATTATAGCAGCACATGCAGGCTTCTGTAATTAAGATTGCTTAAAAACATTTCCACTACAACCTCTGGGTAGCAGGAGGATGTGAACTGCCCTGCAGAAACATTCCCCAGGCCAACATGTGTAATACCCTTGGGCTCACGCTGACAAGTTACTTGGTTGGGCATTTGGGTATTTTCATAAACACCAATTAACTGACACAGCACAACAAAAATTATGTAATCTTTATTTACATATCTATATAAAAGTGTATGTGAAATTATGTGTATGTGTGTGCTCTTGTGTGCACAAAAAATGAAACTGTTATGAAATAAGAAGGAGGAAAAGGCACAAAGCTGCACTGCTTTGTACAAACCTCACACAAACCTCTGCAGCTCTTTCAGGCCACACTGTCAGTGTTATCCTCAACATTCAGTGCTGACGATGTTGAAACAGCAGCTGTTTCAAAGGCAGGACAAAGTGGTGACATAATACCAGAAAAAGTCGAGTCCAGAAACTGCTCACCTGAGAATACGCCAGAAAATATGTGAGCAAATTTAATTCCCTGCTCCGCTTAGAGGTGTTGGCAAAAGTGAAAAGCTTTGGTTTATTTGAATCCTCTAGTCAGCTTTACTTTCAGGATTTCACAAAAGGAAACATTAAAACGACATCCCTGGACTCACCTCCAGGCCTTTCGTGCTCTCCGTCAGTATGCAACAGCATTGAGATAGGCATTCCAACATTCTTAGATCTTCCAGCTACAACAACATTTTTTCCAAATGTGGGTATTCCTTATAGCAAAAAAATAATAAAAAAATTCCATTTCACTATTTTGATATACCTAAACCCTTCTTCTCACTCCCCAGGATACCATTATCTGTTTTTGTGGTCTGCTGACATCAACATGATGTGAAAATCCACAAGGCTGAATCTGAGGGATGAATCTACGAAACAACTTTTAGCTTTCCGCTTGCAAAAAGAAAACTGGCAACTCATTCAGGTTATCTGAATCACCCTCAAGAGGGACTTAATTTCCCCCCTCTGACCACAAAGGGGAATTGAAGCTTTTATGGCTACCAGGAAGAACATGTACATTCTAAGTAGAAAATGAACACCAGTGAACGCACGAGCACTCCTTTCTCCTGGAAAAGGGAATTAACTGCTCCTATTGTTGATCTTGGTTCTTCCCTTTCACTTAAATAAACTTATGTATAGAAATCTTCTATTTCACAAATAATCAGGAGGTAAACAATAGCACAGAAAGTATCCTGCAACACTGTAAAATGCAGAAAGTTACCCAAGTGTTCCACCAAGTACTACTCTCTACACTTAATTAATAGTTATGCTACTGGCGAAAGATCTCATCTATTTGGCACCTCCTTATTATTCACATTACTCCTCTAAATGTTTGTTCTTCACTCAGCCCAATACACTGAGATAACCTTTAACTCACACCTCACTTAACCCTTTGCTCCTCTCCCCAGATGAAAAGGGTTTCAGGACAGCTGAGTTTCTTACCTGTCCGTTTTATGATTTCCCACACGGCAGCAGCAGTGGCAGGAATTATGGAAGGCTGATCGAGACACAGACGCCCAATATTCATGATATGGAATCCATCCACATCCTTCTCAGGGGCGATGGCGTTGCAAACTCTCCGTTCATCTATGTGATCTGGGAGACACAATGCTCCCAAATTACAGTTCTGGCACTTGGAGTCACCAGTATGTCTGAATCGTTACAGAAAAACACACACACTTGGTCTAACAAGGGCAATTACTGTTCTTCACTGAGAATAGACGACACTGTCCCTCTAAAGTCAGTTACTTTTCAAGTAATCTACTCAAAAGTAAACTATGCCATTTGTCACAGTGCTACTACAACAGATTCTGTCAAAATTTGAGAGACCAATACTCAGCTGAGAATGATGGCAATAACTATAAAAAGACAGGTTTAAGCAAGTCACTTCAGAGTCATTACGCATTTATTTACACAGTGGTACCTCAGTCACAATTTCAGAATCAGAATAGTTTGGGTTGGAAGGGACCTTTAAAGGGCATCTAGTTCCAAACCCTGAAATGAGAAGGGACATTATAGTCTATTGCTGCACTGTTTAATAACGTCCCAAACTGCTTCCAGGATTGCACTTCCAGCTTTATTTCTGCACAAGACCGGAGCAAGGGTTGACTGGCTCAAAACAACCGGCTGGGAAGGGTGTGTGAGGGCAACAGCATGAGCTCTGGACAGGTGGGATGGTCACTGCTCTGCCCTGCCTGCCGTGAGCCTCGGTCAGCCTTTGGTCCGGTCCAGAATGGCGGCCACTGACCCAGGGGCTGCCCCAAAATGGCGGCCACTGACCCAGGGGCTGCCCCAAAATGGCGGCCACTGACCCAGGGGCTGCCCCAAAATGGCGGCCACT